>CM076570.1:717975867-718243430 GCA_034641835.2 Pinus albicaulis | reverse complement strand
CACATTAATTATCAACCTAGGGACGGCTTTTTGTTTCAAGAGTGTACTCAGTCTGAGGCGGCTATTTACTCAAGAGTAATGTTTGTGAAGATGTAGTATCGAAATACAAATGCAGAAATAATAAATGCTTGAAAAGAAATCTGCTTGAAAAGAAATCTAATTACAAATGACAGAAATGTAAAGACTACACTACAGCAACCTTGTTAGACATCGATTAGGGATGCAATAGTAATAACTCTTTCCCCTAGAAATCGATGTGAGATGACCAAATCTCGAGACCTGGAATGATTAGCTCTGCCCTCTACAGTTTAGAGATCTCAAAGCAAGTGAAAACAACTCAAAGGAAATGAAATCTAAAACGCAAACTGGAAAGGAACAACAATCTAAAAGCAATGAACAGGAATTGAATAGCAACGTAAAATAAACAATGAATTCAATTCATAACCAAGCAAACTAGATTTCTACTCTTTAATCCTGTCGACAGCCACGCAACAATCAACTATCGTAATTCATAAACAAAAGGAACAACAACTGGAATTAGATACAGAAAAACAACATTTTATAACAATTGAATCATGAATCATGCTTCTTGTAAAGAATGGAATAACAATGACTCTGTATTTGATCCAATTAGAAATAACTCAATTCTTTAATTGTAATAAACGAACTTCACACAACAGAAATAAACTAATAGAAATACAAACAACAGATCGCTCCACCAGGGCCGGGCCCTCAACCACCGGTGAAGCGTTGCTGTGCTTTACTCCAGCGCTTGAGAAATGGAACAAGAGTGAACTCTTTTATTAATCAAGCATTAATAATGTTTACAAACAGCTCACACTCTCTTAACAAGAGCCAATGCACAATTCTGCAAATTACAATAAGAAAAGTCTCTCCATCCCCTCATACACAATACATGCTTCTCCTTTTATAATCAGAAGGTGGAGAAATTAAATAGCAAATAGGATCTCTAATAATAATATTGAATTTCTTCCAACCAATTGATCAACAATAAAATAGATTTACATCCCTCTTTCAACAACAACAAGTCGAATTTGGCTTTGTAGCTGAGATTTGGAGGACGGCCGCAACCACAGATCTGAGAAAATCGTGCTCAAAGAACTCTGTGAATCTCTCAACACAGGCCGAATTTGGGCAAACCGTTCTTTCTTAAAGTTAATTGGGTCCGTTCTGGACAAAACCCATGTTCCGGATTTTCCAGATTCGTCTTCATTTGCTCAGAATCTCAACCGCAAAACTGTCACTCCTTATTCCAGCGCATTTCTGAGTTGGCACTTTTAATGATCAAATCTTCAATCCGGAAATTATCTTGGAGGCTAAAAATGGTGAATAATGTTATAACCAACTTATTAAAACTATCATTGATAAAATAATTCATAATCATCAATTTATTAGAAATAAAGGAAGATAAATAATATTCATCCATAAGAGCATAAATCATTTATAAAATGGATTTAAATAATAAATTATAATAAATGACGTGATGAAGAATGGTAGAAATGGGTGGAATAAGCGCTCACAAGTGATAATAATAATGGCATATTAACGGCCCAACATACCCCCACACTCAATATGTTGCATGTCCTCATGCAACGAAAACTGAATATATTGCATGTCCTCATGCAACCTAAAGACAAAAACCCATGTGTTAACCAAGCAATAAAAAATATGTTCATCTTAGCTCATGAAATGGATAGAACAAATGAATTCTTCCTTAATTAATGAATATTCACTTTTAGTAATCTTGATGAAGGCATAACAATTTTTATATTGACATTCAACTATATGTATGAAGTTGCAACAAAATATGATATAAGTAACAACAAACTTCATTAACCATTTTCTCAAAAACTACAAACCAACTTTTGTTGAAATTTGGCAAGTAAATTTATAATATATGAATGCCTTTATGATCCAAAAATCAGATCGTTTTGATGCACGGATCATGAGATATAAACAAAATGGTTGTAGGTGAGAGTGCATGATTTCCGAAATTTTATGAACCAATTTATCTTGAAATTATCTGGGTTTGTATTAATGATACGTTTGTGTTTTCCAGAAATCACAAGAATTGAGTTCATGGTTTTTTTAAAAATATTATGGAAATCAATTTCTGCATTGTGTAAAAATGAAATTGTATGCCTTAAATGAGAAAGAAAATTGAAAACATCCATCATGCATAGCAATTCCTCCCCCTCTCTGAAAAATTAGCATGCCCTCATGCAATGCTAGAAAAAAATGGAGGTGGTTGCTACCAGCTGTTGAATTCTATGCTTGGTGTAAAACAACATGGAATAAGGGAGGTGTTGAGAAGGAATAAGAATAGCAATGGATGATAAAGAATATGAATGACATGGTTATAAGAAAGAAATGAATGAAAGGAACACTCCCCCATACTCGAAAATGATATGCTGCTGAAAAAGGGAAAGTGGTAAAGATGTGGAATGAAGGATGATAAATAATGCTCAAAATGGATTTTCATGAAATTCTCATAAATTCGTAATAAATCAGAAAATTATGTTATTTTACCTAAAGTTTTACCTCCAAAAATGTGGAATGACATATATGGACTGGCAGTTGTTGAAGCTGATGTAGGCAGAGTTGGTGCTGAAAGTGATACAAAAGGTGGAATCCAGGTAAGCACATCATGTCTGAAGAATTGTTCACGTGCGCGAGCCTCTTCTGTTAAGTGCAATAGTGTGGTCATGCTATGAATAGAATTCTGCCCATACTTGTTGTTTTCCTGCAAACAAAGCACTATTTGGCATACAATGTTCTTGAATCCATAGTGTAAGCAATAGATAAGATGCATGCAAAAATTTAAATCAGAAAAACTTATGTATACATGCAATACTAATATTTTGGCAAATCAACAAGTGATGGCAGAGTGCAGTAATCATATCGCATGCAATCCCATAATGCATACATTCCCCCCTCCAATTGAAAAAGGAATTCCATGACCATAAAGCATATGAGAGGTGTTGTGCTGACGGCAAGGCAAGGGAATGAACAATATAGTAGTAAATGAAACAGAGTACACATATCAATGATAGGACAACGAGAGTTATGATTATAATGAGAGCAGAGTGTGTAAAGATAGTTATGAATAAGAGATAGGACGCTTTGGATTGATGATAGTTTATGCAAAACGAAAAAGGACAACAATATGCTAAAAAGATGCTTAACTGACAGCATTCTAGCTGAAAATGATGTGATTGATTTGAAAACAATTTCTCATGCATAAAGGTTCAGAACAGGGAAAAAAAAATTAAGGAAATAACTTCTCTGATAAAAAGAAAAAATAAGAAAAGGGTATTATAGTAATAATTGACGATAAGATATAACTTCAATACCATAAGCAGAGCCGCTGCTGCCAGCAGGCGTCCATAGCCTCGGCAGGGTTGCTTTTTAACCCATATGAGCCAGAATCCTCAATTTATAACTAGAGAGTTACATTGTTGTTCTATAGAAGAGATCAATGTGCTGGTGTGGTAACCAGACAACCACACTGCCATTCACTGGGATGTAGCAAAAGTGATCAGGCCGGCTCGTGATGAGACCTCCTGTTCCAAGGATAATTGGGCTATCCAATGGATCATAACCCTGGTGTGGTGGCCATAATGGGAATGTCACTTTGTTACAGCCTTATGAACATGGTAGGATGGCTCGTAATGAGACCCCCTATCCTCCATCTGCGAACAAAATTTTGTTATTATTACACATTTTTATGATAAAAAGAGGGAGGCTCAGTACTCCTTAAGAGCAGGGATGGTGGAAGAAGTTGAACATGTCAATAGAAAAATATACCCATAATCTCATTTAGTACAGACAGAGAAGATTATAATCCAGAAGGGTGGAACCAGCATGGTATTAAGATGATCAATCAATATCATGTTCAACAGAAAACAATGCAGTAAAGTAGTATATAAATAATTGTGTCCATTTTTAAAAATAATCTATCATCAAGGAGCTGTCCTGTTAAAGATCATAACATGAATGATATTAACTTGCTTCAATAGAATCCATAATTCTTGTCCTCATAAAAGTAGTGTACTTCATGCCATGAAAGGGAATCAGTGAAATGTGGTTGAGATGAACTAGGAATAATCCCACAAGAGGAAGGAAGGGTTGCTCCCAAAGTGTTGCTTCTTTGAAGGAACAACAAAAACACTCAAAAAAAGTGTTGTTCCTTGTAGGGAACAACAAAGGAAATGCACACCAAAAAGAAAAAATACACACAAAAAAAGTGTGAAAATGCAAATGTCGTTCCTTTGGAAAAAGGAACAGCAAAAACTAAAAGTGCCGTTCCTTTAGAAAATGAACAGCAAAAACGCAAGTGCCGTTCCTTTGGAAAAGGAACAGCAAAATGGACAATCATAAAATGCAAACATGCAAAAAAAACAAATTAGCTGTTCACGGCATTGATGCTGAGGATGAGTTACACTTTGAATGAAGCAACACCTGAAACACAAAATATAAGAGAAATTAGAAAAAAACAACAAAAACAGTATGTAAATAAATAAATTAAGTTACAACAGCTATGATGTTATGTCAAAAAATGATTTATTCGAAAAATGTTTTGGCAGCAAAGACATGACATGAATCTTCAAATGGAAATCAATTCTTCATTTCTTCTATTATGAATCCGTTGGGTAATGAGTTGGATGAAATTCCTTTGTTTTATTAAAATTTGTTTCAAGAATCACTCGTCCATAAATTGACCTTCTTTATTTTCCCAAGACCTGCAAAAAACGAGTGTGTACCTGCAAGAAAACATTAAATCATGGAGAAAGAGAGGTGCGCGGGCTCCCCTAATCCAAGAATTATGCAAAAAAACTAACAAGTAGTTACTCTGTAGAACAAATCCACGGAGAAAATAACAAAGTAAAATATATTTGTTACCTGCGGGAGAGCAGTGGTCAATCATGCTAACCTGCAGTGTTTTAGTCACAACTTCTTTGTTTTTCGTCCAAATTGAGTGATTCCAAAGCCAAATGAGAGCTAATTCAAAGGTTAATCTCCAATAGCAACAGGTTTTAAAAATTCAATGATATGATATGTCAATTTTACTTAGAACAACTTGCATAACAGAGTCATTTTCGCTTACCCCACTTAGAACAACAGTGAATGTTTTAAGCATAGATTCTTCGTTTTATGTCGGATTCGAATGATTCAAATTGGAAATGAAAGTAGATTCATTTATTTATCTCCAATAGAAACAAGTTTTGAAGAAAATAAGAATTGATAGGTGAAATACTGTAAGGAACATCCGGAAAAACAGAGTTTTAAGGGTGCTGATTTACGATAGACAGTCAGTATTTTGATCATAACTTCCCCATAAGATATCGAAAATGAGTGATTCCAATTGCATTGGAAACTAGATTCATAGGGGAATCTACCATAGAAACATGTTTTAAAAATTCATTCATTTAGGCCTCCAAAAACTGACTGTCCCAACTCTGTTCTTGAGCTGCCCGCTAGACATCCGGTCAATGTTTTGGTTCTAACTTTCTCGTTTCAAATCCAAATTGAGTGATTCAAATTGGGTTGGAAAGTAGACATCAAGGGATATTTAGGATAGAAACAGGTTTTAAAAATATTCATTTTTGGTCCCTCAAAACATGACTGTCCCGACTGTTTTTCCAGAAAGTTCATCAAGCCCGCAAGCCAAAAAAATGATATTCAAGCATTTTTTCAAATTGGTGATAAAAAATGAATATGAGTGTTTGTAGAGCTATTATTTCCATTATAATTCATCTACATACACAAATGAATTAAAAAATTATCACCAATATTGATTTGCATAACATGTTGCAACAAAAAAACAACTAGTTTTACATAAAAAACAAAATGCATTTATTTATTCCCTTATTTATTTTATGTTTTATACTAACCTATTTTGATTTGAAAAATGAATATGACTACGTATATGAGTACTTCCAGTGGAGCCATTTTCGAAATAAGGCTTCATGTATACACATACTCAAATTTGAAAAATGCATATTAATGAAAATTAGGGTATGAGAAGCCAACTTCCCTTGAAAAAATGGTATCAAAAATTGTTGAAGCATAGAGTGATGATGCAAACACGTGATGGAGTGAAACCAATCTTCAATATATCCGTTACTTTCTTGATTTCCCATCATACCATGAAGTTCTTGAGCTTTTAAAATTGTTTGTTGGTGCAACCTAGAAGAAACCTCATTTGCTTCCATAGCTTCTACAATTTTTGAATTTGAAACATTCTGAATCTCATTGTAAGTTTTCTCTAATGGCGCATGTGAGATAGAATGGGTGGGAAGGGTGGATAAATTTGGCAGTTCAACATTGTAAGCATGTTGTACTGGTTTATTGTGGTGAGGGTGTGGAATTAGTTGAGCAGGAAATTGTGTATGGAATGGAGCATTGTGATGATGTGGTTGGTTGGGTTGAGTGGATAAATTTGATATGCAAGCAGGATGTTGTGAAAGAGCCGGTGGAGAATATGGAGAATGTGCTTGTGCTACAAGATGAGGGAGAGTAGTCATGCAATCAGAAGGTGAACCATGCCAAACTTGTAGATAAGATTGGTGGTTATATTGAAATTGACATGGCTGCCCTAGAACATGAGTATTCCATAATGGATTATGCAAGTAAGAGAATGGAGAAGAAGTGTTTTGAACCATACTTGTTGACCTTGTTGTAGCTTCCTTATCTCTTTGATATGCTACTTCCATCCTAGATAAGGAAGAGTGAGTATCTATGGGCTGCTCCTTTCGGTCATGAGGGAAAAACACTTCATCAAATTCTTCATTTTTATGAACCTGCAAAACGTCCAATTTTGAGCTTAGAGAGCTAATAAAATCAACTTTAAAATTTTCAAATAAATCATTGATTTCAGCTCTTATGTCTCATATTCTTGTAGCAGATTTGGAAAAGAAAGAACAAACATCTCTAGAATTCTTACCATCCTTGGAGATTCCTCTTGAATACCTTATGCACAACTCACAAACATCATCATATGATAACTGAAAAACATCACCTTTTCCTATCAGATTTAAGAGTTCTAAAAATTCATCTTTGATTCCTTTAAGGAGGAGTGTTTTTAAGATCTCTTTTTCCAAATGCTTATGCTTTGATTTTTGAAGGTTATAATGAAATCGATTTACATAGTCCTCCAAACTTTCATCTTCCCCTTGTATCATACCGAAAATATCTTCATTGGATTTGCAATAGTCTTGGTACTTCTTCAAGAATATGTTCTTCATGTCCTCCCATGATTGGATGCAATTCCCACCTAGGCTCATGAACCATCTGAGAGCTGCTCCTTTTAGAGTAAGAGGAAACACTTTCAATCTTTGATCATTAGTACAATAATCATATCCTCTACAAAGTATTTCGAACTCAAATAAGAATGTATCCGGATCTTCATTTGCTAAACCATGAAAATTTGGTAAAGATGGGGGAATTATGTGCATTTGTGTCACTCCTCCTAGATCTTTGATAGGAAATTCAAAAGTAGAAACGTGAGCCATTTCTTACCATAATATAAGATGTTCTTCATGTGTTTCTTCGAGGCTCCTTCTTCAAATGTTCCTGTCAATTAGTTAGTGAAATGGGTGGTGCTTACATCACCACTTGAGTGAAATCATGTGATTTGTTTTTCAAAATTTCTATTTTTTTTTTAAGTCATTCACACAAAAATTCAAACATCTATTTCTACACAACAAAGCAACAACAAATCTGTTAGGAAAGCGGACAGTGGAGCAGGGCTTTTACATGCTCCGCACGTAGGTTCTTACCTTCCGTTTTTAAGATCCAACTCTTCCCTAGCAGTCACTCATCAGATTCACACTACTCTTTAGAAATGGCTACACTCTCCCCGGCAACGGCGCCAAAATGTGGAGCGATAAAAAGGTGTCTTTGTAACTCCTAATTACCTCACATTAATTGTCAACCCAGGGACGAATTTTTTATTTCAAGAGTGTACTCAGTCTGAGGCGGCTATTTACTCAAGAGTAATGTTTGAGAAGATGTAGTATACAAATGCAGAAATAATAAATGCTTGAAAAGAAATCTGCTTGAAAAGAAATCTAATTACAAATGATAGAAATGTAAAGACTACACTACAGCAACCTTGCTAGACATCGATTAGGGACGCAGTAGTAATAACTCTTTCCCCTAGAAATCGATGTGAGATGACCAAATCCGGGGACCTGGAATGATTAGCTCTGCCCTCTACAGTTTAGAGATCTCAAAGCAAGTGAAAACAACTCAAAGGAAATGAAATCTAAAACGCAAACTGGAAAGGAACATCAATCTAAAAGCAATGAACAGGAATTGAATAGCAGCGTAAAATAAATAGTGAATTCAATTCATAACCAAGCAAACTAGATTTCTACTCTTTAATCCTGTCGACAGCCACGCAACAATCAACTATCGTAATTCATAAACAAAAGGAACAACAACCGGAATTAGATACAGAAAAACAACATTTTATAACAATTGAATCATGAATCATGCTTCTTGTAAAGAATGGAATAACAATGACTCTGTATTTGATCCAATTAGCAATAACTCAATTCTTTAATTGTAATAAATGAACTTCACACAACAGAAATAAACTAATAGAAATACAAACAACAGATCGCTCCACCAGACCAAAAACGACAAAAAGTTAAGAAATAGGTTATCTTGCACATATAGTGCGCCGCACTTCATCAGCTTACGATTCCCGGATTGACAAATTAAATGCAGCAATTTAGAACACACTAAATTGACCAAACACCCTCTTTGGAGGATTTGCCCCCTTGGTGCAAGGGCTGAACTGTGGAACCGCGCCAATGGAAAAAGGGCTATTTTCAGGGTTTTTTGCAGGGAGATGTCTTCAGGGCAATTAAAGCTCATCTTCAGAGGGATGCAGTGAAAGTATTTTCAAGTCTTAAATCTGTCCACAGGTCACGGAATGAGCCCTCCAATGTGTGGGATGGGGATTGTAGGGACAGTGACAAATTGCTGTGTAACAGATGCCCCCTAAAGCATGAGGCCCAAAAGAGAGAGAGGGGTGAAATGCTTTACGAGAACATGCCGACTGAAAACACCGCCATCGGAAAACCTGCGGAGCGAAGTACAACTGATGTCTCAGATACATGATATATATGTGTGGTATGGGCACAGCCATCCATAACAGAGTGTACAATAATCTAGATCCAAGGCATGGACGCAGCCATCCATTGAAGATCGATAAATAGACTCAGGTATGGTCGCAGCCATCCAATCAGTGAGTCATGTAAATAATCATAATAATCCACAATATCACAACCTGGATTACAACAAACACAATCCAAGGTCTTGCGCTCCATCTCGACCCGAACAAAGTACAAGTTCAAGCATGCGAATATGTGAGCTGAAGTCGAACATGCAAGAACATCGTCTGATTACCAGCCAATGATGAAAGCTGTTAACAGACGCGAGAGAAACCACCAATAATGACAATGGCTCCCAAGGTACTATAGGTACAATCTACAGCATGTGAATCAATGAGCTGGTGTCGAACACCCATAGAATCACTCAAACAGAGGCCAATAATGAAAACCTCATGTCGAATGCGACGAACTTGCCATTGAGGCATGCAAGCTCCAAGGTACCATAAAAGAGTCTCTAGACCATCTTCCTGGATAATGAGCTGAAGTCGACAGGAAGTGACCTTGATCGAAGGCGGGCCATAATTTTTCCCACATCATCGACACGAGACAGAGGAACATAATTTTTTTGTGAATCAGGATCATATGAGAATCAGAGGGAGGTTGATATTTGCAGAGGTCAACTTCTCTTGAACATATTGGCGGCACGACAGTGGACTTGGCAGTATTTGACATCAAAAGATCAGAGGTCATAGTGACAAGGCAAATAGCAGATGAGAGGTCAAAAGGGATTACCCAAACCCACGAAGGCAAGTGAAAAACGAGATGAGATGTCCCCAACCCGACACGAATGCAGAAAAGTGCCATGTTCAAGAGCGACATACTGCCGACACGACAATGATGCTGGTTCCATTTTACCCACCATTTAGGTGAGTACGTATTTATTTTTACACAAGCTTGAAGAGGATACCACATGCTTGTCATATAAATCCATCCTTCGGACGAATCCATCCTAGTAAATTTAACGAGCCCTAGGAAGGAGCGACTCGAATAACGTCATTTCGACTGAATCCGATGTCATCAGGGTTTAACGAGTCTGAAAAAGGAAGAAATCAGCGTCTTTTCATGTTTACAGAGTTTGAAAAGACATCTGAAAAGTAAACTCCAACAGTCCCTTTTCGTAAATAGTTCCTCAGATCCGAAAAGGTAGAAAACTATGTTTGAGAAAACCTCCTAGTCGCGATAGGCTAGGGTATTCCTTTTTCGTAAGTAATCCATCCCAACCCGAAAAAGGGGTAAACGTATACTGGGTAGATGTCATTTCGTGGCCACTTTAACGAGATCAAAACGACAAGGGCCTCGACAATATTTTCATGTTTAGAGAGTCAGAAAAGAGCTGAAAGATGACTTCTCCTGGAGGAACGAGTGGCATAAAGGGTAGCAACTGGTTTCGGTGATGGTGGAAATGCTCAGAACAAGTAAAGGTTAAGAGGTTGGCTGACAAGACCACTCATCGCAGAGGTTTCTCAGGAATGGGTAAAACAACCAAGTGAAGGCATATGATCGGCCAAGATAATAGTGACAATGGAATGAGAAAACCAAGGCTCATCTGGCAAAAACAGGCTGATAAAATGGCAATCACAAGGGGTAAAATGGGAAAGGTTTCATTTTTACACAAGCTTGAAATCAGGAAACTCTGCTTGAAGTTGGTTTCATTTTTACACAAGCTTGAAACAAAGATAAACTATGCTTGAAACCGGTTTCATTTTTACACAAGCTTGAAATGGAAACAAACTATGCTTGAAAAGGTAAGCATGCCCCCAAAATGGTGACTCAATTCGAGGTACATGCCCCCCAAGCTTCAATCCATATGAAAGGCAGATGGAGTGAAGGTTCAAGTTACGAGATCAAGAGAAAGACTCGACTGGGATTTTACGAGATCTTATCAAAGACTCGAATTGAACAGGAAAGTGTTTCATTGCTTTAACGAGGTTGACACATTAAAAGAACTATCCTCAGACACCCTTGTTTCATTTTTTAAGGAGCTTGACACAAGAGAAGGAAATCTGCTCCGACAACCTTGTTTCATTTTTTAAGGAGCTTGACACAAGACAAGGAACTCTGCTCTGACTAGCTTTGTTTCATTTTTTAAGGAGCTTGACACAAGAAAAGAACCATGCTCCGAAGATCTTGTTTCATTTTTTAAGGAGCTTGACACAAGGAAACGAACTCTGCTCTGACATACCTCATCATAATGAACAAGAAGTCATGGCTTCCAAGAGTTCCACTCCCGATGGAAGGAAAACATCCTGGAAGTTAGGACCCAATGCCCCCAGCACCTGATGCACGACGAAATCATCACTGAGCATAGGCACGAGGTAGGTAGCCACATAGTTGACCTGCGGTGGGGCAGATACAACGGGTGGATAAAAACCAGGAAGGGATGATGGCGGGCTAGCTGCCACATCAGAACCAAATAACGCAAGCTGGTCAATGGTCACGATCCGTCCTTCATGTGGAAAACACACCACACGAAAAAGGGAGGATACAAGCGTTCCCATGGCATAGGTGTAATCGCGCCCCAAAATCAGATTGAAATCCAAGGGTCCTGGAACAACCATCACGCCCATATGGACGGTTTTACCTCCCAAAGTAACAGGTAACCTTGGAAGGATCCCTAACGGTTGACTCGTTCTTCTGTTAAATGCTAACAAATTCTGCATAACAGGTGCAAGCGGCGGCGAACCGAAAGCTTGCCAAGTAGTTGAGGATAGAATACTAACATACACACCTTCGTCTATAATGGTGCTGGGTACGACCAGACCAAAAGCCTGTACTGTGATCTCGAAAGGCACATAAGACGGAAGGCAGTATCCCGCAAATCGACTCCAATCAAAGGAAGCGACCAAACTACTCGGAGGGGCTACCATCGAACTGAGATGGTCTTCCCCTGGTGTTACGGAAGAAGTAGCATCCTCCACGACCTCCATCTCGAAGGTGGGAGGGATATCCTCCGGTACCTCCATCACGGGAGGCGGAGGAGCAACTTCTTGAGGTATAGGGACAGGAGAATCTTTCTCCAAGTCCCAAGAATCTGAAGAAACCAGAAGAACCTGGGGGGTGTGAGATCCACTCTCGACGGAGAAGAGTTGGTGCACCGTAGAAGGGACCAGCTCAACTGATCCCACGACCAATGATTGGTCGGGGATGGATTCCTGAATCTGAATTTCCAGGGGAGAGGGATCGACCAAGGATGACTCTTGACCAATCGAAGGATCAACTGGTGGAGGACTCAAAGAAAGCTGTTTGTAACCAGCAGGAAGGCATGGTGTAGAAACAGTCGGGTTGTCCAAAACTCGCTTTGCCTCATCCATATATGGACAAAGGTGAATGGCATGGTGCCCTTCACACAACTTACAGGGATTGGTGAGCTTACCCTGCTTCTTAAGAGTTTTACCAACACCAGTTGAATACGTGCCCCCAACTTGACTCCCAGAAGCCAATGGCAATGGTGGGCGACCGTTGGACCATTATTCAAGCACCTTGGGAATGCCAGGGCAGTCTCGAAGAAGATGGTCTCCCATGCAGAATATGCAAGGGAACTTGACTTTCCATGGAGGGTTGGGAGATTTATCGATGGAAGACCTCTTAGGCGTAATAGCCGCAGAGCTAGCCTCTCTTTTATCGGACTTCTTCTTCTTTGTCTTCTTTTTCTTCTTGTTAGCCACCTGGTTACTCGAATCCAGACTTTCACCAGGCGAAGTAGAAGAGGAGGACGCAGAAACAGGCGAAGAAGGGGAAAGGTCCACCTTAGAATCAACATGATGTTGTTCAGGCGGAGGAACTGATTGAACAGTAGCTAAGACATTCGGGACCACAGAGGTTGAAAACAACTAAACAGGCAACCCAACAATTAACCCAGGAAGGGAAAACATTGCCATATAAGGAGCACCAACATTTCCAAAAGGAGGAAAATGACTAGGATTCCCATCGGAGGGGATTCCTTTGTTGGTGAAATCTGGAAAAGTTGCCATCAACAACTCAAAACCGCACACGGGCTAAAAACCAAGGCACACAATCAAACGGCCAACAAGCAAACTCTAAAAGGGCATATGATCACGGGTGATTTATTTTACCACATTGAAACTTAGAAACTTCACCATTTCATGTTTTAAGAGTCGAGAAATGGATGAAAGGTGACTCTATCTATTTCAGTTTTGACACAAGCATGAAAGGAAAAGCGCTTGCTGATCCTTTCAAATTTAAAGAGTCAGAAAAGATCAAAATGACTGCTCAGGAATACTAGGCAAAGGGTGTACCAAATAACCGTGAACTGCAATATACACCTTGGTTTCAAAAATGAAAGAGAAATCAACCAAGGACTTTCCGTACGTGCAGGAAATCTCCCCGAATGTTGTGTCCGGTGTATCACGGGAATAGGGCAGCAGACTCGGCTTCCTAAAGATAAAGGATTGAAACCTAGTGGGGTCTCCCTTTATATACGCGATGGTATGGGGAGCACAAGTCCGTACTAGTGCTGTCTAAAGCCAAGAGGCGAACGACAGCTACTAGGTTTTAAGACGCTGGAACACGTCTCTAGCCTAGACCTCTAAATGTTTCGTTAATGTTTCAATGCTTCCTTAGGTAAATTGACTAAATTTTATAGTTGATCTTCAATTATGTCTCGATTTCAAGGCCCTACCGTATGTCATATGACAATCTCCTGTATGCAGCTACATGAGAAAATAAAAGTTTCAATTTGATGAATGCTATCTAGTTAAGGGAAGAACTTCAAACAACGATGCAACAAACAACAACACTACAAATGAAATTTTTCCAAACTAGATGACTTTCACTATCCAAAAGTAATTTCAAACATTCAACGATGCGAATAATGCAATGTAATCTATGCAGAATCCTCTTTTTCGAAAACTATGCATTTGTAATCTATGCACAATTTCCTTTTTCTTTTCAAATGATAAGAATGCACTCAATGCATTTTTCGATGAAATGAGAATCTACTTAATGCATGCTTTTAATGAAGGAGAATGCACTCAAAGCGATTTTTTAGCTTTCAATCATTAAACAATGTGATCTAAGTTCAATGATAAATCTCAAAACTACTTTTCAATGCAATGTGATCTAATGCATTCTAACGAAAAGCAAACTATGAGACGAAAACTAAAAAAAACGCAAATCTCCTTAATGAAGGATGAATGCAAAAGAGATGTAAAAAAACACTAAGAATGCAATCGTTGTTTTAAACACTTTGTAAAGAAATCCCTCAAAAGGCGACAAGACATATGAGGCCAAACACAAAAAGGAATTCCAAAGCAAGATATCAAAACAAGGCATTCATTCCCTTTTACATCAAACAATCATGGAAAGAAGACATTCCAAACAATGAGTAATGTAATCTATGCTCATAAATTGAGAATACCGGAAGGGAAAGACACACTGGTGAAGGATTTAGGGAAAAAATCTCAATTTTCATACACCCTGAAATTGGCTCGACTTGTACATTGACAACTAGCGCCAACTGGCGCGACTTGTACATTGACAACTAGCGCCAATGGCCAATTGGCGTGGGTTGCTAACTGACAACAAGTGCCAATGCCTAAAAATGAGAAAACAAAGAATTTCTCCCAACCAAGACCAGACTCACCACTTCTAGCAGAATTCCCAAGACTCAAATGAACCATGTAATCTAGGCTCAAAGCGAGGCAAATCTAAACACACAGATCAAGCTCAGAAAGCTCAAAACAGAGCAAACCCCAGCAGTCCCCAGCACTGGCGTGACTGTAAGGCTGAAACTAGCGCCATATCAAGATTGGCGCGGGTAATAAATGGACAACTGGCGCCAATTGGTGTGACTGTCATGCTAAAAAGTGCGCCAGTCAAGTTTGCTATGCCAAAATAAAAAATAAGCAATCTAAGATTAGAACAGTGATGTTCAAGCTATCAAAGACCCAAATTCACAAAAAGAACCAGCCCAAAAGAGTCAATCAAGCAAGGAGGATCAAGAATTAATCGAAAAGACAAGACAATGCTCAAAGGGTTCAATTTACAAACTAAACCGGAGATTGAATGAAGCAGCTTTGATCTACTTCGCAATTACAGAGCAAAAGTGTTTCGAAGGCTATCTGGCCAACTTCAGGCTCCGTCTATAGCTTATAAAATGAACGACAACAAGCTAACGATCCCCAGCGGAGTCGCCAAATTTGTTGAGGAGGTAAATCCCCTCTGCGGACAGAGGCGATCCCTACTAGCCCAAATCGGGTCTAGAAACAATCAAACACGCTACAGTGAAGGTTCCTAATTTTAAATAAACTGACTTGTGGGGAAGGATTACCTGGAATCCAACGCTATCGTTTGTAGAAGAGGTGGTGCTCCCATTCCTTCGCCCTGGCAGATCACAATCCTCACGATCTCCGTGATCGGACACCTGCACATGCAAGAAACAACACAAACGCAAGCATAAAACCCAGTACATACAACTATATGTCAGTCGAGGAGGACATAACTCATGAACATGATCAAGAACAAGAGTGGAACCATAACCGATAGTCGCTTATCATTAAAGAGTCAAAAGAAGAATACAACCATAGCTTTGACGCAGCACTCTCCTTTAGCGGGTCATTAGCACAACATGTCTCGATAAAGCCTATCAGGGATGGGACAAGCCTCTCTCTCCGGATACTTGGCAATAGTCTCCTTGCTTGGATTTGGCCTTAAGGAATCAAGAAGGCTTTTGCAGCATAAAAGCTCTTGGGAACTTGAAGATTCTGGAACTAGCTTGCAATGGAAATGGGCAAGCTTTTATAAAAGGAGGAAGGGGAGTTGGGATCCCTATAATTATGGGATTGGCCCTATCATCAAGGAAGCTTCCATGAGAGGTGGCAAACCACTTCCTCTCTATGGAAATCCGTAGCCAAACCTCCCAACTCAAGATAGAAATCAATCCAGGAATTTGTTAGGATGAAACTTTCGCCTTTTATTTTTAAAAAACACCTCTTAATATGGTTGGCGCGGGTGCGGCTCTATGACAGAGCGCCAATTGGCGCGCCCTCTTTGGAGGATTTCCCTCTTGGCGCGAGGGCTGAACTATGGAACCGTGCCAATGGAAAAAGAGCTATTTTTAGGGTTTTTTGCAGGGAGATGTCTTCAGGGAAATTAAAGCTCATCTTCAGAGGGATGCAATGAAAGTATTTTCAAGTCTTAACTCTGCCCACAGGTCACGGAATGAGCCCTCCAATGTGTGGGATGGGGATTGTAGGGACGGTGACAAATTGTTGTGTAACACTTGCATAGAGACAAATATCATTTCAATGATGCCAGCATCATCTGGGCTCACCCATAGTAGACTTATCACACTCTCAACCAGCATCATCTTCCCTCCAGTGATGTGGTGGAACGCCTAGTTGCCCAAGATCTGCAACACTGTTGTGGTGACACCCCGAGTCTCTAGCCTCTCTTGATATCCTCTCGGTATAGTCGTGCCCTTGACACAAACATCTCATCAGAAATGGTGTTCCAAAAACTCTGATATATTCCACCGTCACGGTAATACTGGTTGGATATTCCCCACCACCCCCAGTGGTGGGAGACCGGTCAAGAAATAGATGTCATGAATAGTCAGCTTGATCCAGTGCCCCTGCACTATGGTCCCAATAGCTCACTATCCTCGATAGCAAGGGCTACCCTGCCCTCATCAACGTGTTCTCAACCAACTTGAGAACCCCATACCTCACCAGTGTGCCTCTGACCACTTGATCTCCCTCGATCTCGGAACACAATGCCTCCAAATATCTCTCTCTCGAGTTGATCTTCAAATTTTCCATACCTGTGCAAACCAATCATATTTGTCAGTCAGAGGAAGAAAAACTGCATCAAAACCATCAAGGCCTAGTTCCCAGCCAAAAATAGGACAAAAGAAAACTTTTTTGCAGCTCGCATTTTCCCAGCCCTATACCTGCGAGGTCACAATTTTTCCCTCTGAAAACTATGACCCAGCTCACAGAACAGGGCCCAGGAAGTGCGATATGGTCATGACTAAGGGGAGGGTGTTATTCCTAGGCTCTGGGAACCTAATCTAAAATTCTAAAATAGAGTCAAATTTAAGAGTAAGGTTAGGCCACCTACTTACAACTAACAATTCTCGATTCCAATGCTCGATTTTTCCGCTAAAATCGTTGAAGATTTAGGGTCTTCTCCTCCTCTCCACGTTCACTACAATTCCACTAGCAAATGAACCAAATTGGGGGGAAATAATCCTCTTAAAAGATAAACCCTAATTTTTCTTTCGCCAATTGGGACCAAACCGTAACTCTGTTTAATGAACCGTCAACACTGTTGGAAAGCTCTCACCGAGCTCTAAAATGGGTATCCTTTTTTTGTGTGATTTGGCACTTCACCCAGACGCCCTTTTTCCAGGAAGGGTCACTTCGCTGCCTCTCAAATAAAATTTATACACTTTCACCTCTTGTACTTGGGGCACCACTTTAACTTCATACTTGTCAACGCGTGTGCCAATTTTTTTCATCAGTAACCATCTTTTGCTTGTGTTTTTATGGTCCCCAACGGGCCTAATCTGTGTTGTAGAATCATCGAGTCGCCGTTGATCAGAGCATCCGATTTGAGTCATCATCACATTCAAGGAATCTGTCTCGAGTCCCTTTGCCTCCTATTACAATATTCCATCCATTCCTACCTTGTCCCTCTCTCTTATAGCCCACTTTGGCCATCATTCCCATTGTCTCGCATCCCCTCGGGAGTCTAGTCAGTCATTTCCAGGTCATCCATGGTTTATATGCTCTAACAAGGGAAGTCTTTTGTTTGCTACTCAGTATCCCCTATTTCATCATCATCAGTGGTGTCAGTCCATTATTCACTCTACTATGATCTCTCATGCCTTAGTTGAGGATTCCACATTGCCTCACCTATGGCAAACCTCTTTTTGTCTACATCATCACATTCATTCCAGAAGACAGGTTTAGAGGGCAGTGTAATTTTGTTTCCAGCTTCCATTCTTGTTTGGTGCCTCAGGTCAGGTAAAGGGATGCCTTATTGCCCTTTGACTTTATTGTTTCTCATATTCTCCACTTCAGCATGATCGATATTCGTATACTTGATAGTTCGGTGATCCAGTAGAGTTATCCAGTGATTCCCAGGTGTGTGTGAGATGTTTCAGACCTCATCAGGGGTTGGCCCTTCAGGTAGCCCCCCACATACTCGGATAACCTCATTTCATGCTACAGCCTCAGATGTAGCTCCCCAGATTTCATGGGTTCAGTTCTAGCCGCTTGCAGTGCCTATAACATGCATGTATCACTTAGATGATCCATTCATATTTTTAGAGCCTTTTCCTGTTTATCAAGGATTCTTTGGTTGTTATTATATCTCATGTACTCAGATACTATTGTATTCAATCTTGGTAGTTTTCCTAGGCGTAGTATGTATGTGGGATCCATTATATTTTTTTCTAGTCCATTTCATGCCATCATATCATTTACTTTACAGCTCGATCTCATTTTATAGGGCACACCATTATTCTTTGTACTTTGTCATCTCGGAGGGCATAGCTATGCCTCCATCGCCTCACCGAGAACAAGTAGCCAAACATTAATGGAGACATATATCATTTGTAGGTCTCACCCCCTCAGGTTATTGTCCTCTCTCACTTCACTTTGTCTATGTATCTCTCTCTCTCTGACTCCTATTTGGTGTCTAGTGATTGTGTTCTTACAACATACTTCGGTCATACGATTAGCTCCTAACGCTCGCATGTTGGGAGACAATCCATTACACAATTTTTTTTTCATTTAACCATTTACAATTAGATGAATCCAAATACACCATGTAATACCGATTTTACCATATTAAAATTTATTTCACTATACGAAATAATTTAATAAAGCATATTTTATTAAGTTATTTCTGGTTCAAACAGGAAACCCCATGAGGAATAATTAAATAAATCCTTATTTATTTGATTTTACTTTAGGAATAATTAATTAAACCATTGTTTAAATAATATTCCTCGTCATATTTAACCCAATTGATTAGAAATAATTAGATAAATCATTATTTATCTTATTATTCTCTAGGAATAATTAATTAAATCAACATTTAATTAATATTCCTTGTTAATTTTGACTAAATCATTTAGGAATAATCAAATAAATCATTATTTGTTAAATTATTCCTTAATCCCATCCTTGAAATGATAAATAAATCATTTATTTCTTTATTATTTATAAATAAAGGGATTTAACCAATTGAAATTCATTTTCCCTCCAACAAAATATAATAAAATATTCCAAGTAGTTAGGTCTAGATCTTGGTTAATAATATTTTATTATGCACCATTATCAAGGATAACTCAATATTTTTTTATAAATAGGAGGGTTTTCCATTCATTATTTACCTTTGATCCTTTTATCATGGTTGGACTTTGATCCTTTGTCATTGTCATACTTTGATAACTTTTATTATTTTGCTTCTTGAGCTCCCATGGAGTTTAACACGTCTTGGGTTTTCTACACCATTGAGAGAGAGAAACTTCTCGATTTGAAGTGTTGAGGAAAACCAAGAACCCATCCCATTGAGGGGGACTTGTAACATCATTCTTTTTTCTCTTCCTAGTTGTTAATACGTATAATATTATTTATATATCTTGTCTTGTCCATTGGATAATTGTAGCAACTCTTATTTAGTTTTAGTGTTTAGCTACTTTTACTGCATAGATCTGGGTTTTTGTTGCATTTGTTTCAACTATATATTGCAGATATAAAGAAGTTATACAACCATATTTGTTGTTAGGGTCGTTTTTCATGTGAATCTAAAGTGATCTCTTTTCATACACTTGCGTTAAGAATTGATTCTAACAACTATTCTTAATGAGTTTGAATTTGGTGTTAGGTACATCAAGGGCAAGAAAAATAGGGTTGCAGATTCTCTCAAAAGGAGAGTGCAGGTGAATCACATTTCATTTATGGGTTCATATGGGATAGATTTGCAGGAGTGGATCTTGCATGCAGGGTAGCATGATGAGAGGTATTAACAACTAAAGTAGAGATTGCAACAACAGGGTGAAGGTGATAGAGATGAAGAGTATAACCTCAGGATAGATGGCTTGGTGAGATTTAGGAACAAGATTTATGTGTCAGGTATCAATTAGCTTAATAATCTTATCTTAAGGGAGTTTCATATCAAGTTTTATTCAAGTAACCTGGGATATCAGAAGGCTTCGATAGTTGTTAAGAATTTGTCCCATTAGACAAACTTGAAGAAAGAGGTGGTTGAGTTTGTTACAATATGTTTTGACTGTTAACAGGTGAAAGTTGAGTGTAATCATCCAAATGGTCTATTTCAACCTATTTTGATCCCATAATGGAAATGGGAGACCATTTTCATGGACTTCATTACAGTTTTTTTGAGGACATCGAAGAATCATGATTCCATCATGGTTGTGGTTGACAGGTTGATCAGTAAGGTAGTTAACTTCATTACAGTGAAGTCTACTAATTCATCTAGTGAGGTACTAGCTCAGATATTCATCAAGGAGATACTAAGAGTGCATGGCATTCCCAAGAAGATCATATCAGACATAGATGCCAATTTCACTTCGATATTTTGGAAGGATTCATTTTCAGGCTTGCGAAAAAGTTAGCTTTCAGTACAACTTATCATTTGAAGACAGATGGGAAAACATAGAGGTTTGAAAAGATTCTTGAGGATATGGTGAGGATGTATTCCATGCATCAATAGCGGAAGTGGGAGGAGTATCTTCCACTGGTGGAGTTTTCTTATAATAATAGGCATTACAAATCCTTGAGGATGAGTCCATTTGAGGCTCTTTGTGGTTGGATTTGTAGTACTCATATTAGCTAGAGTGATCCAATGAGAAGGGTGTTGCTTGGAATGAACATGTTGGCTATCATAGAGCAGGATATGCAGATTATCAAAAACAATTTAAAGGAAGCACAATATAGGAAAAATATTTATGCATATCCACATAGATAATTCAAGTTTCAGGTTGGGGAGCATGTGTACTTGTCAATCAATCCCAAGAGGAGCTCCTTGAGGATTGGGTCATGTATGAAGCTGGAACCTTGTTATTGCAAGCCATTTGAGATCCTTGAGAGGATTGGACCTGTGGCCTACCAACTTGTAATGCCACCAATGGTGAAATTCCATGATGTTTTTCATGTTTCATTGCTTAAGAGATATGTCCAGGATGTTTATCATGTTATTGATTGGTATGTATTGTAAGTGGAACCATATGGATAATCTCATCTAGAACCTCACTAAATTTTTCAGTGGAAACAAATCATGCTTTGGAAATGAGAAATCGATCAATTTAAAGTGTAGTGGAGGCACTTTGGGCCCGATGAAGCTACATGGGAGATGGTTGATCAAATGCAGGCTTTGTATCATTCTTTATTTGATGGTTGAGAAGATGCATTTGGTTTATGTGTTTTGGTTTATATTTATTTATGCATATGTGTATTTTAAATACTACAATTAGTTGTGTTATAAATCTCCAATAATCAGTAAGTTATAAATATGACATCAAGTTTTGTTACAAATCTCCAATAAGCAATATGGTGTTCATGGCTTCAGAGTTTGGTATGTTGTAAATTTTTCATCGAGTTGTGTTATAAAGATCCATGAGCAACATATTTTTTGGTTATAACCATCATTGAACACCAAGGACGGTGTTCCCCCAAGGCGGAGGAGTTTTTAACAGTCCCTGGTTGATTTTCCATGTAAATAAAATAAAACCAATGTCATGGGACACAAATTCCAAGTTGAATGGCGGGGAAACCTTATAGTGGGAATCCCTTGTGGATTAACAATGGCTATTTAAATTGACAAAGCCATCGCCAAAGGAAAGAGGAAATAATTGGCTTTTAATTATGAAAAAAGGAAAATAGGAGAAAAGGAAGATGAAGAGACACAAATTTGCATGCAAGGGAAATTAGAGGAAAAATGAAGGAAAATGAATAAAAATAGAGATCAATAACAAAAATACATCAGAAAATAAGTTCATATATTTTTTCAGTTCAATTTTGGCTCCCTAATTTCATTTTCTCATTCTATCATACTCTTGCACACTTAGATAATTCTTAGAGCATGATTGGATCACTATAGCATTCACTTGGATTTGGAGAAATTAACAAAGGAAAGAAAGGAAGCACAAGGAGACAATTCGATGAACAACTACAACAGGCTTATTTTGCAGGTAACAAGTTACATGTGTGATATCCTTGTTTTTTTTTATGCATGGTATATGCATGTTGTTCCTTGGTTATCTGTTTCCATTAGCATGGACATTTTACTGGACTGACACTGGGTTCATCCTTTCCTTCACATTTCTTGGATAGCCATGGTGTTGTGGGTTTCCTACTTGTTTTTTCCATTGGTTCTCAATTTCCCTATGGTTTTGGGTTGGAACAAACACTCTCGAGACTTGAAACAACTTGGGTTGAGTTACCAGTTCCTAGAGCCTATAGGTTGGGACAAATGCTCTAGAGCCTTATGGGCTGAGTTACTAGTCCCTGGACCCGTGGGTTGAAACAAATTCTCTAGAGCCTTGAATTAGTTGTGGGTTAAGTTACTAGTTCATGGATGCCTGCATAGCTTGGGTAAATACCAATCTAGTTTATGTTAGTGATTTCATGACCATATAGGTGAGATCAATATGGTTGATAGTTGAGGTTTTTTTGCCTTTGGAGGCCCTGGTTGGTTTAGTTTTTCTTTAACCCATATGATCCAACATTCATGATTGGAATATGGTGCATGCATGATTGGTTGAAAGAGAGATTTGGTTCAACCCAATCTATGGTCAAGTGGTATATGGAATTCCTTGACTTAGTTGGGATTTTCTTATGTTAATATGAGATATTTTTCTATTATTATCTATGAGCACTTGTACTAGTTATCATGTTGACATTATGGTTGATTTTTTATGGTCTCTATTCTCGTTATAAGTTGGTTATATACCAATTTATATGATATGCTATAGCTATGGATCATGTTCATGATGTGTTAAGTTATTGAATGGTTGATGATTGCATGGACTAACAAGTGTTGTTGCAGCTAATTAGAGAGGGATTTCATCCTTCTTGGTGATTATTAGATGAAATTCAGAAGTTTATAATCTAATATTTATTCATGACCTGTATCTTTCATGTTTACCATATTTATGACAAAATGTTTGTTGTGTACTAGAAAATTCCTAGTAAATATATTGTTCAATTTTGAATGCTTGGAAATGGTTTTCATCTTAATCATGATTCTAGAAAGTTACGTGAAGTTTCAGGTAGTTGTTTGGATGTTTTCCTGAAAAAGTGGCATGTATTTTGCAATCACATTCTTTGAACTAGGATTTTGGTTCATAACCACTGGTAGCTAGGCTTGTGCGTGTAGTTATATCCTTCCAAACACATTCACATAGTGTCAAGGGTGTGTTTTGGGGATAAAATCTATGAAAAAGAGTACCAGAGAAGGGATTCATCCCTTGTGGTGGCTTGCAAGCTCCTGTGTGGTCTTTAGTCCCTATTTTTTGTTAGTTTGTTTTTATTTTTTCAGCCCCACTTCCATAACTAGAGCTTGGAGGTCAGGCCATTTCATAGTGACACTCATCTCATGTTTACCCCTGTGAGCTTGTAAAAGTGGGTAAATGTGGGAGGAGGTGTTACAGAACCGATCTCTAGGGTGAATTGCTCCCCAAGCTTCATAACTGGACCTGAAATTTTGTCTAATTCTTTTGATAGATGAACCAAACTACCATTCATGCTACTATCTATGTTTTGGGAGGCCATACTTCCAAACACTGATATTTTCACATAAACTATTGCATTATATATGAGATGAATGAGTGCTTTACAATGTGTTATTCCTTCTCTAGTTGTACTGTGATCCAATTCTTTTAATTTAATATCACTAGACATTGTATAGATCGATAAACACCAAATCTCTGCACTATATCCCTCACCCTTCTCCCAAATTTAGTCATATAGAAATGAATTGAGGTTGAAGGTGCACCAAATTGCAATTCCAATGGTGTTAATGTAACAGGGACAAAAATTAATATCTAATTGTTCTCCTACAATAGTATTATCATATATCTAAGTTTTATTACATTAATTAAGATTCTGTTGCTTCAGAAAATCCACCTCCTAATACTCTTAAATGCATTTGGACCTCTAATTTATGTTGGCTTAATTATCATGGGACATGACATATGGAGGGAGAGCCTTATTCCAGGGACAACAACCCCTCATCCAAGGTTGATCCTTTATTAGCCTAATCATCACAAATTGCATTATTTTCCTTTTTTATATGATAAAGGCTAATATAATCATTTTTTTCCATCTTCATTCAAATTTGTGCCTCAAGATGGTTTTGATATTTCTCTGTAGATTTATTTAAATGATAATTTTTTTTTAAATTATGATCATGGAGTCTCAAAATAATATAAGTTTTCGTATTAATCCATTTGACAAAGCTATTCTCATTCATTTCCATAATTTTAGGGCCTATGATTTGTTATTTTTTGTTCATCCTAAGCCCATAGCGAATTTTTTCACTATTTCTCCTTCGAGGTTTATTATAACCCCTCTAGCTCCTGCCTCCCCAAACACTATTATATCACAATTTCCCTTTGTTATCAAATTGAAATTGTTAGTATGAAATATTTTGGAAGGTGTACCAAAAAGACCTCATTTAAATCATGAGTGACTGGTGACCCGAACAATAAGTGTGGTTTCTCATACTTCAGATATGCAACAAATATGTGAGAAAACCTACAAAAAAATGGATGTATGCAAATATAAAAGCACAAACAGTAGATATAAAAAACCGATCTAAAACCCAATATTAGATACCTTTATTTTGAAATAATTAACAAAAAAATTAATTATTAATTATTTTGTGAATAATAAGAAAGGTATGAAAATGAAATAACTGTTGAATAACTATTTAATAATTATTTAAAATACAGAAATAAGGAATAATAAGAAAATAATGATTTGTTTAATTATTCCTAGGTGATTTAGTCTAATGTGACAAGGACTATTTATTAAATAGTAATTTAATAACTATTCCTAGAGAAAATTAAATAAATAATGGTTTATTTAATTATTCTCATGGGTTTTAATCGAAAATAACTTAATAAAAGTGATTTATTAAATTATTTCTTATAGTGAAAATGATTTTAGTATGGTAAAATTAAACTCACATGGTGTATTTCAATCCACCTAGTTAGGAATGGCTAAGTGATCATTTTTTGGTGATAACATATTGCCCCCCAATGTATAAGAATTAGAAGAAAATCATATGACTGAAATACGTTGTAAGTTACACTTCCACAAGACACCAAAGGGGAGTTGGAGAGAGAGAGAGAGAGAGGGTGATGAATAAAGCGATGCAAGGAAGGAAAAAAATGGAGGGGGCGAGACCTACTAAATTGATATAAGTCTCCTTTTTTTTGAAGTACATGATATCAAATGAGGTGAGGGAGGTATACTCATACTAGAGGATACAACTGAGTACAAAGAATAATGGTGAGCCCAGAAATGTGGCACTGAGCTACAAATTACATAATACATGAGCCACTTTCATCAATGGGCCAAGACGTAATACAATGAATCCCATATACATAATGCACCTAAAAAAACATAAGCTAGGACTGAATACAATAACATCTGAGTACATGAGACATAATTCCCCTCCAGCTAACATGGGGAGGGGGGACCACAACCAAAGAAGCCCTATTGAATAGGAAATGGATTTGAAGATCTGAATGGATCATCTAAATGAAACATGCATGTTGTGGGCATTGTAAGTGGCGAGAACCGAACTGTGGAACTGCATCTAAGGTTGAAGCATGATCGGAGGTCATCCAGGCATGTGGGTGGCTACTTGAAGGGATGGATCTTGATGAGGTCTGAAACATATCACACACACCCGAGAATCACTGGTACAATTTGTTGGATCACCAGACCATCAAGTGTACGATTCTCAGTAGTGTGATAATGAGTTGGATTTGAGCATGTGAGAAACAACCAAGTCAAAGGGAAATGATGATTCCCTTTACTTGATCTAAGGTACCAAAGAATGATGAAATTTAGAACCAAGGTACACCGCCCTCTAGACCGTTCTTCTGGAATGAATTTTTTGAAGTCAACAGAAGAGGTCCCACTAGAGCTGAGGCAATAAGGAGTCCCCAACTAAGGCACAAGGGATCATAGTAGAGTGATTGATGGAATGACACTAGGGATAATAATGGATGTATATGAACTTAGAGACAGACTGATGACTTCCCTTATTAGAGAATAAAATGCATGATTGACCTAGTAGCAACTAACTTAATTCCAGAGGGGATGGTCAAGTACTTAGATGGAAGATTTTCGATGACAGACAGTATAGCTGGAGGTCAATAATAGTAACACGGGATGAATGAAACAAAAATATGCATGGAACAATATAACATGACATAACTAGACTCCAAACAAACTCCATTAATGCAAGGATGACTCATCTTAGATGCTGTGAACATGGGTGACTCGATGATGTTGTCAAATGGGATAGGCCCAGGCGGGCCATAAAAACATGAGTAAATAAGGGTTACCCATGAGTAAATAGGTGCATGTTGAGGTTGTTATGGAACTGAAGCAAAAGATGGGGAAGGTACAGCTGGTTTCACTGGGGTCAAAGTTGTGTAAGGTTTAAGGTGATCAGGTGGAGTGTTTGTAGGTGGATCAATGTACCAGACTAGAATCCCTAGAATAATGTTGCATAAACTCAACATATCCATTTCAGGGACAAATAAAATTCCTGGAAGGGGAAATAATAAATGTATCTGACCTGAAGGATAATGGCCCGGTGAAACTGCTCCTAGATGGTTAAGCCGTGGAGGAAATTTTCCTGGTTGAAATGGATTAGAAGAGACACTAGGAGAAGAAGGTGGTACTTGGAAATTATACCTGTATGTTGGGTTGATTTGGGGATAACATATTGTGAAGGCGCTGGCTGTTGGATGGGTCTACCAGACCGCTTGTGAGCATCTCGTGATGCTTGCATCATGCAAACACTGGACGAGTTGGGCTCAAAAGGGGTAGGTGGTGGACCATAGTAGGCACCAATCAAAGTAGAATCTTTATAGACTCTTGGCGAGACATTGATGAGGGACGAGATAGTCGTATCATCAGTCATGTATGAAATTTTGGTTTGAGGAGAATTTTTTTTCCTTAGGATCATAGTAAGTCAATCGATCGACTGTAATAATATTTCCTTTGTGGGGAAAGCACATCTTATAGAAAACCACAAATGTGATAGTTGAAATGTAATAGTTGTAACTATGACCCAGAAGGATGTCATAGTCCAATGGGGCATTGATGTCTTCAATATCAATGGATAATGTCTTGCTGAAAACAGTGATAGGACAGTTGTGAGGTAAGCCAAGGGGCTAATATGGATGACCTTCACATGCACGGGGAGTGATGGTTGATGGGGATAGGTATAGTGAGTTAAGTTGTTTCCAAACACTAGCATCCATCACGCAGGTGGAGGCACCTTTTTCAATGATACATTGTTGTACAATGTCGCTGCTTATTGAGACTCATATTCGAAAAGAAACGGATGAAGAAAGTGGAGGATTTTCTGATTGGTTAATGTCAAAGATGATCATGCAATCATATGAAGGATCCACAACACCCAAGGCATTAATTAGATATTTCCACTGGGATAGGCATGACTAGAGAACTTCTAGCATTGACATGGAAGCAGGAGATTGCGCCAAGTCATCTACTGTGTTGTATGTATGGGAGATTTTGGCTAAAGAAACATTACAATGTAATTGTCCTTTGGGAATATTGGTAATAACCTCTACCTTAGGCTGAGAGGTCTGTAAGGTACCATTTGATGACATAATGGACTTTGTGGAAACTTTTGGCTGGGACTCAGTCAAAAACTTAGTGGATGCCTTGTCATATTGGTGTGAACTAGTCTGAAAATTGACATGTTCAGAGTTGACGACCTCAGAATTCATCATGAGAATCTAATAACTAGTGTGACCATATTGTGGAGGTTCAAGCATTGTTTGACCTTGATTGGGTTGGGTAGTTATGTATCCTTGGTGAGGAAATGGGTTGGTAAGCACTGTCGGCTGAGATGAAGTAGGGGCCTGAGGAAGTTGAGTCATGGGATATTTTCCTCTATAAGTACCTACTTCATCTTCCCAAACTTGACGTGTCTACAGTAAAATGGGAAAACCATGAATGTAATTTCCATATGTTAGACTCCTATACCAATAGGTGTCATATTTCATTATTGACTTGATGAACTATGCAATATGTTCATACCTTTTTCTTATTGCAAAGGTTTTCCATATTCTCAAAAAATCAAAAAATCAAAAAATTTAAAAAATGTAAAGAGGGTATACCCTAAAAGAAAAATCAAAGGGTGAAAAAATAAAAAATTCAAAAAAGTGAAAGAAAATGAACCCCACCAAAAGAAAGGCCAAGGAAAGTGTGCAAGTCTAAATGCCACTACTTTTTTCTCTAATGTAATAAACAAATTGTTGGCAATATGATGCAGAGAGTTGTCCTTGATGGCAACCCACTCAATGAAGATGAAGAATTGAAACTGTTCACATGTGTTGTCCTTGATGGCAAACCACCTGATGAAGTTATTCTTGACTTGATGGACTTGGTAAATGATGTAAATCTGATATGAAATGATGTTTGCTAGCAATATGATGCTGAGCGTTGTCCTTGAATGGCAACCCAATTGATGAAGATGATGGCAACTTGATGAAGTTGTGCTTGATAGAATATGTCTTGATGAACTAAATATGATGTATCTACAGTGTGTACAGAAGGCAATGAAGAAAGGAATTCAGCATGTGCTAAATCTATGGTGAAAAGAGTATGTCTCAAGGAATACGCGGATCTGCCTAGGGGAAGTCACGTATGCACGCGAGAATAAACGTTCCAAGTCGCGTATGGGAAAAAGTGCTCTTAAAAGTGCAAAACCAGGGGTAACCACCATGGAATTAACCCATTGTATTGGGTAATGATTCGTCTAAATGACCCCGTCCAGGAATACCATCGGAAGTAATGTAGTTTTGGGCTCATGGTATTGTTTTGGCTCATGGTATTGAAAAAGGGGCTCATGGTATTGAAAAAGGGTAAACCTATATAAGGAGAAGAAATTCATTGTGCAAATGAGGAGTGTGGGAGCAAGATGTCTGAGCTTGAATGAATAATTCTCTATGAAGTTGAATGATAGATCTGAATGTATGATGCACCAATAATGAAGAAGGGAATCTAGATCTGGAATGTATTTGTATCTGCTAGATCTGCTTATGGAAGGCTTAGATCTGAGATGAGGCGAACATCTGTCTGAATTAAAAGGGTAAATCTGAACTGAATATCTGATCTGAAGAAGTATGTTTCTCTGTAATGGTTGAAGATCTATACGCTAGTTCGCCGCAGAGGAAGCATGTATATACGCGGCTTCGCTGAAGAACAAGCGCGTATGCGCAGTGAAATATGTACGTAGGTATACGCCGGTTTATGTGGACGGAAGCGCGTATATACGCGACATCAGAGAAAGGAAAGCGCGTATGAAAACTAGGGTTTGCTGAAGTCTGTGGTAAGAATTGTCTGATCTGTTCTGCTGGTTTACTGATATCTTTCAGTAAGTTATATGTATTTGTTTCATGGTTGACTGTGCTTAAAAGTATGGAAAGGGTCCAGTTTGAAAATATGATGAAATGTGGCCGTAGTGACCGTGTGTCCTAGAGGGGCTTTGAGGGAAGGTGTAGAAATTGATGAAACATGGTCCATAGAGGTGCCGAGGGTTGTAGCCTTCTACTGGGGGTGGTAGCTCCTTTCGAGGTGAGGCCGGTAAATGAGATCGGGGGTCATAGCTCCCTTCCGTGAGAGGCCGGTAAACGAGATCGTGGGGTCGTAGCTCCCTTCCAGGAGAGGCCGAGAACGTCGTGCTGGAGCTCCCTTCCAAGAGAGGCTAGTAAACGAGCGGCAGGGTGCCTCGTTGCATGGTAGAGTTCAGACCAAGACATATGTTGTAAGATGTTTTCTCTATAATAAAATATTGAAGGCTAAGACAACGGCAACAGTGGTTTTCTCCCGACTTGGGTTTCCACCTAAAATCCCGGTGTTCATGTGTGTTTCTTATGTGTGATGACTTATTATGTTCTTACTGCACATGTTTACTGTTTATTGAACATCTGATGAATGAATGATCGAATGATATAAGTGAAGAATTAATGGCATAATTAGATCTCCGTGTATACGTGAGTTTCATAAAGGATATCTGCGTGCATACGCTAGTTGGCTTCAGCAAAGTAGCGTATGGGTTTTAGAGCATGAAAAAGTAAAAAATTTTAGTTTGCCCTCAATACTGATTCACCCCCCCCCCCCCCTCTCAGTATTTTTCCCAACAATTGGTTTCAAAGCGGGTCCTTGTGCAGAAGCTTGATCGCTTAAAGGAGATCCGTCGCAATGGGAAGTCAAGAAGGAGTGATGTCTATAAAGCCACCTCTATTCAATGGAAGCAATCTAATATTCTGGAAGGTATGAACAAAAGCATATCTGCAAAGTCTTGGTGCAGATGTATGGGCAATCGTGGAAGAAGGTTATCAATACCCGACAAGTATTCCTACTGATGCAGCTGAAAGGAAGAAGTATGAAATCAATGCCAAAGCAGTGAATGTCTTGTTAGGAAGCATGTCTGAATCAGAATTTGCTAAAGTGATGCAGCTACATTCAGCAAAAGAAATATGGGACAAAATCATTCTTAGCTATGAAGGAGATACAAAGGTAAAAAGTGCAAAACTCCAAACTCTTAGAATTGAATATGAAACTTTGAAGATGCATAGTGATGAAAGTGTTGCCAGTTTCTTTCTTCGTCTGGATGATATTGTAAATCGAATGAGAAATTTGGGTGAAACCATAACTGATACTACTCTGGTGGAAAAATTCTTAAGATCCTTGACTTCAAAATTTGACTCTAAAGTTTCAGCTATTGAAGAAAGGCAAGATCTGCAAACTCTTACTATTTTTCAATTACATGGTATTCTGACTACTTTTGAAATGAGACAAGGAGGTCCTTCTCAAATCAAAGAAGTTGCTTTTAAGGTATCTGCAAGAGGAAAAGAAAAGGAAGTTGTCAAAGAATCCAGCTATATATCCGATGAAGAAGAAGCGAATTTCGTGAGAAAACTCCAACTAGGAACTGGAAGATTCAAAGGTAAGCTTCCCTTCAAATGTTTTGAGTGTGGAAAAGTTGGTCACCATGCTACTAAATGTCCTTATAAAGAAAAACATGGTAAAGGAAAACAATTTGAAAAGAGGAAGAGTTATTATGCAAATGAAGATGATGATGAAGTGTCCAGTGAAGATGAAGAAGATTCTGACCAAGCTCTACAAGTGCTCATGGAAAAGAAGCAAAAGAAGAAGGTTACTTGAGGAAAGGAGATACCTCAGAAATCATGTATAGCAAAAATTGAAGAAGATGAAACAGATTCTGACGAAGCTCTACAAGTGCTCATGGCAAAGAGGAAAAAGAAGAAGGCTACTCGAAGCAAGGAGATATCTCAGAAAATTGAAGAACATGAATCTGATAGTGATTTGGGCCCTTGTAATCTTCTTTGTGCAAGCAATGGTGTAGAAAGTGAAAGTAAAGTTGTGGATCTAGAACAAGCTATCAAGATCAAAGTTGAAGAACAACAAAAGGAAATTGATAAGAAAGATTCTATCTACAAAGATATGATCTCTCAAATGAAAGATCAAATAGAAATGCTGAATGGACAGGTGGACAAGTATCAAAGGTTTCATACTTATGCATCCAATCGAATTAAAGAACTAGAAGCAGAAATCAACGATCTAAGTGCAGATCTCGAAAAATCAAGCAAGAAGAATGAAGGGCTTGAAGCTGCAAGCATCTTTCTACAAACAAATCTTGAAGCATCAAATAAGAAGAATGAAGAACCTCTGTCTTTTGAAAAGGAAGGCCTTGAAGCAGAAATCATCTCTCTCAAAGAAGATCTGGAAAAATCAAATAAGAAGAATGAAGAGCTGCAACAAACATGTGAAGAAAACGAAAATTGGTTGAAAGAAGAGATTCTAAATCTGAAGGATCTAGTAGAAGATGGAAGAAGGAAAGAAGAAAGCATGACAAAGCAATGTCAAGCCTTGGAGGTTGAGGTAAACATTCTCAAAGGTAAATTAGAAGAAAAGGTTAAACTTTTGAGGTTTCAAGATAGCACTAACATTTTGGACAATATTCTGAGTAATCAAAGGTCTCCTGCTATCAAACTTGGTCTTGGTTTCCATGAAACTGTTAAAGGAGAATCTAGCTCACAAGGAAGTGCTAAAAATTCAGAGGATGTCAATGCAAAACCTCAAGTGTTGAAAGAAACAAAAGGTCAACCAACAATGATGAAATCTCAAAGGAAATCAGTCAATAAAGTTGAATGCTTTAAATGTCATAATTATGGGCATGTTGCAGCAAATTGCAGGAGCAGATCATTTCAACCTCAATCAAACAGTTCCTACATAGAAAGGTACTCTGGTTTCTTCAAGGGATATTGTTTTTCATGTAACAAGTATGGACATAAAGCAGCTGATTGTAAAGGAGGAAGATTAGAAATACTCATTATGATTCTTATGCTTATTTCTCTGGACACATGAGATGTTATTCTTGTAACAAGTATGGACATGTAGAAAAAGAATGCAGGTTGAATAGATATGAGAAATTGGATAACTTCCAACACACAAATAGAAAGTTCAAACAAATCTGGAAAAAGATGGAGGACCGATCAGAAACGTAGGGAATTCTGACCCTACTGCAGTCATCCGCTTCTGAAGCTGACTTTTCTTATTGACTGCAGGAATTATGTGGGATACATTATGAGATTTAGTAATGTATCGTCACAGGGAGAGCAATGTATGATGACTCTCATGGTTGATTTGATTATTCTGGTTGTATGTATTTCTGACAGAGCATCTGATATGAAGAAGACAGGTACAGGAAGTACAAGTTCAGGGGGAGATGAAGGAATGTGAAAATTTCTATGCTTCACTTTCCATACGCGGGTTCTATGAACAAAAGTCGCGTATACACGCGAGTTACAACAGACACAGCCGCGTATGCATTGATGATAAGAGAATTTATATGATAGCTGAAGATCTGGAGCAGAGGTTCAGGGGGAGCATCAGTCTGACTGTTAATAACTGTATTATTGACTCAATATCAGCTTAGTTTCTTAGTTCCAAATAATGATGATATGATACATGGTTTCTTATGTTGAAGATTGTGGATGAGTCCTGTTTTCTTTTTGATGAAGAGTATTCATTGTTGAGATGAAAGTATTATAATTCGGAGATAAGGACAGTTCATGCAGAGATTGTTGCTGATGACTTGCTGATGAACGTATTCAGGTTGCACAAGTTAAGAAGGAGCATTGGTCCAGGGGGAGCAGCAGGTTAAATACTAATGATTGCATTGTTGGCAATATGACTGCTTATTCTTTGGTTTTTGTGATACTCATGCTCAAATGATGATGACTTGGTACATGGTTTAGTATGATGAGATTTTGAGCCCTGGTTGCTGATAAGTATCTTTTGTGCTCACACATGGATGAGTTGGATGTTGTTTGATTCAAAAATAAGAATAGATCATGCAGAGTTTGTTACTATGGTTGAGATCTTTTGCTTACATATGTTACTTCATGTTAAATCTTAAAGATCTTGATGATATTGGACCACATGGATGATTTCTTGACACATATTTGAAGATGCTGTTCCGGTATGATAATTTCTCTTGGAAAGATTGTATTGATGCTGCAAAGAATCTGAAGGCTTGGTTACTAATGTGCTTATGCTACAACCGTTGGATGACGCTTGAAGACGCAATTACACTGATCTATCTATCTGCACTCCAGGGAAGCATTCAAAAATCTCAGAAAGAAGCTGAACACTGTCTTTTTCTCACAGAAGATCAGATCTGGTTAAAATTTAGAAGATGGAATTGGATACGCGGGTTTCCTGAAACACAGTCGCGTATATACGCGAGTTCATGCACATAAAACTGCGTATGTCTGATTGCTGACAAATTTCTGTTTGGGGTCAGCTCTCTTCAGCACAGCTGCAGTGCTGTTTGGTATCTCTGGTATCTCTAGTGGTGTTCCAGTTCTTATAATACTGCTTCAATCTCTGATGTTTTAAATATGACTTGATGATTGGTTGAAGGTGTTCAGGATGCTCAAACTAAGGGGGAGCCTTAGTCACATGGAAAGGTTGCTTGGATGCACAGATTCAGGGGGAGCATTAGCTTTGCTGAGTATAATGCACTGTTGGCATTATGATGGTTCTAATACAAGTTCTCTTTCTTGAGGACTTTCTGGTTTTGGTTATGAGAAGTCATATTTGTATTTTGATGAAAAGGTCATGTTGAGACCCATGATGTAAAATTGTAAATATTCAGTCATGTAAGGACTTGTCAAAATTTGTAAACCCACTTGGTTGGGTAGCTGAGTCAAATTGTGTAAACCCACTTGGTTGGGTAGCTGAGTCAAATTTGTAAACCCACTTGGCTGGGTAGTTGAGTCTCATATGTAAATCCACTTGGATGGATCTTTGATGTAAGTATGAGTCTTTGGTGATAGGAAGATCATAGAGTCATGTACTTCATTGAAAAATATGTTTGAAGATTCAGCATGAACTCAGGGGGAGCTTGGTCACTTCAGTATATATCAGATCTGCAGAATGCTTCTTCCACATGAGGAGAAAAGGGGGAGAGCATGTTGGTTTTTTATCCGCCCTTTGCCCTTGATGTCAAAGGGGGAGAGTGACATGGTGTTTGAATGAAGAGAAAGACAGAGTGACATGGTGTTAGTGACATGGTGTTTGAATGAATAGAAAGAAAGAGTGACATGGTGTTTGAATGAAGAGAAAGAATGGTATCAAAGCATGGTGAAAGTCACATGGTGTCAGTGTATTCTTAATGTACCTATCTGTTGTGGTAACCAAACACCATCGTGGTTGCCATCAAGTCCAAAGGGGGAGATTTTTGGCAATATGATGCAGAGAGTTGTCCTTGATGGCAACCCACTGAATGAAGATGAAGACTTGAGACTGTTGACATGTGTTGTCCTTGATGGCAAACCACCTGATGAAGTTATTCTTGACTTGATGGACTTGGTAAATGATGTAAATCTGATATGAAATGATGTTTGCTAGCAATATGATGCTGAGTGTTTTCCTTGAATGGCAACCCACTTGATGAAGATGATGGCAACTTGATGAAGTTGTGCTTGATAGAATATGTCTTGATGAACTAAATATGATGTATCTATAGTGTGTACAGAAGGCAATGAAGAAAGGAATTTAGCATGTGCTAAATCTATGGTGAAAAGAGTATGTCTCAAGGAATACGCGGATCTGCCTAGGGGAAGTCGCGTATGCACACGGGAATAAACGTTCCAAGTCGTGTATGGGCAAAAGCGCTCTTAAAAGTGCAAAACCAGGGGTAACCACCATGGAATTAACCCATTGTATTGGGTAATGATTCGTCTAAATGACCCCGTCCAAGAATACCATCGGAAGTAATGTAGTTTTGGGCTCATGGTATTGTTTTGGCTCATGGTATTGAAAAAGGGGCTCATGGTATTGAAAAATGGTAAACCTATATAAGGAGAAGAAATTCATTGTGCAAATGAGGAGTGTGGGAGCAAGATGTCTGAGCTTGAATGAATACTTCTCTATGAAGTTGAATGATAGATCTGAATGTATGATGCACCAATAATGAAGAAGGGAATCTAGATCTAGAATGTATTTGTATCTGCTAGATCTGCTTATGGAAGGCTTAGATCTGAGATGAGGTGAACATCTGTCTGAAGTAAAAGGGTAAATCTGAACTGAATATTTGATCTGAAGAAGTACGCTGCTCTATAATAATTGAAGATCTATACGCTAGTTCGCCGCAGAGGAAGCGCGTATATACGCGGCTTTGCTGAAGAGAAAGCGCGTATGCGCAATGAAATATGTACAGAGGTATACACTGGTTTATGTGAATGGAAGCGCGTATATACGCGACATTAGTGAAAGGAAAGCGCGTATGCAAACTAGGGTTTGCTGAAGTCTGTGGTAAGAATTGTCTGATCTATTCTGCTGGTTTACTGATATCTGTTAGTGAGTTATATGTATATGTTTGATGGTTGACTGTGCTTAAAAGTATGGAGTGGGTCCAATCTGAAAATATGATGAAACGTGGCTTGCAAGTTGTGTCCTAGAGGAAGCTTTGGATCCAGTGTGAAAATTGATGAAACGTGGTCCATAGAGGTGCTGAGGGTTGTAGCCTGGCTGGTGGGTGGTAGCCTTCCGGTGAGTCAATGACTGGGGTCGAGTCTTTCCAGGAGAGGTCAGTCGGTAAATGACTGTGGGGCCGTAGTTCTCTAGGAGAGTCGGTAAACGAGGGCCGTGGGGTTGAAGCTCCTCTGGAGGCGAAATGCTTTGTGGAAAAGCCACGTGCCGGTAGAGTCTCACGGAAAGACATATGTTGTAAGATGTTTTCTATAATAAAATATTGAAGGCTGAGCAACTGCAGCGGTGGTTTTCTCCCGATTTGGGTTTCCACCTAAAAATCCTGGTGTTCATGTGTGATGCTTGTGTGATGGTTTATTCTGTTCTTACTGCACATGTTTACTGTTTATTAAACATCTGATGAATTAATGATGGAATGATATAAGTGAAGAATTAATGACATAGTTAGATCTCTCGTACACGCGAGTTTTATGAAGGATATCCGTGCATACGCGAAGGCTCATAGCAGCGTATGGAAGCAAGAGCACAGCAAAAAGCCTTTCTCTCGTTTGCCCTAAATACCGATTCACCCCCCTCTCAATATTTTTCCCAACACAAATTGTGTGCAACTTGTATTTTATGCCACAATTCATGAATAGTCAAACAGTTTAAGCTTGGCTAGTTCATTTTTCAATTTTATGTTTTAGAGATAGAGAATAAAATCTGACCAAACTGTTTAATCTTGGCAGATAAGTAGATACGTAGAGTGAATAGAAGGAGCTCAACAGTTTAATCTGAGCCCTTGGATGTAATAAGGTTAGAATTAGATAGATTTCCATATGTAAAAGAAAAATTGTGATAAGGGTTTGCCAGTCTAAGTGCACCCTAATAAAGAAGAAAAAATGGTAGGGTAAAGTAGGTAGGGTAGGTAGATGATGTTCCTGAATTACATATGATGAATGATGGCTTTAGATGGTTAAAATTTTAACTTTAATCACAAGTGCAAAGGCAGATAATACACTGGAAGAATTGCAAGGCAAAGTCAGATTATTAACTTCCCCTTTCATTTTTCCCTAAAAATTCACTAATTTCCCCTAAGTATTAAGGTATTTGAAAATTAGAGGGGCTCAAGGAATTTCCTTGACTTTTGGAGGGACCGGACCCTCGACCCAATAATTGGAAAAAACCTAAGTACTTAAAATCATTAATCATCATACTCATTCATTTCTAAAAAATCTTTTCCTTAGTAAAATCCCATTTTACTTAGGAAAATCATGCAATATTCAATAAAAACCCTTTTCATGCAAGCATAAGTTAAATACATTATTCTGATGTTTTATACTTAGCACTTTAACTCATTTCCATATTAATTTCTAATTTATTATTTAAAATCCCTATGAAAATAATCTTCCCCTATTATATATAACTCCTTCTTTATAAAATACCCAAAAAACCCATTTTATTATAATTTTAGTCAAAGTATTTTATCCCCACATGTTTAAATAAGAACTCCCATTATACTCCCTTTGACTAAAATATATCATTATATTATTCCCGCCCCTATGGTAAGCAAATCGCTTTGGTTTAATTACCATATAATAAAAAATATATGAAAAAAACCTTTAAACATATGTTATATGTGTTTAAAACAAAAAATAAACCCGAAGTTTAACTTAAACCAAAATTCAAATAACCCATCCCTTGCGTATTTTTCTTCTCCGATCCTCTGTCGTACAAAGCGATTGATTAACCCTCCAGGTTAATTAATAACCTGTTCCGCCAATAAAAACGCCCCCGATGAGATTAATTAACAAATAATTGCGTCGGGCCCGCCTGTTAAATTCCCGTCATTTCCACGTCCTGATGACTGTCCGATCGACTGATCCAAGATCTACGGCTATTATCAATATCGCTATCCATCCGCGTCCGAACAATAACGCGCGATGGCCAAGTGGTTTTATGAACAGTGCTCCGCCACGCGTCACTCATCGTATGGAATCGCTGCCATTCCGCCCAAAACCACCTTTCCCCAAAAGCGGTGCGATGGAAACCACTTACCGCCTGTCCTCTGTGACGAAGCCTCCGTACCTGCTAATGTCATCAATCAAAACCCGCCACCCTTTTGAATTTGTAAATAAAACAAATACACCCGCGTCATTTTCATTATTTCGTGTGCTAACCAGTCTCCCATGCAACAAATTTCAAAAATCGACTGTCGAAGCTGCGAACCGTTACCTTGCTGAGAATAATTGCTGACAAGTAATTCAGAGTTCAGTCTCCATAGCGTGTACCTGTTTAATCACTGTTCATTTCCCGTAAATAGGTGTAGATACTAGGATCTTCTTCAGCCGAGACTTCACAATGAAATTTGCAGGAGATTAATACAGTGGCAGTAGAATCCAAGGGAAAGGAGAAAGAGGTTGATATACAAATTACAGAGAAATTTACAATGACAGAATAGCCTCAGACTTCTAAAGGATAGGAGCAAGTACAAATTCCTCCTACTCAGATCAATGAGCTAGAAATTTCAATTTTACGAACTCCTCTGAATGTAGAAAAGGGAAAAAAGAGAGAGGTTGAATCAGATACTCCTATTGGTGGCTCCTTTGAACAACAAGGTGTTAAAAGGCAGAAATTAACTCCTCTCCCAGAAGTTGAATCAGTTCAGGAAATCTCTGATAGCCAGGGAAGAGAAGACAATCAGCAAACAGGTACAGGTAGTGGGACGTCCACTAATTTTCAAAGAAAGGAACTACAGAGGCAAAAAAGTGCAGAGATATCTTCTTTCAAACCTCCAGTAAAAGATGCCTAGGACATCAAAAGAACATTCATCAATATAAAGGCCAGGAATGATCCACTTAGGCTTCAAGTGTAAAACCAATATTTGAAAATGACTCCGAAAAATCAAGAAAGATTGATGTCAGCCTATGACATCCAACAGGGTAAGATGATAATGAACCACTTCAAGCGCAAGGTGCAGCAGCCTCAGACCGCTGCAGATTACATTAGAACTAATTTTGAAGTCTTAGCAAAGGATATCCATCCTTTAGATCAAATTGAGCTACACAAGCAAATAGGTGAGATGATTTATTCTACTTTGACGGATAAATCAATGATGGCCCATAAGTTGTAGGATTCTTTGGATAACACTAATACGCAGTTGCAGCTTGAAAAAGCCTCCTCCCAGACTAAGGATAATAGAATCAAAACTTTAGAGGAAATAATCATTGGTTTGGGTCATAATCCTAAATATGTGAAAGGTATTGAAGCTTTGATCAAGAGAAAAGATGATGATATTGCAGCTCTGAGAAAACCACTGAAATTACTAGCTTCAAGACATCCACAGACTGCATAAATCATCAAAAAAAAATCTGAGGAAGAACTAATGGATTTGCTCTTAAAATTGAATGAGCAACTTAATGCAACTAAAAAAGAGCTTGAGAATGCATTGAAAGATAAGCAGACAAATATTCCAGTATCTACAGCAGGAGTAGTGACAGGTACAGCAACAACAGGTCAGCCAACAGAATTGTCACAGGGCAACACTGCAAATTTGAACACTGATGAATTAACAAAGTCAATGGAAGAAATGAAACTTTAGGTCATAGAGCTCCATAGAAAAAAGGAACAATTGGCCACTCTAGAACACAAATATGATCTTTCAAAAATGAGTGTTGCTGATAAAACAAGAGAAGTGAAAAAATTAAAAAAAATAGTCAAAGCATTGGAAAAGGATCTCACATTGGAGAAGCCTTTAAGGGAAATAAATGAAATTATTTGGGACAACATCATCCAATCAATAAAGGATGTCTGGCCCTCAATTCAAATAATGCAGGAACAAAATGATTTAGTCAAATTGGCTATAGAAGAAGTCCTAGTAGCAAGGGAAGAATTGGGAAACAGGCCTGATGAAGCCAATGAACTCATTCATTTTCTAAATACTCAGAATAAGCAGCAACTTGAAGAATTTGGCATTCGAGACAGGACAGGCACAATTTTGGAAATAAAGAGAGTTTTTACCAAAAGAACTCTGATGTAGAATTTAGAACAAATATGCTCAGATATGAAAGAAGAAATCACTACCTTCAAAACAATATTTGACATTTTGTTGAATAAAGGATTGCCCAGTCCTTTCATTTCAGAGGATAAATTGATGGACTTGGAAAGTTATGTTGAAAAATTGGACAAGTATGCTGACACTCAAGCCAATGCCTCAACTAGTTCATCAACAACAGCATTGCCTACAGGAAAAGATCTTCATAATAGACTAGAAAATGTGTTTTATCTTGAGCATGAAGTAAAGCATTTTTTCCCTGCTCAACCTACTTTCTTTAGGTATACAGAGACTGATGAAACTCTCAGAAAGCTGCAAAGAACCAGGATTCCGGAAGATAAATGGTGGGAAGAACTGTTAGAACTTTTGTAAAAATTATTCTTACCTGAATTTTTGATCATGTACTATAGTAAGTCATGATAAAGAAGGATAAAAGGATGAACAAAGGTCAAAATGTATTAGAGCAGTTAAAGAGTGTTAGTCAAACGAACCAGCCAGAATAGAGTTACTGAAGAGGACAGTAATGAGCCAAAGCATAGGACCTGCCTCCAGCACATTCTTAAAAGAAGGAAACATCACAAAATTAGTTATCATTCTTTCTTATCTACAAGACCATCTATTTCTATTTTATTGTAATTTACTTATGAGTCATCCTAGATAATATCTCAAGTTGTTATGAGATATTTTTTGTAACTTTTTGTATAAATACTCCCTCAATCGGAGTATTGAGGGCGGATTCATATACTTTGCTATAACATTGACTATTTTGGAATAAAGTGCTATTGGAGAAATTTTTTGTGGCTAAGCTGGATGATGAATTGAAGCGAAAGACTTTTTACAGGATTCATGTGTCAGACTACGGATCAATAAGTCATCTTTCTCTTGTGTTTTAAAGTCTTTATATGTGTTTATTATATCACTGTGTTTCATTTCTAAATAATTAATGAAAAGGAGTAAATCAGAAGGTACTTAAGTGTAATCTGATTTTAATCATTTTTATTCTAAATGTTTTCTTCTAAACTGGTTTTAAACATCAAATTCTTAATTGCTCCTGTTTTTCTAGTTTAAGCATTTCTGATTATTTAATAAAGAATACTTAATTGCTCTTTGTTGATAATCACTCAATTTTACCTCTTATAAATATGTTGAAAGATTCTTAATTGCCTTTCATCCATTTTAAATCCATTCCATTCACTTTAGATCTAAAATTGTTCTCTGTTTGATTATCTTGCCCTGTAAAACCATCTTTTGTTGATAAACTTAATCCAGCAAAGCCATCTTTTTGAATCCATAGCCCAATGACCTGAAACTGCTCAATCTTGCCCTCAACTATCGAATTCCACCACCCAAATTCAAACAAAACCCCTAGACTTTATAACTAGCCTAATATCTTCTAAAAACAAAGCTAACTTTTACAGAGAGAGCCCTCTCTGGGTACAGATTGGCTAGATTCTGTACCTAAAATATTGGTTTGTGGTTACCTCGGACCCCTTTCCTCTTCCCAACAACTTCAAGGAAAATATGAGTGATAACACCATATACACCGTAAAATACACAAGTCTTATTCGTACGAAGAGCCTTTTTCTTCTTGGGTTAACCGCTTTGTTGTTGGGTTGTGGGATTAGGATAATTTCCCTGAAGTTGATTACATCGAGGACCTTGGTTACCCTCATTACCTTGGGATGGTTGATTCCTATTATATTTACCCTTGTATTCTTCATATTGTTGGGGGGATTGGTCGCGCTCTGTTCAGCATACTCTTGAACTTGAGGAGGAGGTGGTTGTTATGGCAGAAGTTTAGGAGGCATGGGAGGCTAAGGAGATTGTGTCAGAGGGGATGGAGTGTTAAACAATGCATAAGGAACATATGAAGGAGGGGACACATTGGTATAAATAAGTTAAGAAATATCTATCCAATGAAGTTGTTGATGCGATTGGGGATATGTGTATGGTGTGCTTTGACATGGATAACAGTTTCATGGTGGAGGGGGATAATTGTAGGAGGTAATGGTCCCCCCCTTGGGGTTGACCAAAAATCATCTAATGGAGAGAACATGGTTGTTTATAAGGGTGTGAAATATATCTGACGATACCATTGGCAGCATGATATGCCCCCAATGCATTGGAACCACTGGGCCTAGGGATGTCTAGTAGAAAAATATAAAGATAACCAGATTAGGAATAAATCAATTCATACTTTAAGGTTATTTTGAGTGCATCTTCCTCTGTCTGAGGTAAGTGTGACATGAAATTTTTACCAATGGGGGCCAACAATGATCTAAGAAACAAATCCATATAGACACGGTCTTCAAAATGAGGAGCCCTACATGTGCTCCTACTTTTGCGCTATTATTGGACATGGTCAGAAAGGCCAGTGGAAATTTTTTGACGAAATGAAGTCAAGAGTTTGGTCTCAGCATCATAATGGAGAGGTAACTGAAAATATGATAAGAAAGCATTGGCCTGAGTTGCAAAAGTGGAATGAGAGGCACGAGGTTGGTCGACATACCACTTAGTCGTGGCTCGAGCAAGCGTGTGTTGGAATAAATGAAGACAAATGGATTCATCGATAATGGAATTAGAGGAACACCACATGTGAAATGAACGAACATGATTAGTGGGGTATTCCCTAGGATTTCCCTCAAACTTAGGAATGTTTGAAGGAAGTTTAATAGGAATAAATGGACAACTTGAATTATGGAGAAGGGGATCGTTGATAAGCTAATTAAAATATGGGATATTTAAACCAGCCATAAATGATAATAATGGAGTAGGAGTGGTCGTATTGATTGAGGTTCCATTACTGGTATTACCCGGGGTAGGTCTCGAGTTACCACCTGGGTTTCTTGCACCTACAATGGTGCCTGACATGGTGGCGATATGAGGTATAGAAGACGCAAAATCAAAGGAATCAGTACATGTGGAGTGAGAAGGACTCGATGGAGGACTGGAAGGATTAACTCGCACCCAACGGGGAGGATTAATACGTCCTAATGGGAATTGAGGATGAAGAACTTGAATTCTCCGTGAAAAACGCCTTGGTTTCACAATGATGTCAAGAAAAATATAACAATAAAGGACTAAAGGATGATATGAAAAATCAAAGTAAAAAACAACAAGCAAACACCTAGTGAAATGGTGCTAAGTGTAAAGAAAATATATAATGATGTTAGATAATATAAGAAAAACCGTCCTATCAAAATAAAAATGACCTCTAGCCTAAAGATGATCTAATTCCTCAAACAATCCTAAATATATTGTTTTAGATGGCCTTTCAAAGAGAAAGGTAGGGTAGAGAACCAACTGCTTCCCATAGCCAGTCCTATAAGGTGTTTTCCTAAGATTGGTGACTATGGTTACCTTCGTCCCACGCAAGTGGTCGAGTCTTGAGCTTCTTGGTAAATCAGGCAATGCACAAAATTCCTTACAACAGGTTAGGTAGCCCCAAGGAGAACCATTCGCATGATGTCCTAGACTAACCCCCTCTGAATTGGGTTTCTGACGCACTCCGTCTTTGACCATGGGATAGTGAAGGATTTTAATCTCCCTAAAAACTCAAATTGTATGTCTCAATGTAAATGATCAATGGGTTTTATTGGAAGCCTATCCCATCGATCCTACACCTAACTACATATATTGTTTGGCCCTATTGCCCAAGTGGGCTTAGTCTATTTGTGTTAGATTATTAAGTGTGGTTTTTAAAGTCTTGACTTGGCGGTGTTAACCAAGTTCACATTCACTTAAGGTGTGTATGTGTGTCAAAAAATGTTTTTAGTGGATGAGTAAATTAAGCATGTTTTTTGATTCCATATGCTGCTGAAATAAAATGTTGAAATACTATAAATAATATTGAATTATGACAAAAAATAAACAACAAATAAAGTAAAAACCCCACCCAAATAAGGCTCTCAAAAATCTAGGCAAACAAGCTACTCAAAACACATGACAAGGGCCTACAAGATCTAGTGTGAATGGGATTAGGATCTAAGGCTCTATGTTTTTGAATATGGTGCAGAAAAACAACAAAAATCAGAGGTGAGATCTGATGCAATGGAAAGGTAAGAAGGTCAAGAAACCAAGGACACACAAGGAGATCTTATGAGGAAAGGAGAAATCAAACTCAAAATGTAGTTATGATAGCTAAAAAACTTTCCAAAGGGGTTGTAATAAAATGGATCATACCCTGAAACAATAGCTGAAAGTACTGAAAACCCTAGACTCCTTACTTAGTTGGTCCCTTCCGAGAAAGGTTGAAGTATACTAGAAACCGTAAGGGGATTGTTTCTACCTCAAAGAGACAAACTAAGAAGATCTCGGCCTAAGGAGGGTTGAAACATAGGTCAAAAAACCCAGAAAGATGCTCTCGGAAAACTCTAAAAAATTCAGAAAAATAAATAAATAAATAATATATATATATATATCGGAAAAGTATTAAAAAAATAATTTTTTTACATTTTTTTAAAGGGAAACGTAGTTTCTGGGCCAAATAGGTCATTCTTCTTCTCATAATGCACTTCTGGGACTAAAAACTGCATTTTGGTCTCTGATGTCCTCGGTCGGTAGGTTTCGAAAGATGTTGTCATCTCCTACTTGGATAGTACCATTGACCTACAGAAACAAAAACCACCAGTAACTGGAAATTTGATAGAATAAAGGAGAGAAAAGGCTATAAATATAAAAAATAAGCTAAAAATTGTTGCAAAAAACCATGAAATTTCTGAAGAAAAAGTCACCATGGAAACTGAAGTAGTGACACCAGTGGAGTAGCCATTTATTAGTATGAAATATTTTGGAAGGTATGCCAAAAATACCTCATTTAAGTCACAAGTAAATAGTAACCCTAACAACAAGTGTGGTTGCTCATACTTCAGATCTACAAAAAATATGTGAGAAAACCTACAAAAACAATGGATATATGTAAATCTAAAGGCATAAACAACAAATATTAAAAAATTATATAAAACCCAATATTGGAAAATATTTTGAGAGAAATTAATTATACTAATACACCTGGTGAAGGAATTTACAAAAGGCGTAATTCCCCCTCAATGGGATGGATCCTTTGATGTCCTCTTCGCTTTATAATTTATATCTTCCTCTCTCTTGATTGTGTGAAACCCAGACAATGTAGAACTCAAAAATGGGTGCTTGAATGGTATGTGATGATAATGGTGATGTTGATAATGATCAAGGTGAGAAATGGATGAAAAAACCTCTTATTTATAGCAAAGTGTTGGGTTTATCTAGAAAATGGAGAATAATAAAATATTATTGACCAAAATCTAGATCTACCTACTTGGAATACTTTATTATATTTTTGGAGAGGGAAAATATATTTAAAATGGTTAAATAAATTTATTTAGATTTTTTTTTTTTTTTGTAAGTTGGGCTATTCTATTAATTTTGAAAACATAAAGTTACATATGCTACAGGCTCGGTTGGCAAGCTGCGCTTAACCAATCCTAGCCTTTTTTACACTATTTCTAGGCTGCCTCAGGGGAAGAAACCAGCCTAGACAAGACTTAGAACCGAGAAACTGCGTATTAGCACTAACATTTCTAAGAAACATAAAGTAAATGATAGCAGAAAGGCCCTGAGGGCGAGCACGACAAAAAACATACGTGAACTGTGAAGCTGCACAGACTTTACTTATCATCTTCATCATCACTGTTGGGGTTCTCCTCCTCAATAGGACAAGCAAGATCCTACATAGCAGCTGCCTCCACATCTGCCATAGTACGCCTGGGAATGCCCACCAGAGCACAAAGGATGGGGGAGTCTAGGTCTACGCCATTGGGAACACGCATCCAAATGTCATCGGAGTCCATGACCCAGATGTCTGTGTCCTCGTCTTCCTTCTTCGGAGCCATTAGAGGGATAGAATTGCGTTGCTTGGAGTGTGTCTCGGGAGATATGGTGGACTTTCCCAAACCACGACCTCCTCTCTGTGCAGCATGCTTGGAGGCTTCTGCACGCTACTCGGGATCGGGACTGTGGCATGCAAAATGGTTTGAAGAGGATCCATCAATCGACTCGAGATGATTATCCTCTCCACGATGATAACGCCCTAGGAGAGCCCCTATTTTACCTTCGTGGATAGTGCATTGGCGAAGTATTGGATCCATAGCGCACCTGGATCAGGGAGAGCATTTCAGGAGAAAAAGTAACACACAAGGGTGAGAAACACTGGGGCTAAAGGGGAATAAATATCTGAGGGGCAGATACGCAGGAGGGAGTGTGGAAATCCAAAGGAGACTACGCAACTCCACGCTAGAACTGGGGCTTTGTAGCCATTTGAATTTGGTGAGAATCAAGAGCAAAGTGATGGGGGTGAAAGGCAAAGCTAACAGGCTGAGTAATGAGAGGGGAAGGTAGCTCAACTTTATAAAGGGGTGGGGATGCGTGCCATGAGGATAGTGATGAGTGGGCTTCACACGTATTTGTGTGCTATGATTGAGAACCTTAGCAGGCTCGGGGGAACGGGTATGGTTGTGATACTAGTTAATCATGATAGACATTAATGGTGATAGATGCGAGGTGATGCTCAGGGCATGGCGATGTAGTACTCGTCTTCTCGTCATAATTTTCAGTTCTGCGAGTTTCGTGCGAGTGGCTAACGATATTTGGATCCACAGCAGATGAAGCTCTGCGTGGGAGATCGTCATTATCCGGGTGGAGTGGGATGTGATTGTCACGCGTGTCAATTATGTCACCCACATCTGGGGTTTATTTAGAAATAATTAACAAACAAATGATTTATTAATTATTTCATGAATGTTACACCATTTTTTGGTCATCTAACCCATTATCGTTAGATAAACCCAAGTACACTGTGTAAGACCAATTTTACCCCAAGTAAAATCGCTTTCACCACATTTGTTTACATTTCTTGGTCATATTTAACCCAAAACAAGGTAATCAATTAAATAAATCATTATTTATTTAATTATTTCCTAATAATAAGTTATTTAAATCACTATTTAAATACTATTCCTAGTTAAATTTGACTAAATCATTTTTAAATCACCCCAATATTTTGTTATAAATAGAAGGGTTTTCCCCATTCATTAGTCACCTCCATTGCATTCGATCACTTTGGATCTTCTCTTGGTCACCATTTTCCATTTTGTCTTGTGAACTCCCATTGAGTTCCATGTTTGCTTTTTCATATCCATAAGAGAGAGAAATGTTAGATCTGAAACACTGAGGACTTCCAAGGACCCATCCCACTGAGGAGAACCGGAAAACACCTTTCTTGTTTTCCTCTCAGGTGCCCCATTCTTTAATATAATATAAGATTCTTTTTAAATATATTGTTCTTGTCTTGTCCATTGGATGCATGGAGCCATTTTACATTTTATCTGCTTAATGTATTTTGTGCTTAGATCTAACTTTATGCAGCAAACTTAAAGATATTTTGCAGCCATTATTGATGTTAGGGCTACTTGGTATGCGTAGCTAAAGTGATCTTTTACGACGAAATAATCATACTAACAATTGGCGACTCCACACGGGTTTTCTTTTGCGACCATTGTCGTTTTCTATCTTCCTGCATATCCAACTGTTTCAGACCCTAGGGTTTCTCTTCCACTTTTTATTTTTACTATTTTTTCCATTTTTATGCTATTTTTCCCCTCTAAAACCCTCAAACACTCAAATTTCTAACTTTCGTGTGATTCTTGCCTTTTTGCGTAGGTGACCGACATCAGCCGCTGCTGAGACGACAAATTTTTTTGAAATCTACCGCCGCCAGACCTGGATCTGCAGGTCGCACTTATCGGCCCAAAAAGTGCGACCTGGCCTTGAGGTCGCACTTTTCTGCCCTAAATCTGCGACCTGGCCTGAAAAAAGGCCCAAACCTGTGACCTGCAATTTTTTCTGCAATCTGCCAGCACTTTTTCTGGGTTTCACTGAAGCTTCTGTTAGGATTTTCTAGCCTCTGTCTCCACCTGTTCAGACCTGTTGCTGATCTATTTCACTCACCTAAGTGGGACTCTTGCCACTTAGGGCTTTAGTTCCCTCCACTTTTTGTGGGAGAGTTTGTTGCTGTTTTCAGACATCTGAATTTCCAAAAGTTTCAGCCTTATTTCAGATCTGATAACCTCCTGTTTAGATCCTCACAGGTCAGCTTTTCTTCCCTTTCTATGGACTGCCTTTCACTTTTTTTGGGTTCATCTCTAGGGCCACCTCTTTGGCCCCACCTCTTTTTAGCTGATCTCTTATTTTCTAGCAGCAACATTGCCCCTGCCTCTTTGCTGCTTTCTGCACCACTTTTCAGCAGATTTCTTCATTAGATCCCAGTCCCTCCAGACCTTAGATCTATTGATCTCTTGTTAGCGTGCTCTGCCCCTTATAGACTAGTTTTGAGAGACCCACCTTCTTGGGATCGACTGTTGCCTTTTTAGTTGCTAATTTTCTGTTCTTTCAGTCTTATTTACTGCAGATTTATTTTCCATTACGCAGCACACTTTTTCTTTTACTCTCAAAACGTTTGGGTTTAATCAATTAAAATTAACGCACGCCACACACTAACCCTAAGTGTAGAAGAGTCTGGTTAACACCACCTGGAAAAAACTCTAAAATTAATCGACACTGCACCTCCTTGCCCTTGTCGCATCTTGCTTTTGTACCTTGCTGCCCTTGTCGTTCTTTCTTCTTCCCGTCATCATTGCGCCTCCAAGGCATTTATCTCGGCGACTTCTTGGCCTTCACCCTCAGTTTCCTGTTGGTCGACTTCCTCCTTCCCGTTGTCATCGAGTAAGTCCTCCCTCGAGTCCGCACTCTGACTCTTCCTCTGATTGTTTGGGTTCTCCCCGTCCTTCTAGTTCTCCCCCCTTTACTTCCACCATGTCTAGTTCAGGACCTAGCCCTAACCCTAGTTATACTGCTGGGTCCGCTTCCAGTGGAACCACTACAGGGCCTACCTCGACTGCCCCATTACTCCCTTATATGGCCGGCCTTAGTCTCCCCGACTTCAATCAACTTATTAATGATCCTATCCGCCACGATGTCAGTTAGCCTGCTATGCCAACCAAGATCCCCTCCGACATTCCCAAGTTCAAAGGCCTTGCTAGTGAAGATCCCTCCAATCATATCCGATCTTTCCACATGTGGTGTTCCTCTAATTCCATCACCGATGAATCCATTCGTCTTCGTTTATTCCAACGCACCCTTACTAGCGAAGCTTCCAAATGGTATGTTTATCAAACCACCTCTTCCCATACCACTTTTGCGACCATTGCCCAAGCCTTCTTATCTTATTTCCAGCTCCCTCTCCGATACGACACTGGCACTGAACTATTTACCTCCTTTCATCAATCCTCTTCAACGCGTCTCTCCGCTCATGTCCAGGAGTGGCAATGAAGATGAAGCTTATGTCGTGCTCCCCCCTTCAAAGATCAAGTTTACATGGATTGGTTCCTTCGCTCCCTCTTACCTCCCATTGGCAAAGATGTCGCCTCCCATTTTCCCCAAACCGAAGAAGCCGCCCTTCAAGTCGCCTTAAAATATGACCTTATCTATGCCCAGTCTGGTTATGTTTATACTGTCCTTCCTAATCTCCCCAAGCCCGGGGGCACTAACGCCTCTAGGTCCCCTCACTCTGCCGATGGTATCATCGGAGCCATGTCTCATACCTCTGCTCCACCTCTTATGCCCTATGGTTTTCCTCCTAGCGGGGCCAGCACCTCCAGCACCTTCCCCCATCCTGGTAACATGTATCCAGGCTTTGGCATGCCTCCTCCTTTTTCCCACTCTCCTGCTTACCTCAATGTTGCCCATTATCACCCTTACCCTTATCCGCCACCTGGTGTCCCAGCTCTTCCAGCACTTGGACCTCCCGCCCCCTTGCCTCCTCCACCCCCACAGCCGCACTTACTACCCCCTCCAGGGCACGTATTTGCGCAACACGGTGCGACTACTCCTCCTCCTTCTCAACGGTGGCAGAGAGGCAATCCATCCACCTCTGGTAGTCATGGACCCAATCCTTCTAGTATTGACCCTAACACTGCTACCCAGACCCAGGGCTCCCAACCCAAGCAAGACAGGCCGCTTTGCACAAATAAGCCCTGTTCATGTTGTGGTGTTTTCGGTCACTACACTCACGATTGTCCCCTCTTACCACAGATGCGACAAATGTGGGAGTCTTAGGCCACCATTCGAGGACAACACTCCTCTCCCCCTATTCCCCTCCTTACTTCTACCTCTCAGCCCGCTGTGTTTACCGATCCTTTCCCTCAACAAGGATTTGTGGCTACTCAATCCCCTCATGCCTCGGCATCCACTCAACCTTCTCCTTCTGGTTCTTTCGATTACCATATTCTTATGATTTCCTCTGACCAACCTCTCACTATTGACCTTAACCTTCAAACTCGGTCTCGTCAATACTCCCCGCCTCCCGTACCATCTTTCTCCGAGTCCCCATCATCAACTTCTACAGAGCCTCTATCGACACCCAATGGTCCCTTACAACTCCCTCCACCCAAAGTTGAGGTTCACACAAAAATTCCTAAGGGTCCATTACGCCTAAATGCTGCCTCTGGTGGGGCTGCCCATTCCTACAGCATAGTAGATGATCTGGTGCAATATCCAGCTGCCATTTCAACACTGGAACTCCTCCAGTCGTGTCCTTCTCAAAAGAAAGCTCTACTATTTGCCATGGGTGCTGTAGATCATGCTGATGACCTATTAATTTTTTTCGACACCCGTCAGTTTGACCATCCCCCTCTTCCTCCTTCAGTTGCTTTCCAAATCCCAGTCAAAATCCGAAATGCCAATGTCGCTCGATGTATTATTGATGAGGGGGCATCTACCTGTGTAATGTCCACTTCGGTTTGGAAACAACTTGGATCCCCTGAGCTGGCCCCTTCCACCATCACCCTCCGTGCATGGGATGGCCATGCCTCCCAACCCATTGGTCTTTTTCGTAACTACCCTATCACCCTTGCTAGTAATATTGTCTATGTCGACGTTGAAGTTATCGATGCCCCTCTTGACTACAACATCCTTTTGGGGCGTAGTTACACCTATGCCATGTCTGTCATCCCATCGGCACTCCACCGCAAGATGTTTTTCCCTCATAATGGCAAGATCGTCACCATTGACCAGTTGTTGTATCATGAACCTAAATCTCAGACCTCACCTGAGTCCACCATTTCTACTGTCACCAATAAGCAAACTATCGATTCTTTGACCAGTGTCTCCCCTGGCATATACAAAGACTCCTCTTTGCTTGGCACCTTCCCTGGTCCCCCCCCTCCTCCTATCTCTAATCCTAGCTCGGAAAATGTTTGCATGATGCAATCGTCTCAGGCTGCCCTCCCGCAACCTGCTTAGGCTAGTCAGCAACCTCCACCTCATCCGACTCACCCTACTCCTAGCCCTCCTCCTCAGTTGTTTCCAACTCTCCCACCGGGTCCTTCACCTCCCCCTCACACCCCAAAACCACTTTATCCTCCCGCCTCGGTTCCCTCTGGCCTCCCCCATTTAGAAACCATCCCTCCTGGCCATTACTCCGCCGGTCAAATCCCTTTCCTTGGCCCTCCCCCCGGCATCTATTCGGTTCCTATCATGGCCACCCTTTCCCTACCTAATTTAACTTTGGGCATACCGGTATGGTATCTTACTCCTCCAACCGAAACCCCTCCCGGCCACCCTAAACCATACATTGTTATGACACCAGTTCAACTGATTCCCGTTGCTCCTCCCATTGCTACGGTACCTCTAGCCCCGTCGCACGACCCTCCTCATGCTGAGCCTGCTACGGGTAAGAAAATAAAAACTCGCAGGGGGGCATCCCAAGATAAACCCACTGCTCCCGATTCTACTCCCCCTCCACCCACCAAGCCTTGCACTTTGTGTGATGCTGTCGGTCATGCCACCCATACTTTTCCTGAGTTGCCCCGTCTCCAACCCATGGTCAAAGTCGCGTTCCCTAAATCGTCAGCCACAGAACCTCTGTTTCCTCCGCCCCCATGCCCAAGAACCCAAATTCCCTTCACACCAACAAACCCTACGCTTTATGTGGTGTCCATGGCCATTATTATCACCATTGTCCTCACCTCACGCATTACCGCGCCTCTTTAGAGGTCATTCGCGAGTATGAAGTGGAACAGAATCAATATGCCTCGCCCATCCTTGCTCAGTATGCGTCGAGTTTACTCAAGGATCCTCCAGCCACCATTGACATCCCTCCCCCTGATGTTGAGATGTCCGAATCTGCCGCTCCTCTCTTGTACCTATCATCATCCGCCCAACCCTCGGAGTACATCCCCTCCGTATCCACTCCGCCTTTTTCCTCTGATCCCCCTTCAGCACCATTCTTGGGCTCTTCATGTTTTGACCGTATTTTTACTTACTCTTCTGTCATCTCCCCTGATGACCCATTTCTGCACCTTTCCTCCATGAATGATGATCTTGGTAGTTTTACAGCCTCTTGCGGTTTCCACCACCTTCCGCTCTCTTCACCTAACCCTGATACTCCCATCCGTCTCTATGATGTATGTCACAACACCAGTCCCTGATCTCCCTCACTTCTCTTATCTTGTGATGTTGTTCCCTCGACCCCCTCGTCCACTCATTACATTGGTTACGCCGATGGCGCGAGTCAGTATTCCTAAAACCTCGCCTCAGCTGCCTGGGCCATCTTTACCCCTGTGCATACCCTTGTTCTTGCAAATAGGGTTTGCATTGGCACCACCACCAATAACCAGGCCAAGTATGATGTCGTTCGTGGTCTCTTAGCTGAAGCTCTCTCCCATCGCATCCTCCATCTGCAAGTTTATTTAGATTCCCTGCTTATTGTCTTACAACTTAATGGCGTCTACCGTGTGCATAATCCTATCCTGTTTAGACAATATTTATGGGTGAGATTTTTGATACGGGAATTTAGATTTATTTCATTCAACCACATTCCTAGAAGTCACAATCACTACGTAGATCAGATCGCAAACCATGTTCTAGACTGGCATTTATCACACATAAGACAATAGCATCCATAAAATCCACATAAAACTCATATATATATAACATGTGTTTTAAATTCCATATACTTTGAAACATATGACATGCCCATAGCATGTTACAAAAACCACTACTGCAAAAATGGGGGGCAACACTTGCCCCTACATCACTACTAGGGGGCACCACCTGCCCCACACCTAGTCACTCTCCGGAGGATCCCATGCCAACGGCTCTACTCCCACAGCTTGTAGATCATGCACCGTCTGCCCAGCCATCACCATGCGTCGCATGATCCCTCGCCATTCCGAGGGGAGCCCAATACATACCTCTATGTATCGGTCGTCTAAATCCTGCAATCCACGCTCCGACACACCGGTCAGCAGCCCCTCACATCTATGACGGAGGTCCTCCACCAGTGCAGCCATCTCTTCATTTTGTCCTGTCCTCGATCCACTTGCGCCTGTAGCACCTACTGCTGCTGGTCGTCCCATATATCCGGCCGGTTCCACCAGAGCTATATCTGCATCCCAAACAATATAAGGATTAGTACCATGAATACTAGTCACAAACTATAAAAAGGAACATAATAGATTAGTTGCTTTTCACTTACCATCCGGTCCCCATACTTGACCAGGTGGCAGCGACAAGTCCGGATCTCCCCAATAACTCATCCCACTATAGGGATAGTCGTCTATGTATAACGGCATCTGGTCCCAATGGGAAAATAACTCTGGTCGAAACATCCTCCCGACCGCCCCTCCTCCTCCTCTACTCAGTAGTCGTCCCCACCGATGCATCCGGGGCTCTCTCGGGCCCTCATTAGGCAATTGTATATGAGGTCATAAGGTTGGGATCTTCTCAAAGAAGAAAGAGCACAATACTGTCCCATATGCACAATCATGATTCACTTGCCGCTTACATAACGACAACTGTCGTTTCAGCGACACCAACATCATCTAGGCCCACCCATAGTAGGTCCCACCCAACACACTCTCTACAATCATCATCTGCCCTCCAGTGATGTGATGGAGCGCCTGACTGCCCAAGATCCGCAACACTGCTGCGGCCACTGCCCGGGTCTCCAACCTCTCTAGCTCCCCAATAGATATCTGAGTCCCTTTGACTCGGACACTCGGTCGACAATGTCGCTCCACAAACTCCATAATGTTACGCCCCCGTGGTAACACTGGCTGCGTATTTCCCACCATCCCCAACGGTAGGAGACCAGTCAAGAAATACAAGTCCTAGACCGTCAACTCGATCCTGTGACCCTGCACTACAAACCCCTCCTGATCTGGATCCCAATAACTGATAATTCGGGCCAACAAGGGCTCTAGAGCCCTCATCAAAGGGTTCTCCAAAAATTTCAGAACCCCATGTCTAGCCAGTGCATGACGGACAAGCTGATCTGCCTGGATCTCCGTCCGTAGTGTACCCAAGTCTCTCTCTCTCCACTTTATTCGTATATCTGCCATATCTGCATAAAAACATCATCTTTTTCAGCATCCAGATCAACAAAAATGCATTCTCTTACACCAAAACAAAATTTCAGCCCATAACACCACTGAAACCTCCCATACCTAGCAGGTCGCACTTTTTGGGCAAAACCTGGGCCAGGTTGCACTTTTCAGGCCAAAACCTGCGTCCCAGGTCGCAGCTTTTACCCCAAAAAGTGCGACCCGACCGTAATGAGGAAGTAGGGACAGTTTCTGGCATTTTAAACCCTAATCTGCAATTTCAATCCATCAAAAACAAAGCTTAGGATTAGCCCTCTTACCTGCAACTGACGGATTGCAATTCCAACGGTCGGTTTTTCCGCTACGATCGCCGCAAGATTTAGAGCCTTCTCTTCTCTCCACATTCACCACAGCTCCACAAGCAAATGAATGATTTTGGAGGGAAAACACCCTATTAGAAGAAAACCCCTGTTTTTTCTTTCACCCGCTGCGACCAAACCATAGCCCCGTTTGACAAACCATCTACACCGTTGGAAAGCTCTCACTGAGCACTCAAATGGGTGTTTTTTCATTTTTCATGTTTCCATACTTCACCAGGACATATTTTTTCCATGAAGGACCTTTTCATCTCTCCTCAAAATCAAATTCCTTCACTTACAACACTTGTACCTGGGGGCACCACTTTTCCTCCTTACTTGTCTTTGGTCGTGTTGATTTTCGTCATGATATACCCCCTTGTACTCATGTTTTTATGGTTCCCCATCGGACCGTTACTGTGTGGCAGCACCATCGAGTCGCCCTTGTTTAGCGCATCCGAGTTGAGTCATCATCAGTCATGGAGTCTCTCTCGCGTCCCTTTTTATCCCGCTATATTCCTCCATCCTTCATTGCTTGGTCCCCTCCTCAAGTTTCACCGTATGGCCCTCATTCCCATTGTTCCCTATCCCTCCTACTATTGTGTTAGTCGCTACCAAGCCCTCCCTGCTTTTTATGCTCTAACAAGGGAAGTCGTCCATCCGCCACTTAGTATCCCTCATTTTCATCATCATTAGTGTCCATCTGTTCGTCACTCCACTATTTTCTCTCGTGCCTTAGTTGGGGTTCCCTTCTTGCTTCACCCATGGTGGACCTACTTCTGTCGACATCAGCTCCTTTAATCCAGAAGTCAGGTCTAGGGGGCAGTATACCTTGGTTCGAGCTCTTTTCAGCCTGATCGTGATCTATACACTTGACGGTTCAGTGATGCAGCAACAGCTATTGGTGATACCTGGGCGTGTGTGAGATGTCTCAACCCTCAGGAGGGGGTGGCCATGCAGGTAGCCCCCCACATACCCGGATGACTTCTTCATTCCATCACTTGATGCAGCTCCTCTCATTTGATGATCTCGGCCTCAGTCGCTTGCAGCACCTCTTCAATTTGCACGTGTCAGTCCGATTTCGCGAGCCCTTCCCCGTGTGTAGGGGGAATTTGGGTATATTAGTATCTCATGTACTACCATATCATTGTATAAGTCCTGACGATTATTCCAGGAATCGCATGTATGTGGGATTCATCATTCTTGATTTCTGGCTCATGATTAGGCCAGCACTGGTTTTACTATCGTGTTCCGTGGTTTTCCGAGCGCCTTATTATCTGTACTATTGTCTCGATGGGCATAGGTATGCCTCCCTCGCCGCCTTTCACATTGGTACCACATCATACACTTGAGACTTGTTGCACCTGTAAGTCTCGTCTCCTCAGGGTCTAGTCCTCCACCACTTTAGATTACCTTACATTCCTCTCTTTCATTTCTATCTTACTGTTTCGTGATTCAGTTCTTACAACGTACTTCGGTCATACGATTTTCTTCTAACACTCGTACGTGGGGGGGAAATCTGTTACACCATTTTTTGGTCATCTAACCCATTATCGTTAGATGAAACTAAGTACACCGTGTAAGACCAATTTTACCCCAAGTAAAATCGCTTTCACCACATTTGTTTAACATTTCTTGGTCATATTTAACCCAAAACAAGGTAATCAATTAAATAAATCATTATTTATTTAATTATTTCCTAAGAAAAAGTTATTTAAATCACTATTTAAATACTATTCTTAGTTAAATTTGACTAAATCATTTTTAAATAATTAAATAAACCATTATTTATTTAATTATATTCCCCTCATCTCCCTTAAATAATAAATAAATCATTTATTTATTTGTTATTCATAAATAAAGGAATTGACCCAAGTCAAAAACCCTTTTCCCTCCAACAAATATAATAAAATATTCCTAAAGGGTGATTCTAGACTATGATTAATAATATTTTATTCATGCACCAAGTTCTAGAACACCCCAATATTTTGTTATAAATAGAAGGGTTTTCCCCATTCATTAGTCACCTCAATTGCATTAGACCACTCTGGATCTTCTCTTGGTCACCATTTTCCATTTTGTCTTGTGAACTCCCATTGAGTTCCATGTTTGCTTTTTCATATCCATAAGAGAGAGAAATGTTAGATCTGAAACACTGAGGACTTCCAAGGACCCATCCCACTGAGGAGAACCGGAAAACACCTTTCTTGTTTTCCTCTCAGGTGCCCCATTCTTTAATATAATATAAGATTCTTTTTAAATATATCGTTCTTGTCTTGTCCATTGGATGCATGGAGCAATTTTACATTTTATCTGCTTAATGTATTTTGTGCTTAGATCTAACTTTATGTAGCAAACATAAAGATATTTTGCAGCCATTATTGATGTTAGGGCTACTTGGTATGCGTAGCTAAAGTGATATTTTACGATGAAAGAATCATACTAACAATGAATAATAATAAAGGTGAGAAAATGAAATAATTATTAAATAATGATTTAATAATTATTTCAAATATGGAAATAAGTAATAATAAATAAATAATGATTTATTTAATTATGCCTAGGTTATTTAGTCAAATGTTACAAGGAATATGTATCAAATAGTGATTTAATCACTATTCCTATAGAAAATTAAATAAATAATGGTTTATTTAATTATTCTCATGGGTTTTAATCCAAAATAACTTAATAAAAGTTCTTTATTAAAATATTTCTTATAGTTAAAGTGATTTTACTATGGTAAAATTAAACTCACATGGTGTATTTCGATCCACCTAGTTACGAATGGCTAGGTGATCATTTTTTGGTGATAACATAAATTTCATTAAAATAAACTGTCATGGGGTCCTAAAATTTAAAGTTTATCAAATTTAATTCACGCTTCATTTTGATTTGGCAGTGATCATTGTAGTGATATAATTAAAGTGTGCAACCAAATCAATATGAAATGAATAGCCTATCCAACTAAGACATAGGAAAACACCTCCCCAACAAATTAGTCTCAGCTAGATCAAATTTTTTTAAAAATAATTTGGCACTTGCCAGATGTTCGACGTGAAGTTGAAACGTCAACTATTTGACACCATTCCAACATAAAAAAACATCAAATTCTGAATTCATACCATTGGATGAATGAGTAAGGTTCATCACACTCTCATCGCATTATACTATTACAATGTTTTTTTATCTAACCCCACACCGTTGATTATCGGACTCCATTTTGATGGAAAAAATATTCAAATCTTGTGTGACTAAAATAAAACCTCTTCGAATATGAAACATCCAAGTGTTGTATGTTTGACCTCTATGGAGGCGGTTATCTGACCTTTAAACTCTCCATTAAACTTATTGTGATGTCGATTATCCAACACTACACTATCGGACTTCTGACTCCATAATGACAGAATAAACCATTGGATCCCTTCGGGCTGAAATAATATGGCATCACTTATCCGATGTCCATACTAACGTTTATCCTGTTGCAAATCCGATATATGTTGATGTCTCCAATCCGACCGCGAAGCATCGAATGATAACAAACATTTTTGTCCTACTTTGTGTTGGATATTCAATGTCTGTCTGGTCGAATATCTGATGTTAAAAAAAGTGTCTCTTATTCAACACAATCTCACCAATGTAAATTATATCTCTAATGTGTCGGATATATGATGACTAAGAGTTGAATAACCGATGAATATACGTCATTTTTTCGGCCCATTTTTACTATTGTGTGTAACTAATTGTGAAAATGATCCTAGCTAATGAAACCAAATTGTCACCCTAGTTCTTACTTTGATGGCCCGGGTGAAGTGAAATCAATTCATGGATACTATTTTAAGTATAATTGTAAGGTAAATCAATCAAAAGAGAACCTACTTAAACAATAATGGCTAATTCAACTTGAAGTTAATATTTCAAGTGTTACTATTTCTAGCTTGCAGACTAGGAATGTTACCAATATAAGTTACAGAATTTAAAGTAATGGAAAATCATAAACACTCAACCAAATTCAAAGGAAAAAAATCCAATCCCTAATTTCTCTTTTTTGAACCTCATTTCCTGGTGCATTAATGGAATTATAGAAAAAATATGCATTTTGTAGAGGAAAATGCTAAAATGAAAAGTTTTAGGTTGTTCTACACAAACAATCACAGAGCTATGAAACACTTCTATAGGAATTTCTAGATTTATTTTTAAATGGACATCATTCCTTTCTAACTACAAATACTTATCAAGGAGCCTAAATTATTCAAATAAAACATACAACTAACTCAGGAAAGCGAATGCATTGTTAAATCTATATTCTACTAGATTATGCAAATCTACCATTCACTAATATGTTGCTACAAACAAGGAATGTCAAAAATAATTTTAACTAAGAAAGCATATAAATGAAATATAAAATGCACAAGGGTCCCTAGAGATCCTGTGGTTGGGCCATCCCCAAGGTGCCCAAAGGCCTTTAATAAGCCAACACTAGATAGTTTGGTAATAGAAATGCTTCATTACATTGCTGCAATAATATACATAAATAATTGATAACCTAATAATATAGGTCTAAATATGTAGAGAAAAAAATAATGACGATAAAATAGATGGCTTATGTGTAATGTCTTGAGCCCTCCCATTGGGAAATGCAACTCACACAATTTCAACATTTCCAAATATCAATGAATACCTAAGCATAATTTGACCACAATATACAAGTTTTGAGCCCTAACCCTCCCATCAGGTGATGCCACTCACAAAATTTCAACATTTTCAAATATCATTAAATACATAATCATAATTTAACCACAACACATAAATTATGAGCACAATCAAACCATAAATACACAAAACCATGTAATCATTAGAGAAATTTTGAGGTCTACAATGGGCCTCCTAAGAAAAATGTACAACAAAAATAATCTTTTTAAGAACCAATAGGATTAAATATGATGATGTCAACAATGGGGGATGATTCACCATTTTTGGGGTAAAAAGGTAAAAATATTAAAAATAATAAAATAATAAAACTACTTTTTCAACTTGTATTTTCAACTTATCTCCATAAGTGTTTACTCAAATTTCAAGGAGTACTCGTTGGATGCAAAATTTAATTCCTCATCCAAGGAGTACCCGTGTTTCATACTTTTGATGGATCCTACTACACGAAAAATGAGAAATAAATTAAAAAACATGATTGCAATCACGATTTCATGTATTTATCATTTTTCATGTAGCAGGGTCCAACAAAAGTATACAAAATGGGTACTCCTTGGATGAGGAATCAAATTATACATCCAACAAGTGTTCCCACCCGAAATTTGAGAAAACCCATAGGGAGATAAGTTGAAATACGAGTTGAAAAAGTAGTTATTTTATTTTTTCCCTCTAAAATTAGATGATGTAAACTAATCTTCTTTTATCATTTCCACTATTATTTTATAATTTCCTTAGGATGCCCATTTTAGACCTCAAAATTCCCCTAATGAGCACAACCAAAAACATTCCACACCAATTCATGGGCTAAGCCCATAGTTTTTTTTTCGAGCACTTATCTATGAAATCAATTATTTGGATGCAAACCTTTGACGTTCCTCCTTTATATAGACCATGCTTCTCTAGATATCTCAGCAGTTAGTCACCCCTTAGCTAGGGCCATGATCCACTTTGTGTTAGCTTCTTCAGTAGGGTACATTACACATACCAAATTTAATAGATCCAAAGTACGAAACCTGGCATCCTCCAACCAACATACTCACACTCCCCATAAGCCCAAACCCAAGTGGAGGACACCCTTCTATGCACCTATAATCCCTTGTGATGTGCCATCACCTTTACGACTTCTTACTCGGTCAGAAGGAAATTCAATATTTGTGACTTGAGGAGTTCCCACTTCCTTGATGAGTCTCCAAGCACTCTCTAGATCCTTACACAGCTAAGGTATCAAACCCATCGACCTCAACCAACATGCTCATGTCCCCCATCATGCACACCCTTCTCTACACTTATAGTCCCTTAAGTTGTGTCACAACTTCTAGAGTGCCTCACTTAGCTGATGAGGGATATCCAAAGTCTTCTGGTTGCAGGAGTTCCCACTATACTCTTGGGTATCTTCGTACCCTTTAGTCCCTCATCTGGGGGCACTTGTCCCTCCTCTATTAATGATCCCTTAAATAGTGGAATTAACTTTTTGAATAGATGTTTCCCTTTTTTTCTAATAATATTAATTATAATATAATAATATTATATCATAACGTTACAATATGCTTTCCCATAAAGACACATTTTCATGTTATGGAGTCTCGACAACCATATTGTTTTTGTCCTTGGCTCTACAAAAAATAATATGTTTGATAAATTTCAAATCATCTGGGCTCACTGGCCTGCTCAACCCATAGGTTCTTTTACCTTCAACTCATAAAAATGTTGGTCCACCAGGTTAATTCATCATACACAACAATGTTACCGATGAAATAGGTAACTTGACCTCAAAACGGGAACCCTAGCCCAAAAAGACTAAAAAAAACATGAAAAAACACCCCAAAAACAAGAAAAGTGTATTCCAGAACGCACTTGGTTTTTTTTGAAGGTCAAATTTCAACATTTTATAAAATTATGCTAAAAACAAAATTGTTTCCTGAAAAAAGGATTGAAAAAACACCCTCAAAACAAAACCAGTTGATGCTGGAATAACAAAAAAAAAAAAATTCTCTCATATTTTTGACATTTTTAAAAATAGATATAACATTTTTTAATTTTTAAAATTCAAACATTAAAATAAACCTAAACTTTAAGAAAAAAATAAATTTAAAAAATAAAAACATTTTAAAGCTTAAAATTTAAAAATATATAGGAATAAAAAAATAAAAATAAAAACAAAATAAAAATTTTAATTCAAACATTAAAAAAACCTAAAATTTAAGAAAAGAATAAAAAATAAAAAATAAAAAAAATTTAAAGATTAAAATTTCAAAATATATAGAAATAAAAAAATAAAAATATTAAATAAATAACAAAAAACAAGTTAAAAAAGAAAGAAATTATAAAAAATAAAATATAGAAATTAAATTTAAAAAAGAAAAAGAAAATGTTTATTAAATTAAAAAAATTAAAAATAAAAATTAAAAAATAAAAATTAAATTTAAAGAAATATATTAAATTTTAATAAATTTAAAACTTAAAAAAAAATAAAATAAAATAAAAAAATACATCTCTTAAATTAAATGTAAAAAAATAAAAATTAATTAAAAATAAAAAATGAAAAATAAAATACAATAAAAATATTAAATTTAAAATATATATATATATATATTAAAAAAACGAATAAAATTTAAAGAATAAATTAAATTTAAATTATAAAAAATAATATATATATATATATATATATCAACTTAAATTAAAAATATATATTAGATTTTATTAAATTTAAAAAAATGTTAATATTAAAATAACAAATTAAATTTAAAAAAGAAAAATATTAAATTTTAATAAGTAAATGAATAAAAAAATAAATTTTGAAATAAAAAATAAATTTTAAATATAAAGAAAAAAAATTGTTAAAATAAAAAGTTAAAAAACTTTAAAAATCAATTAAAAATGAAAAATTGAAAAAAATAAATTAAATAAAAAATAAAATAAAAAACAAATTAATTTGAAAATATTAAGTTTGATTAAAAAAAATTAATTAATTTTAAATACACAATTTTAATTGAAATAAAAAAAATATAATAATTTTTTCTAATTAAAAAAATAATAATAAAAAAAATAAAAATAAAAATATTAAATTCAAATAAATTAAAAAAAAATACAAAATTTATTAAATTTTAAAAAATTAAATGAAAAAAATAAACATAAAATTTAATAATTAAAAAAAAAAAAAATTAAAAAAAAAAATCAATCAAATAAAAAAATACAAAATTTAATAAAAATTATTAACAAAATTTAGAAAAAAAAAAATTTTAAAAAAATAATAATAAAATTTAAAAAAAATAAAAATAAAAAATAAAAAATAAACAAAAAAATATTAAAACAAATTAAATTTCAAATATAAAAATTAAATTAAAAAATAATAATTTTAAATTTTTTGAATTTAAAAAAAAAAAAAAAAAATTATATATATATATATATATATATTTTGATCATGGTGGCGCCGTCAATCGGCCTCCCGCCCAGGTGGAGGAGGAGGTCGGCCGCTTAGCGGGCGGGGAGGCTGCATGTAGCGCCCCGCCCGCCCAACGGCCGACCTCCACGGCCACCTGGGCGGGAGGCCAATTCCGAGAATCGACGAGGCCGATTCCGAGAATCGCCCTCTCACAGCGGGAGGCCGATTGCGCAAGGCAGATTCCGAGAAACGCTCTCCCGCGGCGCGAGGCCGATTTCGGGAATTTCCCTCCCGCCGCCGAAGGCCGATTGGGAATCACCCTCCCGCAACATGAGGCCGATTCCGGGAATCGCCCTCCCACCGCGGGAGGCAGATTCCAAGAATCTCCCTCCCGCGGCGGGAGGTCGATTCCCATAATCGTCCTCCCGCCCAGGTGGCAGCGGAGGCCGGCCGCTGGGCGGGATTCCGGCCTCCCGCTCAGGTGGCGACGGAGGCCGGCTGCTGGGTAGGCAGGGGGTTGCATGCAGCCCCCCCGTCTGCCAAGCAGCCGGCCTCCGCTGCCACTTGGGCGGGAGGCCGATTGGCGGCCACCATGATCAAAAAATTCTTTTTTTTATATTTTTAATATTTTTTATTTTTTTATTTATTTTTTTAATTTTTTTTTTTAAATTCAAAAAATTCAAAATTATTTATTTTAATTCAAATTTAATTTGTTTTAATTTTTTTTTTAATTTTGTTTTTAAATTTAATATTTTAGATTAATTATTTTTTAAAATTTAAAATTTATTTATTAAATTTATTAAATTTTGACTTAATTTAATTTTTTTTTAATCTTTTAGTTTATTTAGTTTTTCATTTTTAAATTTTATAAATTGTTTCATTTAAAAAAAAAAAGAGTAAATTTATGGATATTTGTTTTTTAATTATTTGCATGTGGTTTCTTTCATTTTTTTTTGTTTTTTAATGATAGTTTTTTTTTTTAATTCTTTTATTTTAATTTTTTTTTTCAATTTTAAATTTTGTTTTTTTCTTTTTAATTCGTTTTTTTTGTTAATTTTAAAATTTGTATTTTTTTTCTTATTATTATTATTTTTTTAATTTCAAATTTTAAACTTAATTTTTTCTTTTTTGTATTTTATTTTTTTTTATCTAAATTTTAATTTTTTAATTTAAATTATTTTAAATCTTCTATTTTAATTTTTTTTTTAATTATATGGTTTTTTTTAATAACTTAGAAAAAAATGTTTTTGATTTTTTTTTTTTTTTTTTTGGGGGGGGGGGGGGTTAATTTTTTGTTTTTTTTTAAATGAGTTTTTTTTTTCAAATTTTGTCATTTCTTTTGATATAATTTTTCAATATTTTTTTGCTTTTTATTTATTTATTTATTTATTTTTGTTTAAATTTTTTTATTTTTACTTGTTAATTTTGTTTTCTTTTTACATTTTTATTAGTTTTTTTTCGTTTATATATATATATATATATATATATATATATATATATATATATATATATATATATATATATATATATATATTTTATCTAAGTTTTGTGTTTTATTACCAACATGAAAATCACCACTCTAAAAAAAAAAGGTTGATGCTGCATCAATACGTTTCAAAATTAGCATGAAAATCACCGCTCTAAAAAAAAAAGTTGATGTTGCATCAATACGTTTCAAAATTAGCATGAAAATCACTAACATTTTAAAACAAATATTCATACTTCATAAATAAAAATATTAGTGTAAAAAATGTGCACAAAAAAAAGGGGTGATTCTGCATCACCAGTTTTCAAAATCGGGTGCTTTTTATGCTACCAAAAAAAAGTAGGTAATAGTGCGGTTACCTATTTCATCGGTAACATTGTTACACATAGGCACACATTTCTTCATGGAACTTGGCTCACTATCCTAATAAAATTGATTCCTTGACCCATTACATAGGCACTTCAACCTTAAACATATCAGTAACCTAGCCCACCAGTATAACATATCCATACATATAGAGGCATGCATGCCTTAATTAGTTTTTATATCACCATTCCTATTCCACATTATATTTCACTAGCATGATGTCACATGTATTACAATTTAGTGTCCCAGTCGAGGGTATTACATTTGCATGCCCCTTATTTACTCATTGTCCTCACTCTATTCAAATGTATGTATAATCAAAAACACTTTCCACATAGTTCCCTCCTTCTCACAATTGTAACCGCATATTCATTATCCTTAGGCCACAAAGATGGATTTACTTCAAGGCACCCTCAACTCCTTATTACCTTTGTGCACCAATAAGATCTAGAGTTCCCCTCCATGTCCCACATTGATGGATGTGCAACCCTGACACAATCACCATTATACTTTTAGAACATCAAATAAAAGGAATTAGTAATTGCAACATTTGGTTTATTATATTCTCTCTTCTAGAAGCATTAAGGGAATTTTGAGGTCTAAAATGGGCCTCTTAAGAAAAATGTACAACAAAAATAAACATTATAAGAACCAATAGGATTGAAAATGATGATGTCAACCATGGGGGATGATTCACCATTTTTGGAGTAAAATAGTAAAAATTTAAAAAAATAATAAAAAAATAACCTACTTTTTCAACTCGTATTTTCAACTTATCTCCCTAAGGTTTTACTCAAATTTCAAGCGCGAGTACACTTTGGATGCAAAATTTAATTCCTCATCCAAGGAGTACCCATGTTGCATGCTTTCGATGGACCCGACTACACAAAAAATAAGAAATACATGAAAAAACGTGTTTCCAATCATATTTTTCATGTATTTCTCTTTTTTCATGTATCAGTGTCTATCGAAAGTATGCAAGATGGGCACTCCTTGGATGAGAAATCAAATTCTGCATCCAACAAGTGTTTCCGCTCAAAATTTGAGTAAACCCATAGAGAGATAAGTTGAAAATACGAGTTGAAAAAACAATTTTCCTTTTTTCCCTCTAAAATTTGATGATGTAATCAAATATTATTTTATTATTTCCACTATTATTTTGTGATTTCCTTAGGAGGCCCAATTTAGACCTCAAAATTCTCCTAATGGAGAAATAAAAACCATATACATGCAATTAAGAATAAGAATAACTATGAAGGTAAAAATTTAACCCATGAGAAAATCACAAATAGAATTTAAGTGCTTCATTAATGAGGCAATGTCCCTACATATAACCTCATTTTATTTTACCTAGTTTATGTTCTTGCATTTCAAGTTGTATTTCTTCTTGTTCTATTCTAAATTGTATGAAAACGCATTCGGGCATACATATATCGAACATGACTTCCTTTCCATTATTTTTCTTTTTTCATTTGGAAAGAAGAAAATTGCTTAGGGTAATTACTAATATAAACCCCTTGTTATTTACATTGGTACAATTGACATAACTTTTATCCTCCTCCCTTACTCATACTAGATTTGATTATGTAGTTGTTCAGTATTAATAAATAAATGTCATTTATTTAATTATTCCTAGGAGACTTAGTCAAATGTGACAAGGACTGTTTATCAAATAGTGATTTAATAACTATTCCTAGAGAAAATTAAATAAATAATGGTTTATTTAATTATTCTCATGGGTTTTAATCAAAAATAACTTAATAAAAGTCATTTTTTAAATTATTTCTTATAGTGAAAGTGATTTTACTATGGTAAAATTAAACTCACATTGTGTATTTTGATCCACCTAGTTAGGAATGCCTAGGTGATTTTTTTGGTGATAAGAGAAATATTTCATTAAAATAAGCTCTCGTGGGGTCCTCAAATTTAAATTCTATCAGATTTAATTCATGATTCCTTTCAATTTGGCACTTCTCATTGTATAAATATAATTAAATTGTGCAACCTATTCAAAATCAAATGAATGGCCTATCTGACAAAGACACAGGAAAACACCTCCCCAACAAACCAGTCTCAACCAGATTAAATTATTATTTTTAATTCTTTGGCACTCGTCGGATGTTCAATGTTAAGTTAAAATTTCAACTATTTGATACCATCCCAACAGAACAAACTGTCAGATTCAGACTTCATACCAATGGATGAATGAGTCAGGTTCATCACACTCATCGCATTATACTATTGCAATGTCATTTATCTGACCCCACACCATTGGTTATCAGACTCCATTTTGGTGGAAAAAATCTTTGGATCTCATCTGACTATAATAATATGTCATCGACTATCCTACATCCAAGTGTTGGATGTTTGACCTCTATGGAGGTGGTTATCTCACCTTTAAACTCTCCCTTAAACTTATTGTGACGTCGATTATCCAAAACTATACTATCTTCCATTTGGCTATAGAAAATCTAACCAATGGGATTCAGTCTAATCTTATAATGTACTAAAACAAGATATTGAATCCTTCCTACAATTTATGGAAACAAAACACAATCGCACAATCACATATAACAAGAGAAATAAATTATCAATCACACAAAACAAGATGTATATGGGGAAAGAAACTACTCAAAACCCCTCTATCTCTATATTTCATATGGTCAATATCATGAAACAATACAATGCTTTCTCACACTAGAGAAACTTTCTGCACTATGCTGACTGTCTCACTCAGATCCTGCTCGAAATTGGCTTGTAATCTAAGAAAAATTGGTCAAGTATTTAACATTTTTCTTGCCTCTACCTAGCCTGCCTTGCTTATGCATTCTTGGGATAATTTATCCCCTATTAATTAAGAAAATACCCATTAATTATTTTTCAATCCTTTAAGGCCTTCTCGATGACCGCATGCATTACCGATACAATTTTCTAAAAGTACAATTGATAGTTATCTTCCATTTAACCTCAAACTCAACTAGGTATTCCTTAGAATTGACATGCAACAACTATTTATGGTGAATTATTAGTTAACCGATTGGTCACTTCATGTGAATTAAATCTAATTTAATTCATTGGACCTCTCACTATTTCATCTCTCAGTTAGAACTAGTTAAACTTATTTTTTAACTCAATTAATTGAGTTAACTAATTACAACTCACAAATAACTCAACTAGGGGTACTAAAAATTAGGAGATCCCTTTGTGTGTGTCCTCTTAGACCTATAACTCGAATTTCCTAAGCTAACTAAGTCTTCCTTACTTAGTTAACTAATAGAAGTTGTGATGAGATGAAATTACAATTTTTTTTCAACTTAATTAAGGGAAAATTAAATCAAAAGCCTCATATGGTAACCATTTCTGGGTGTCGTTTTCTGGATTTCATTTCTGGATGCCAATTTCACTGTGTCTTGTTGCAAATTCCAACACTCCCTCTCAACAAGAAACGAATTCAATATATCTCGATATGGTACCTTTGGAATGTTATGCATGCAACACTCCTCTATAGTTTTATTCCTGTTGCAATTCTTGAAACTGAATAGCCTCCAAAAAATTGAATCAGTATAATTCATATGTCATCAGATTCTTTTACTACTACTAGTTATTGCACTATCTACTGAAATCTTTGCATTTCTACTGAATCTGCGTATGTGCCCTCTTCACGGCTGCTACTCCTATATGTGCTCCATTATCTAATATCTATCACTCTGATTTTTGTCTTCCTGACATCTGAATGAATCAATCTAATTGATCATTCATGCTACTATTGTATTGTGGGCTCATTGTATCTAGGTTTGATCCATGAAATGTTCCATCTCAATGGACCCTGCCCAAATTTCTTCTCTTGGGATTATATCTACACATCGCCCCACCTCTCACCTAAACGTACGACTGAATATTCTCCCTCTTCCCATCTAGCCCGAAATCCCCCCTACTAGAGGTCTCTGATTGATTGGATTCTTCCACTCAATCTCCTCTCTGCTTCTCCAATTGTGGTTGCTCCAAAATTTTCTGAGATTTCTTCTGAGACTACATGTCGAGAGGTAATTTTTTTCTCCCTCTCAACCACCAAGTCACTAACCTGTGCTTTTCTCCTCAAACCTTTTCTTGCACCCTTGACCTCAATAGCATACAGGTTCTTGACTCTTACACTGATTGGTTTCACCCATCCCATGGCGATGTGTCTAAGGAAAAGCTTTCCTTTCTAAATATGACATCATAACCACGGTCTTCCAATACTGCTATAGATATAATATTATTCCTTATTCCTACAACATAAAAAACATTTTTTAGTCTAAGAGGGGATCCATACTCCCTTTGAAAGGTAACTGTACCTATGTTGGTCGAGCTATACCTCCCTTCGTATATAAAATTTATGTTCTGCTAGAGGTCCTTCTCCTCCAAGTCACTGAAGAGATCTATATTCCCCGTCATATGGAACGATGTACCATTATCTAGATACTACATGCATATCATTACAGTGATTTCCATGCATGAAATGAGAATAAATCTCAAACTGTGAAGCTAGTGCTTCACCCGATGAAACTACAGGCTCCTTCTTGCTTGCCTTCTTCTGTGGATAATTCGAGGCATAGTGCCTGTGCTCGTGATAGTGAAAACACTTGATCTTGAACGAGTCTCTCTTTCCCTCTTCACCTTGGGACTTATTTCCCTTGGATTTATTTCCTTTTCTGACCAATGCAAAATATTATTTCCCTCTTTGTTGCTCCACCTTATCTCTTCTAATTCCAAGTCAGACCACAAACACTCCCAGTCTGGTAACTTCTCCCTCCCATCACAGAGTCCTGGTAACTATGCCTACTCTTGGGAAGGCCTAGAAGTGCTAGGCTCACCAAATCATCTTGGGCTACTATCACACCAACACTTCCAAGCTCATCTCGACATTGAGTGAACTTTTTCAAGTATGTTGGTATCATCTCACCCTCATCCATCTTGATCTTTCGGAACTTGTCTTTCAGTGCCAACTTCCTGTGGTCATTTTTCTTATGAAAGATATCTGTCAAGGCCTTCAACATAACATATGGAGTCACTTTCCCATGGATACTAGAGACAATATGATCTCTAACTCCCCCTAACAAGATCCTTCTTTCCTTTGCTACCTTCTTGTGCCATGCATCAATAAAGTTGGGCATCTGCTATTGGGGGCTTGCGAATATAACGGTCTATGAATTCCTTCAATATGTTGTCCTTGAGAAATTCCTCCATCCTATCCTTCCATGCTATGTAATTAAAATTTCCATCAAGAGAATATTTGAGTCTCAAGCCATTGAAAGACATCTTGATCTGATGTTGGATCTGAAGAATAAATATGAAAATTAGAACTTGTTCAAAACAAAGTCAATTTCTTCTCTTATATTTTGATTCCTGTCACTTTGATACCATGTATAAAATATAACCAACGGGATTCAATCTGATCTTATAATGTATTAAAACAACATACTAAATCCTTCCTACAATTTGTGGAAACAAAACATGATCGCACAATCACATATAATTAAGAGAAATAAATTACCAATCGCACAACACAAGATGTATCTTGGGAAATAAACTGCTCAAAACCCATATATCTCTATATTTCATATGGTAATATCATGAAACAATACAATGATTTCTCACACTATAGAAAATTTCTGCACTATGCCGATTGTCTCACTTTGATCCTGCTCGAAACTGGCTTGCAATATAAGAAAAATAAGTCAAGTATATAACCTTTTACTTTCCTATACCTAGCATGATATGATTACAAATTCTTGGGCTAATTTATCCCCTATTAATTGTGAAAATACTAGAAAATTATTGTGTAATCCTTCAAGGCCTTCCCGATGACCTCATGCATGACCTGTACAATTTTCTAATATTACAACTAATAATTATCTTACCTCTAACCTCAAACTCAACTGAGCCTTCCTTAAAACTAGCAAGAAACAAATATTTATAGTGAATTATCAGTTAAATGATTAATCACTTCATGTGAATTAAATCTAATTTAATTCACTAGGCCTCTGACTAGCTCATCTCTCAATTAGAACTATTTAAACTATTTTTTTAACTCAATTAATATATTTAACTAATTACAACTCACAAATAACTCAACCAGGGGTCCTAAAAAGTAGGATATCCCTTTGCATGAATCCTCTTAGACCTCTAACTCGAATTTCCTAAGCTAACTAAGTATTCCTACCTCATTTAACTAATAAAAGTTTTCATGAGATGAAATTACAATTTTTCTTTCAGTTTTAATTAAGGGAAAATTAAATCAAAAGCATAATATGGTAGCCATTTATGGGTGTCATTTTCAGGATTTCATTTATGGATGCCAATTTCACTGTTTCTTGTTGCAAATTTCAACACTGACTCCATACTGACAGAATAAACCATTGGATCTGCCCGTCGGGCTGAAATAATATGGCGTTTCATTTCTGACGTCCATAGTAATGTTCAATATGTCGCAAATCCGACATATGTTGGTGTCGCAAATTTGACCGCGAAGCGTCGAACGATAAAGGAAACTTTTGGCCTATTTTGGCATCGTATATTTGACTTATGTCCGATCGAATATATAATGTTAAAAAAAATGTCACCTATTCAACACAATCCCACCAATGGAAATTATATCTCCAATGTGTCAGATAGATGGTGCCTAGGAGTTGAATAAATGATGCATATACATCATATTTTCACCCATGTGTACTAGTGTGTGTCACCCAAATGTCACCCTATGTCTTACTTTGATTTCTCAGGTGAAGTGAAATCAGTTCATGGATACCATTGTAGGTATAATCATAAGGTAAATCAATCGAAAGAGAAACTACTTAAACAATAATGGATAATTAAACTTGAAAGTAATATTTCAAGTGTTACTATTTCTAAATTGCAGGCGAAGAATTGTATCAATCTAAGTTGCAGAATTTAAAGTAATGGAAAATCATAAACACTAAACCAAATTCAAAGAAAAAATATCCAATCTCTAATTTTTCTTTTTTTGAACCTCATTTCTTGGTGCATTGATGACATTATAGAAAAAATATGCATTTTTGTAGAGCAAAATGTTAAAATTAAAGGTTTTATGTTGTTCTATAGGAATAATCTCAAAGCTACAACAAACTTCTATAGGAGTTTCTAGATTTATTTTTAAATGTACATCGTTCCTTTCTCACTACAAATACTCATCAAGGAACCTAAATTATTCAAAGAAAACATACAGCTAACTCAAGAAAGTGAATGCATTGTTGAATCTATATTCTACCAGATTATGAAAATCTACCATTCAATAATATGTTGTTATAAATAAGAAATGTCAAAAATATTTTTAACTAAGAAAGTATATAAATGAAATATAAAATGCACAAGGGTCCCTAGAGATCATGTGGGTGGGCCATCCCAAAGGTGCCCAAAGGCCTTTAATAAACCAACACTAGATAGTTTGGTAATAGAAATACTTCATTGAATTGTTGTAATAATATACATAAAATTTTGATAACCTAATCATATAGGTCTAAATATGCAGAGAAAAAAATAATGGTGATAAAATAGATAGCTTATGTGTAACGTCCCGAGCCCTCCCATTGGGAAATGCAACTCGCACAATTTCAAAATTTCCAAATATCATTGAAGACACAAAAATAATTTGACTATAACATATAAGTTTTGAACCCCAACCCTGCCATCATGTGATGGCACTCACAAAATTTCAACATTTTCAAATATCACTAAATACATAAGCATAATTTAACCACAAAACATCAATTATAAACACAATAAAACCATAAATACACAAAACCTTGTAATAGCACAACCAAAAACATTCCAAAAAAAATCATGAGATAATCCCATAGTTTTGTTTCGAGCACTTATCTATGAAATCTATTATTTGGATGAAAACCTTAGACATTCCTCCTCTATGTAGACAATGCTTCTCTATATATTTCTACAACAAATCACCCCTGAGCTAGGGCCATGATCCACTTGGTGTTAGCTTATTTAGCAGGGTACATTCCACATACCAAATTTAATAGATTTAAGGTACGAAACCTAACATCCTCCAACCAACACACTCACATTCCCCATAAGGCCAAACCTAATTGGTGCACACCCTTATGTGAACCTATATTCCCTTGTGATGTGCCATTACCTTTAGGGCTTCTTACTCAGTCAGAAAGGAAATTCCATATTTTTGGACTGAGAAGTTCCCATTACCGTGACAATTCTGTAAGAAATCTCTACATCCTTACATGACTAAGGTATCAAACGCATAAACCTCCAACCAACATGCTCACATCCCACATCATGCACACCCTTCTCTACACTTGTAGTCCCTCAATTTGTGTCACAATTTCTAGCATGCCTCACTTAGATGATGAGGGATATCCAGAGTCTTGTGGCTACAGGAGTTCCCACTATACTCTTGGGTCCCTTGGTACCCTTTAGTACCTCATCTAGGGACACTTGTCCCTCCTCTATTAATGATCCCCTAAATAGCAGAATCACCTTTTTGTATACATGTTTCCCTTTTTTTATAATAATAATAATTATTATGTTATAGTATTATATCATTACATTACAATATACTTTCCCATAAAGACACATTTTCGTGTTATGGAGTCTCAACCCCCACACTATTTTTTTTCCTTAGGTATACAACAAATAATATGTTTGATAAATTTCAAGTCATCTAGGCTCACTGTCTTGATCATCCCATAGGTTCTTTTGCCTTAAAATCATAAAAAAGTGAGTCCACTAGGCTAATTCATCACACACATAGGCACACATTTCTTTATGGAACTTGGATCACTATCCAAATAAAATTGGTTCCTTGACCCATTACATAGGCACTTCAGCCTTAAACCTACCAAAAACCTATCCCAAAAGCCTAAAAAATTCATACATATAGAGGCATGCATGCCTTAATTAGTTTCTATATCACCATCCTCTTCAAAATTATATTTCACCAGCGTGATGTCACATGTACATGTATATTACAATTTAGTGTCCCGATCGAGGGTATTACTTTCGCATGCCCCTTATTTACTCATTTTCCTCACTGCATTCAATTTTATGTATAATCAAGAACTCTTTCTACATAGTTCCTTCATTCTCACAATTGAAATAGAATATTCATTATCCATAGGCCACAACGATGAATTTACTTCAAAGCACCCTCAACTCCTTATTACATTTGTGCACCAATAGGGTCTAGAGGTCCCCTCCATTTCCCACATTGATGGGTGTCCAACCCTCACACAATCACCATTATACTCTTAGAACATAAAATAAAGTAATTAGTATTTGCAACATTTGGTTTATTATATTCTCTCTTCTATAAGGATAAAGAAAAACCATATACATGCAATTAAGTATAAGAATAAGTTTGAAGGTAAAAAGTTAGCCAATGAGAAAATCAGAAGTAGAATTTAAGTGCTTCATTAATGAATCAATGTCCCTGCATATAGCTCATTTTAGTTTCACTATTTTATTTTCTTTCATTTCAAGTTGTATTTCTTCTTGTTCTATTCTAAATTGTACGACAACCCATCCTGGCATACAGATGTCGAACATGACTTCCTTTCCATTATTTTTATTTTTTCATTTGAAAATAACAAAATTGTTGAGGGTAATTACTAATATAAACCCCTTGCGGTTATTTACCCTAGTATAATTGGAATAATTTTTCTCCTCCTTCCTTACTCACACTAGAGTAGATTATGCAATTGTTATTAAATTCCATGCTTAATATATTCATATTCCTCCTCTAGTGCTATTATAGAAACAAGCAGTTGACATGTGATAAGGATGTTCTAATACATGGAACTCTCACTTATGCCTTCTCAAATTGACCTGAAGTTATGGCCTCATATATTCTTTCTAATCCCAATAAATTTAAAATATGAAAATAGGTCAAAATTTTGAAGTCTATAATCACAAGGGGATGTATTTTGAATGGTATTGTATGTAATCATTTCTATAAGTGTCATTATCCTTGGCAAAAGGATCAAATTTCTCAAGAATTCAATGTCAAGAAACATTATGTTCTTTTGGAGGAAACTCCAACCCTTTCCCTAACAAAGGAACCGAGAATACTTCAACCAGAAAGTCCCAACTCTTATGGCACCTATCCACCCTTTTATTGCACTGTTGAGATAAATCAATAATATTACCTTTTTCATGCATATCCAAGAATAATATCAAAGTTCGCACAACCGAGGAAGCTGACTAGCTACTAGAGGAGTGTCACTAAAATTTTGACATCATCTTGCAATCTACCTAAATATACCTAAATTGATAATATTTTATTTTATAGAGGATCCTTTCATGTAGAGTATACACTTCCTACTATACTCACACACAATTATGCAACAATAAATTACACAAGCATAAAGCCATCTCAAGAAAATAATCCATCCATAAACACTTGAGTTGGTTGTATGCAAATAGCCTTATAATATAACTATATAAAGTACCATCCAACATCGATTAACATTTTTAATTTCTATGGTTAGGCACATCATGTTTATTTTTGGTGTAAAATCCTGTCTTCTGTTATACCTTCACTTGATTTTTCGTAAATTGTTTTTATGACCATAGTAAATTATATAAACATGTGAATATCTATCCACTCTCTCACTAAATAGAGAGACCCAAGCATCCCCACACTTGTACCATAAATATGTAAGCACTATTTATTATACATATTGCATTGCATCCATCTTACTGGTATGCACAAAAACAACACATAATTTGAATTCAAAAGGTAAAAATTAGAGAGAAAGCCACCTTTGATTATTCACCATTTAAGGCACAAATGTCATTGTGCATTTTCCTAATAATGGAAGATCACATAGTGCAATAAATGATGTCCTATTAGTATACCCACTAATGAGAGACATGTCAACTAATTCCACTTTTCTATCATCATAAGTCTTGTGTCGCACTTGTTATTATCAAAGTTGTAAATGGTTTTCATAATACATTTTCCTTTCTGCCCTTGCTTTAATTCCATGTTGATAGGTAATTTTCTTTTGTTTAGTTTCAATGCTCACCTAAAATGCAGAACATGCTCTTCACGTTGACCTTGTTGATTGTAACAAATTCCAATAATGTAGCAAGAGTTTAGCCTATATTTATATGTAAATAGTATTCAGTGTGCTAAGTGGCCTAATGAATACAAGGATCCCTCCACATGCTCTTTTGATGAGCCAACCCCTAGAGAATACCCAAACCATTTATATCTAAAAAAAAATATTAATTGCAAAAAGGAAAAGGTCGTTTATATATGGGAAATGTTTTGCTCCTTTACAATCTATTGTTATTGTTAGGTGTATGTCGAAATTGGTTCAATGTATTTCTTAGTGCACACTATCAAAATTTTATCAACATGGTTTCTACCTTCCTATGGTAGCAACAATGATTCCCAACAATATTAGATGGTGGCTTGAAGTCGATTGAGGGAGCCATCAACCATAAGAAAATTAATCCTAGTGTCTCTAATGAAAATTAAATTTTACCAGCATAGATCCAATTTAACAACATATCTAACCTAAGTCGAGAGGGATCAAATTTATTCAGGTGTAAACATATTTTAGAGTGAAAAAAATAATGTGTACTTTTTTATTTTGTAAATTGTATTTTTGAATGTTATAAATATTACATAACATGTGCATTAAATCATTTTATTAGCACACGTTCTTTTTAATTCTAATTACTTTACATCAAATTATATTAGGTCATATCGACAATTAATTAAATATGCATAGCATATATTTTTTTACTTTTTTATTATAACTCACATTGTTTTATGTTTAGAGAATATTTTAATTTTATTTTAAGAGGGACAGACATACCAACACATCGCCTTCACATTGGGTTGTAGAATGAGCATCTCGACTCAATTATTAACATAATGAAAGTCCCAGATTGATAATCGTGCTAACATCCCAGATTCAAGAAAACATAACCATGGACTTTGTCAACTTCAAATTTTATGACAAATATCCTATGAAAAAAATTTCATAAATTAAAATTTGTGCTTGCCTCATCCTCTAATATAGCACTAGCACAACCACATTAATAAATGTGGTTGATATGTCGATAGATGTATATTAATAACATGCATGACCACATTATTACATGTCGTTGATATACGTCGATAGGCATCAACGATTGGATTTAATATTAATATTATTATTGATATTAATAAATATATAATTATAATAATATTATTGTAATAATATTTAACTCCTAAAACCCTAATTCTGAACCCCTAACCAATTCAACACCCTAAACCCCTAAAATCCTAACCCATTTAACTCCATTAACCCCTAACTTCTAACCTCTAAAATCCTTAACTGCTAAATCCCCTAACCCCCTAAACCTATAACCCCTTAAACCCTAATTTCCAACCCATAACCCATTCAACCCCTTAAACACCTAAACCTCTAACCCCTTAACCCTTGACCCCTTAAACCCTAATTCCTAACCCCTAACCCATTTAACGCCCTAAACCTTAAACCTCTAAACCCTTAACCCCTACCCCTAACCCGTTAACCCCTAACTTCTAACCCCTAAAATCCTTAACTGCTAAATCCCCTAAACCCCTAAACCTATAAACCAACCCTAACCAATTTAACCCCCTAAACCCTAAACCTATAACCCCTTAAACCCTAATTCCCAACCCATAGCCCATTCAACCCCTTAAACACCTAAACCTCTAACCCCTTAACCCTTGACCCCTTAAACCCTAATTCCAAACCCCTAACCCATTTATCCTCCTAAACCCTAAACCTCTAAACCCTTAACCCCTAACCCATTTACCCCCACTAAACCTCTAAACCCCTAACCCATTTAACCCCTAAACCCTAAACCTATGAACCCTTAACCCCTACCCCTAACTCGTTAAACCCTAACCCATTTAAGCCCCTAAACCCCAAAACCCCTAACTAATTCAACACCCTAAACCCCTAAAAACCTAACCCATTTAAGTGTGGATTCCATTTAACCCCAAAAACCCTAACCCCCAACCCCTAAAATACTTCACTGCTAAATCCCCTAACCCCCTAAACCTCTAAACCTGTAACCCATATAACCCCTAAACCCTAAACCTCTAAACCCTTAACCCCTAACCCCTTAAACCCTAATTCCAAACCCATAACCCTTGACACCTTAAACCATAATTCCTAACCCTTAAACCCTTAACCCCCTAAACCCTAAACCTCTAAACCCTTAACCCCTAACCCATTTACCCCCACTAAACCTCTAAACCCCTAACCCATTTAACCCTTAAACCCTAAACCTCTAAACCCTTAACCCCTACACCTAACCCATTAACCCCTAACCCATTTAAGCCCCTAAACCCCAAAACCCCTAACCAATTCAACACCCTAAACCCCTAAAAACCTACCCCATTTAAGTGTGGATTCCATTTAACCTCCAAAACCCTAACCCCTAACCCCTAAAATCCTTCACTGCTAAATCCCCTAACCCCCTAAACCTCTAAACCTGTAACCCATTTAAGCCCCTAAACCCCAAAACCCCTAACCAATTCAACACCCTAAACCCCTAAAAACCTAACTCATTTAAGTGTGGATTCCAAACCCATAACCCTTGACCCCTTAAACCCTAATTCCTAATCCCCAAACCCTTAACCCCGTAAACCCTAAACCTCTAAACCCTTAACCCCTAACCCATTTACCCCTACTAAACCTCTAAACCCCTTACCCATTTAACCCCTAAACCCTAAACCTCTAAACCCTTAACCCCTACCCGTAACCAATTTAAGCCCATAAACCCCAAAACCCCTAACCCCTTAAACCCTAATTCCTATCCCCTAAACCCTTAACCCCTAACCAATTCAACACCCTAAACCCCTAAAAACCTAACCCATTTAAGTGTGGATTCCATTTAACCCCCAAAACCCTAAACCCTAACCCCTAAAATCCTTCACTGCTAAATCCCCTAACCCCCTAAACCTCTAAACCTGTAACCCATTTAACCCCCTAAACCCTAAACCTCTAAACCCTTAACCCCTAACCCCTTAAACCCTAATTCCCAACCCCTAACCAATTTAACACCCTAAACCCCTAAAATGCTAACCCATTTAAGTGTGGATTCCATTTAACCCCCAAAACCCTAACCTCTAAAATCCTTCACTGCTAAATCCCCTAGCCCCTAAACCTCTAAACCTGTAACCCATTTAACCCCCTAAACCCTAAACCTCTAAACCCTTAACCCCTAACCCCTTAAACCCTAATTCCCAACCCCTAACCAATTCAACACCCTAAACCCCAAAAAACCTAACCCATTTAACCCCATTAACCCCTAACTTCTAACCCCTAAAATCCTTAACTGCTAAATCCCCTAACCCCCTAAATCTCTAAACCAACCCTAACCCATTTAACCCCCTAAACCTATAACCCCTTAAACCCTAATTCCCAACTCATAACCCATTCAACCGCTTAAACACCTAAACCTCTAACCCCTTAACCCTTGACCCCTTAAACCCTAATTCCTAACCCCTAACCCATTTAACCCCCTAAACCCTAAACCTCTAAACCCTTAACCCCTACCCCTAACCCGTTAACCCCTAACCTATTTAAGCCCCTAAACCCCAAAACCCCTAACCCATTTGACCCCTTAAACCCTAAACATGTAAACCCCTAACATATAAACCCCTAAACCCTAAACCCTAAACATATAAAACCTTAAACATATAAACCCCTAACATATAAACTCCTTTATAGTCGTTAGAAAGCTAGTCGTTATTGAGTTAGTTATTTAATTAGTTGTTAAGGAGATTAAATAATTATTAGTTAATTAGTTATTAGGGGATTCTTTAAGTATTCAAGAAAAAGTAAAAAGGTTAAAGATAATATTAAATTACTTATTAAAAATATTTAATTAAAAACAATTTAATTATTAAAATATTTCAATATTTTTATAAATATTATAATTATTTTAATAACTATTTAGATTAACTAGAAAGTATTACAAATTCATATCTAAAAAGAGGGAAATAAATATCTTAAATTAGATAAAAAGGATAAAGAAAGAAGAGGAAATTACCCTAAACATATCAAACCGTAAACATATAAACCCCTAAAACTTTTGATTAAAACATTTAATAAAACTCTCGGCTGAGAGTTTAGAAAACTCTCGGCCTAGAGTTTTCAAAACTCTAGGCCGAGAGTTTTGAAAACTCTAGGATGAGAGTTTTCAAAACTCTAGGACGAGAGTTTTCAAAACTCTCGGCCGAGAGTTTAGAAAACTCTCGGCCTAGAGTTTTCTAAACTCTCGTCCTAGAGTTTTCTAAACTCTCGGCCGAGAGTTTCATCGGGTAAACTCTCGGGCGCAAACTCTCGTCCCAGAGGTTTTTAAACTTTCGGCTGAGAGTTTGGCCGTGCGTTTAAATGTAACTTTAGGTGGGTTAAAATCTTGGTCGAGAGTTTAATAAATTTCTCGTCCGAGACATTATCTCAGCCGAGAGTTTCTGGTCAACGAAAAACACAGAAAATTCTGCAGTTTTTAGGAACCTGCAACTTTGGAGGGGCAGAACACCTACAAAAACAAAATGTTATATGTCGGACAAAGTACCATTAGATTCATCTATGAATCTAGTTTCTGATGATATGAGATTTGTGGAGTTTCATTAAAAAATTCAATTTTTTATTAATTTTTTACTAAACTGTGTCACTGTGGAATTTCATTGTTCGAAAAATTGCATTGAATGAAAATTCAATAACTTTCAAATGAGGACACCAAAAAATTCAAAAAAATCATACTGCACTTCCTCTCCCTGTCTACTTCAAAAGGGTACTCTCATTTTGCTTATTGACGATCACATTGAAAAGAAAATCGAAGGATCATAAAATGTACTAAAACATCACTGTTTTTTTGTCTTCGTCCATTTCAAAAAATAATAAAAAATAGTGATTTAATCCGAAAATTACCGAAAAATAGTCTATGCACTAGTGCAATATATGCAAATTATGATTCTATGGTTTTTTTCCAAAAAATGAATATCCTTCCCTAAAAAAAGTAAAGGATCATAAAGTGACTATTTATGTTTGCCTTAAAATTTCAAGTATATGCAGTTAGTAAACAAGAAATTTACCCCTCTATATGTCAATTTTTTTTTTTTTTAAATATGGGTATGGAGGTAAGACAATTCTCTACAATTCTTGTTTTTATGTCAAAGCATAATTTGCAATAAAAATATGAGTTTAGTGGAGTTGAAGTTGAAAAACATAGAAAATTACAATTTTCAACGTCAAAAAAGGGCAAAAAGTGTTTCCCAACTTCACATTTTCACCCGATGTGACATTGAATAAATTGCAATGTAATGTAACATTGTGATAATAATTGTCATATTGATTATTGTATTGAGACAATGTTTAAATCACAATGCAAAGTTGCATATATTTTTGTACCATTTCAACATCAAAAAATTAAATCGTAATATAAAACCCTAACATTATAAAACCCAATATAATAAACCCTAGGATTAAAATTATAAATCCTAATATTAAACCCCACTATTATAAATTATAAACCCAATATTAAAGCCTCATATTATAAACTCAATATTATAAAGCCTAATATTAAACCCCAATTATGTAATATGGCAATGCGATGTTGAATAAATTGAAATGTAATGTACCATTGCCATAATGATTGTCAAATTGATTGTCGCATTGAGACAATGTTTGTCACAATGTGACGTTGGATAAATTTTTGTACTATTCCATTGTTAGAACCCATATAAACCCTAATATAATAAAACCTAAGATTATTATTTTAAACCCTAAGATTATAAACCATAAGTTTAATATAGTTAACTCTAAGATTATAAAATAGGATTATAAACCCTAGGATTAATATTATAAACCCCAATATTAATATTTTTAACCCTATCCATCCACTATAAGCCTCCATAGTAAATCGTGACCATGCACTATGGTTCATTATAGGTCAGTTATAGATAGACCATGATAATAATCTCTAATATTACGACAACCACATTAATAAATGTGGTTGATGTATGCTGATAGATGTCAATGATGTGGATTTCATATTAATATTGATATTATTTATTATTATTATTATTATTATATTATAAAATATTATTATTATCATTATATATTATAATTATAGTAATTATAATAATTGTTAATATATTATAATAATATTATTGATATTATCGATAATATAATAAACCTATCGAATTATTGATATTATAAATCTACGAGATTATAAACCCAAGGGAGTAATAAACCCAATATGTCATTAATATTATAAATACAAGGGATTATCAATACTATAAACCTAAGGGATTAATATTATAAACTCAAGGAATTGATATTATAAACCTTTGGGATTAATATTAGATATCCTTTAAAAGGATGATAGATACCCTGTCCTCCCATTATGTATGGTGTACAGTGAGATTAACGATGTTTCTAGCGAAGTATTATTCATTCTCTTCGCGATTGTGTGATAGAGAGGTAAGTGGGTTTATGGCGCTCTTCAAGGTTCAAGAACATTATATTTTTGTGGTAGTATGGTGTCTGGCAGCTTGTGGTCTGAGCTCTATTAGATTGTATGGTTTCTCCAGCCCTCGGTTAGTTTGGAGGTGGTTGATATTTCGCCTTCGTCTCCTCCTCCACCGTGAACGATTCACAAAAGTGTTAATTTCGTCTCCCATCGCCTATTTTCTCGCTTATGTCAATGGCTTGAGAGAATTATGCATGGTAATTTGGTCGACCTTAGAGCCCACTCCTACGTTGCTTGCTAGATTTCTCCCTGAATGTTATCTATGTTTGAGAGGGTGTCTTAGTCTCATGTATGTCAGATATATTTTGGGTCTTCCTCTCTCTATGGCTTTTCCCCGGATTCCTAAGACCCACCGATGGATGAGCAACAATTGGGCTTGGTGGTGGAAGGGTGGTCTAGAGGCAACTGTTGTGGCTGATAATTGGCTTGGCTTCGTATCTCATGTGTTTGTGATCTAGTGTCAAGTCCTTTTATCTACGTCTTTTTTCTCAGGTTCTTCCCCTCGTAGAGGATAATACAAGGTATCTGTCTAGTTGGAGCCTTTCTTACGTATGGGTTTGCTTGCAACTCTCCTCACTAGAGAGTGGTGGTTTTCATTTATGAGGAGTAGAAATTTGATGGATAATTTGGGGTTGACTTTTGTCCCACTGTTGTTCATGGCTTGTCAGGAGGTTTTGTCTATAATTTTTGGTCCTCTCTTAGAGGTGTATCCCTGGGCCCTAACCTTGCAACTTGTGTCATGTAATTCACGCTCCTAGCCCAAGTAGAAGGAAGCTTCGGCCATCTAGGGAGGATGAAGCAATGATACGAATGTGGTGATGGAGGATCAGGTTGTTGAGCATCCAAAGTGAGGTGGTCAAGTAATTGGAGGTGTGATCCAAGCGGCGTTAGGAGCCCGTGGTGTCAAAGGTGGTGTGAGAGAAGTGTGGAGTGGTCATGTAGCTGGTGGTGGAATAAAGGTTTTGTGGCACATGGGGATGAAGTAGGTGTGCAGGGTTAGAATCGTTGGTCGAGGCATGTAGGTGTTGTTGGTCAGCAAAGTCACTCTGATGGATGTCATGAATTATTCTATTTTATTCTGGATCGCCTGGAATCTTAGGATAAGGCCAGAAAGGAAGAAGATGAGGTTGGCATCACTACACTAAATCTACCGCATTACTTTCAATGCCATACCAAAGAAAGGATTGTGGTGGATTAGCATGTTCAAAATATTCTAAATGAAAAGGTGGAGAAGCTGGAAAAGTGGATGCCTCAATTCAAGCACCATGATTAGTGTACCTATTGTCCCGTTCCCCCTCCAAGGACTGGGTCATACAACCCAACATCAATTACTTCTAACGATTGAGCATGGTCACAAGTGTTCTTCTAGTTCTATTTTTATTTTGGTGCTTTTGGCCTGTCAAGATTTGGATCGTTCCTTTAGTTTTTCTACTGTTTCTTTGTGATATGGTGCTAGATTTAGTCAACAAACCCAATCAGGGTGAAACAACTTGCATTTGTAAATCTATGTACTTTCTTTTTTATGAATGAATATAACCTCAATTTACAAACAGAAATATTATATATCCTTTGATTAATATTATAAACCCAAGGGATTAATAAACCCAAGGTATTATTCATATTATAAATGCAAGAAATTAATATTATAAGCCAAAGGGACTAATTATATTATAAACCCAAGGGATTAATATTAAACCCTAGGATTAATATTATAAAACTTAGGATTAATATTAAACCCCCAGAATTTAAACCTTAAGATTAATATTATAAGCCCAAGGCATTAATATCAAACCCTTGAATTAATTTCATAAGCCCAAGGGATTATTAACCCTATGATTATTATTAAACCTTAGGATTAATATTATAAACCTTAAGAATAGCATACCTGAGATTAAAATTATAAACCCTAATATTATGAACCCTAGTATATTATTATACATATTAGGGATTAATATTACAAACCCAAGTGATTAATAAACTCATGAATAATATTACATCCTAGGATTAATATTACATACCCAAGGGATTATAAACCCTAGGATTAATATTATAAACGTAAGGGATTAATATTATATACACTAGGATTAATATTAAACTCTATGAATATAAATACTAAGATTAATAATATAAACCCATGGGATTAGAAAAATTACGACAATGATTGTCAATTTGAATAAATTGCAATGTAATGTAACATTGTGAAAATTAATGTCAAATTGATTGTTGTATTGAGATAATGTTTGTCGCAATATGACAATAATTGTCAAATTGATTAATATTATAAACCAAATATTAAAAAGCCTTAATATTATAAACCTCACATTAAACCTCAATTTTGTAACATAACAATGTGACATTGAATAAATTGCAATGTAATGTAACATTGCAACAATGATTGTCATATTGAGACAATGTTTGTCATAATGCGACATTGCATAGTTTGTGTACCATTCCAACATCACAGTATTAAACACTAATATGAAACCCTAACATTATAAAACTCAATATAGTAAACCCTAATATTAAACCCCACTATTATAAATTATGAACTCAATATTAAACCCCAATTTTGCAATGTGACAATGTGACGTTGAATAATTGCAATGTAATGTAACATTGTGACAATGATTATCAAATTGATCGTTGCATTGAGATAATGTTTTTCATAATGTGACGTTGGATAGATTTTGTACCATTTCAATGTCACAATATTTAAACCTGATACAAAACCTTAACATTATAAAACTCAATATAATAAACCATAAGATTATTATTTTAAACCCTAAAATTATAAACCTAAAGTTTAATATATTAAACCCTGAGATTAATATTATTAACCCTAGTCATCCACTATGGTTCACTATAGGTCACTTATAGATAGACCATAATTCTCGCGGTAACTATGGTTCACCATGGTAGTCATGTTGACTATTTTCGACTTTGATGCCATGTTGACTATAGTTGACCATATCAACAATAGTCAACCATAAATAACTTGCATTAATATATAGATAAATTTATAACTAAAACTTTATAAATATATAGATAATATATTATTAATGTGTCATTTAAATTTTTACAAAACATAATTATAATAATTTTATATTTATGTATTGATAATATATATGTGTTATATATATTTAAATAATAATATATTTAATATTAATATATTAATTATGTATTAATTTATCAATTAATATTTCAATTCATCATAATATTATATATAACATTAAATTAAATTGTTAAATTATAATATTTATTAAATTAAATTATTATATATAACATTTTAATAATTATTAAATTAAAATTGAAAACCATAACCGATTACAAAACATTTATCGGAGTAAGTATTATTTTAGAAAACTTCAAATGCAGATGACAATTTTCCTGCTCAGTGCTGCTCTCATTAGCAGCGTCATTGACTGCTGGAAAACAGTCTACCTTTTTCTATTCAATTTAAATATAAAAAAATATTAAGTTTCTTTGAATGAAAAAAATAAAATCAAAGATAACAAACAAACAACTTAAAACCTTCTAAAAGATATAATTTTGAACATAAATAAATAAATAATTATGTTTGAAACAACAAATTTACATTCACTCTACTTTGAGGTTTAGATTCTACAAAAATGAAATTATCTTTAAAAAATAATCTTTACTTTCTAAACCTCGACTAGATTATTAATTTTATATATGCACATATTTTTTTTAAATAATATTTAAAATCTATACTCTCTAAACCCTTTCCGTATTTTTTATATATGAAAAAAATACTTTTTAAAATAATGCTTTATAAACCCCTGAATGTATCATTACTTTTATGTACAACTATATATATATATATATATATATATATAAATTAAATCAAGTTCATTATATTTAAAGCTACAAGTTTGAAGTTCCCATAATCAAATATGAAGAAGAATTTGAGGGATATCATATTTAAAGAAAAGTTGAAATTGGTGTTATATTTTATTTTTCTAAATATTTAATATGGTTGAATATACTTAACTATGGTTAAATTTTTGAGTTTATAATTTAATTTTTTAGATTTCATTATCAATCACTGTGGACTGTAGTTAACTTTGGTTAAACTATGTTGCATATACTCAACCATGGTTAACCATTATGTTCAATAATATTCATTGATAAATTAAGACCATGGTTGAGTTTATTCAACCATGTTTGACATTAGTTGACTACAGTCCACAATGGTTGATAACAGTTGACCATGGTTGACAATGGTTGGTTGTGGTTGATAATGGTTGACCATTGTGGCTAACCATTATGGTTTACCATATTGGTTGACCATTATGGATGACCATAATGGTTGACCATGGATGACCATTATGCTTGACCATGGCTACCCATTATGGTTGAACTTGTCTCACGATGGTTAACCATGGTTGACCATTCTAACAATTCTAACCATGTTGATATTGGTGGACCATATTTGTTGACCATCATTGACCCATTTATGAACAAAATAGTTCCCCATGGTTAACTATTATGGTTCATTATGGTTGTCAAGGGTCCGTCATGGTTGACCATTGTTGACCTAGTTTGATCATGGTTGGTTATGGTTGACCCTGTAGACATTGGTTGACAATTCTAATTATATTGATCTTGGATGACCTTGTTGGTCAACCATTATCAACCACAACCAACCATTTCGGACCATGGTCAACCATTATCAATCTTCCCAACTGTAGTCAATCATGGTAAAACTTGGTTGGATATACTCAACCATGGTTAAACCCTCGGGTTTATAATTTAGTCCCTTAGCTGTACAATATGAATAATCCCTTAGGTTTTTAATATTAGACCATTGGGTTTATAAATCCCTTGGGTTAATATTAGTCCATTGGGTTTATTAATCCATTGGGTTTAGAATGTTAACAATCCCTACAATGTATTAATCCCTTGGGTTTATAATATTAATAATCCCAAGTGTTTATTATTCCCTTGGGTTTAAAATATTAATTCCTAATGTTTATTAATACATTGTGTTTTTAATACTGATCCATTGGGTTTATAATATTTATACCTTTGGTTTACTAATTCCTTGGGTTTAAAATATTAAACCACTGGGTTTATTAGGCCTTTGGTTGACAATGGTTGGATTTTCTTGATAATGGTTGACCATTATAGTTAACCAGTATGGCTAACCATATTGGTTGATCATTATGGATGACCAGAATGGTTGACCATTCTAACCACCATTCTAACCATTCTAATGATGTTGATATTGATTGACCGTAATGGTTGACCATCATTGACCCATCTATGAATAAAATGGTTCCCTATGGTTAACCATTATGGTTAATTATGGTTGTCAAGGGTTCATCATGGTTGACCATTGTTGACCTAGGCTGATCATGGTCATCTATGGTTGACCTTGTAGACATTGGTTGACCATTATAATCATGTTGATCTTAGATGACCTTGTTGATCAACCATTATTGACCACATTCTACCATTGCCAACCATGGTCAACTGTTATCAACCTTTGTGGATCGTAGTCAACCTTGTTCAAACCTAGTTGAATATACTCAACAATGGTTAAACCCGTGGGTTTATAATTTAATCCCTTGGATTTACAATTTATTAATAATCCCTTGGGTTTATTACTTGTTTTGGTTTAAAATAGTAATTCATAGGGTTTATTAATCCATTGAGTTTTTAATATTGTTCCCTTGGGTTTGTTGATCCCTTGGGTTTATAATGTTAAACCATTGGGTTTATTGGGCCCTTGGGTTTGTAATATTAATAATCCTTTGGGTGTATTAACCCCTTTGGTTTAAAATATTAATTCTTAGGTTTTATTGATCCCTAATGTTTTTAATATTAGTCCCTTGGGTTTATTAATCTCTTGGGTTTATACTATAAATAATCCATTCGGCTTATCATATTACTCCCTTGGGTTTAATAATCCCTTGGGTTTATAAATATTAATAATCGCTTGAGTATATTAATCCCTTCGTTTTATTAATTATTAATAATAATTAGGGTTTATAATATTAATAATATTTTGGGTTTATAATATTAATAATATTTTTTTTATTAATCCCTTGGGTTTATAATAGTTATGACTTGGGGTTATTAATCCCTTCAGTTTATAATATTAATGTTAAGGCTTTGTAATATTAATCTATTAAGTTAATAATGTTTATTTGTTGGGTTTATTATTCCCTTGGGTTTATTAATCCCTTTGTTTTATAGTATTTGTTTTGGGTTTAAAAACCAACCATGGTCAACCATTTTTCTTAGGGTTTATAGTATTTACCTTAGGGTTTATATACCTAGTGTTTTTAATATGAATCCCTTGGGTTTAATAATATTCCCTGGGTTCAACCATGGTTAAACCCTTGGGTTTATAATTTAATCCCTTGGATTCCATTATCAACCATTGTGGATCGTAGTCAACTATGGTCAAACCATGTTAAATATACTCAACCATGCTCAATCATTATGTTCAATAATATTCATTGATAAATTATGAACATGGTTGATTTTATTCAACCATGTTTGACCATGGTTGATTAAAGTCCACAAAGGTTGATAACGGTTGACCATGATCAACAATGGTTGGTTGTGGTTGATAATGGTTGACTGTTATTGTTGACCATTATGGATGACCATAATGGTTGACCATGGATGACCATGGATAACCATTATGGTTGACCTTGTCTCACCATGGTTGACCATTATAACCATTTTGACCATGTTGATATTGATGGACAATAATGGTTGACCATCATTGACCCATTTATGAACAAAATGGTTCCCCATGGCTAACCATTATGGTTCATTATGGTTGTCATGGGTTCATCATGGTTGACCGTTATTTACCTAGGTTGATCATGGTCAACTATGGTTGACCTTTTCGACATTGGTTGACCATTATAATCATGTTGATCGTGGATGACCTTGCTGGTTAGTCATTATCGACCACAGTCAACCATTTTCGACCATGGTCAACCGTTATCAAGCTTTATGAATTGTAGTCAACCATGGTAAAACCTGGTTGGATATACTCAACCATGGTTAAACCCTTTAGTTTATAATTTAATCCCTTAGATTTAAAACATTAATAATCCCTTGGGTTTATTAATTTCTTAGGTTTAAAATATTAATTCCTAGGGTTTATTAATCCCTTTGGTTTTTAATATTAAACCATTGGGTTTATAAATCTCTTGGGTTTATATTAGTCCCTTAGGTTTATTAATCCATTGGGTTTATAATATTAACTATCCCTATGGTTTATTAATCCCTTGTTTTTATAATATTAATAATCCCATGGGTTTAAAATATTAATTCCTAGGGTTTATTAATACCTTGTGTTTTTAATATTCATCCCTTAGGTTTGTTGATCACTTGGATTTATAATATTTATTCCTCGGGTTTAGAATATTAAACCATTGGGTTTATTAGGCCCCTTGATCAGAAATGGTTGGCTTTGGTTGATAATGGTTAACCATTATCATTGACCATAATGGTTGACCATGGTTGACCATTCTAACCAAGTTGATATTTATTGACCATAATGGTTGACCATCATCGACCCATTTATGAATAAAATGGTTCCCCATGGTTAACCATTATGGCTCATTATCATTGTCAAGGGTTCATCATGGTTGACCTAGGTTGATCATGGTCGACTATGGTTGACCTTGTAGACATTGGTTTATCATTATAATCATGTTTATCTTGGATCACCTTGTTGGTAAACGAAGTTTTCTACCCAACATACAGAATAGCATGGACGTCAGTTTTTTGCCGGAATCTGGTAAAATAAAATTCAAAAAATTAGGTAGTTGGAGTGTTTGAATTGCATTTTTTATAGTGGAAATGGATTCAGCGCTATCGAAAACCTTTAGGGCACCCAAAATACTGAAGTTTAACAACTCTAAACAAGATTCTGATAAATCTTTGCCAGATTCTGGGTCATTGTATTACATTTTTAGACTACGACGTTGGTAAACCATTATTGACCAGAGTCAACCATTTCCAACCATGGTCAAGTATTGTCAACCTTTGTGGACCGTAGTCAACCATGGTCAAACCTAGTTGAATATACTTAACAATGGTTAAACCCTTGGGTTTATAATTTAATCCCTTACATTTACAACATTAATAATCCCTTAGTTTTATTAATTTCTTGGGTTCAAAATAATAATTCCTAGGTTTTATTAATCCCTAAGGTTTATTAATACATTTGGTTTATAATATTAATAATCTCATTGGTTTATTAATCCCTTGTGTTTTTAATATTTTTCCCTTGGGTTTGTTGATCCCTTAGGTTTACAATATTTATCCCTTGGGTTTACTAACTCCTTGAGTTTGGAATATTAAACCATTGGTTTTATTGGGCCCCTCGGTTTATTGATCTCTTGGATTTATAATATAAATAATCCCTTGGGCTTATCATATTAACCCCTTGTGTTTACCATCCCCTTGAGTTTATAAATATTAATAATCACTTGAGTATATTAATCCCTTAGGTTTATTAATATTAATAATCATTAGGCATTTATTAATTCCTTGGGTTTATAATAGTTGTGACTTGGGGTTACTAATCCCTTTAGTTTATAATATTAATGTTAAGGGTTTGTAATATCAATCTCTTGAGTTTATAATTTTTATTTGTTGGGTTTATTATTCCCTTCGGTTTATTAATCCCTTTGTTTTATAATATTGGTTTTGGGTTTAAAATAAAACCATTGTAAACCATGGCCAACCTTATTTTTTTCAAGTTTTATAGTATTTACCTTAGGTTTTATATACCTTGGGTTTGTAATATTAATCCCTTTGGTTTAATAATATTTCCTTGGGTTTTTAGTATTAATTCTTTGGATTTATTATTCCCTTGGGTCTATTATATCAATCCATTGGGTTTATTAATCTAAGAGATCATATTAAACATATTAAAAACATTGTCACACTATCCAAGTTTGTAGTGTCACAATTATCCTCAAACTGTCACACTGTCTAGTCTAGCATTGCAGTTTGACAAACATCGTCGCAATGTGACAATCAATGTCACAATGATACATTAAACTTTAATTTGTCTGATGTTACATTGCGACAATGAAACAATTAGGGTTTAATATTGTGATTTATTATATTGAGTTTAATCCAACGATTTAATATTATTCCTAGGGTTTAATATTGAGCCCATAGGTTTATAATATATATCCCTTTAGTTTATTAATCCGTTGGGTTTAAAATATTAACAATCCCTATGGTTTATTAATATGTTTTCTTTTATAATATTAATAAACTCTTCGATTTAATCCCTTACAGTTTATTAATCCCTTGGGTTTAAATATTAATAGTCTCTTTAGTTTAATCCCTACAATTTATTAATCCTTTTGGTTTAAAATATTAATTCATGGGGTTTGTTAATCCCTTGTGTTTTAAATATTGGTCCATTAGGTTTGTTGATCCCTTGAGTTTATAATATTTATCCCTTGGGTTTATAATATTAAACCCTTGGGGTTTATAATTTAATCCTTTGCATTTATAATATTAATAATCCCTTGGGTTTATTAATCGCTTAAGTTTAAAATATTAATTCCTATTGTTTATTTTTTTTTGTAAGCTAGGTAGGACTACATCTTCATCATCATGTCCAATAAATATCACCCCAATCAGAATGGGGAATTGAACCGTTGACTTCACATCAAGGAGTGCCTTAATAGAGCACTCGGTCACCGTCTATCCAAGACTCCGTAGACAATTCCTATGGTTTATTAATCCCTTGGGTTTTTAATATTAATCCATCGGGTTTATAAATCCCTTGGGTTAATATTAGTCAATTGGGCTTATTGATCCATTGGGTTTATAATATTAACAATCCCTAGGTTTTATTAATCTCTTCAATTTATAATATTAATATTCTCATTGGTTTATTAATCCCTTTGATTTAAAATATTAATTCCTAGGATTTATTAATCCCTTATGCTTTTAATATTCATCCCTTCTTCTTTTTTATCTCTTGGATTTATAATATTTATTCCTTGCGTTTACAATATTAAAACATTGGATTTATTGGTCCCTTGGGTTTATAATATTAATAATTGTTACACCATTTTTTTAGTCATCTAACCCATTATCATTAGATGAACCCAAGTACACCATGTAAGACCAATTTTACCCTAAGTAAAATTGCTTTCACCATGTAAAATAACATTTGTCTATATTTCCTGGTCACATTTAACCCAAAACAAGGAAATTAATTAAATAAATCATTATTTATTTAATTATTTCCTAGGAATAAGTTATTCAAATCATTATTTAAATAATATTCCTGGTTAAATTTGACTAAATCATTTTTAAATAATTAAATAAATCATTATTTATTTAATTATATTCCCACCATCTCCCTAAAATAATAAATAAATCATTTATTTATTTATTTTTTATAAATAAAGGAATTGACCCAAGTCAAAATACCTTTTCCCTCCAACAAATATAATAAAATATTGCTAAAGGGTGATTCTAGAATTGATTAATAATATTTTATTCATGCACCGAGTTCTAGAACACCCCAATATTTTGTTACAAATAGAAGGGTTTTCCCCATTCATTAGTCACCTCCATTGCATTAGATCACACTAGATCTACTCTTGGTCACCATTTTCCATTTTTGCCTTATGAGCTCCCATTGAGTTCTATGTTTGTCTGGGTTTTCTACCACAATAAGAGAGATGAATTTTAGATCTGAAACGCTGAGGACTTTCAAGAACCCATCCCATTGAGGAGAACCGGAAAACACCTTTCCTGTTTTCCTCTCAGGTGCCCCATTATTTAATATAATATAAAACATTCTTTTAAATACATTGTTCTTGTCTTGTCTATTGGATGCATGGAGCCATATTGTGTTTTATCTGCTTAATGTCTTTTGTGCTTCGATCTGGATTTGTGCAGCAAACTTAAAGATATTTTGTAGCCATAATCGATGTTAGGGCTATTTGTTATGTGTAACTAAAGTGATCTTTTACGACGAAATATTCATACTAACAATTGGCGACTCCACACGGGTTTTCTTTTGCGACCGTTGTCGTTTTATATATTCCTTCATATCCAGCTATTTCAGACCCTAGGGTTTCTCTTCCATTTTCTGTTTTTCCTATTTTTATGGTTCCTTTCACCTCTAAAACCCTCAAACATTAAAATTTTTAACTTCCGTGTGTTTCTGGCCCTATTGCGCAGGTGACAGACATCAGCCGCCACTGAGACGACAATTTTTTTTCTGAAATCTGCCTCCGAGAGTGACGGAAGTGCAGGTCACACTTTTTGGCCCAAAAACTACATCCTGGAGCTTCAGGTCGCAAAAAACAGCCCAAAAAATGCGACCTGAGCGAAAAACAGGTCAAAAACTGTGACCTGGACTTTTTTCTGGGTTTTTTCTAAACATATGTCAGGGTTGTCTGACCTCCGTCTTCACCCGTTTCGACCTATTCTTGCTCCGTTTTACTCAACTAAGTGGGAATCTAGCCCCCTAGGGCTTCAGTACCCTCCACTTTTTGTGGGAGAGTTTTCTCTATTTCAGAAGTCTGAATTTCCAGAGTTTCAACCTTTTTTCTTTCTGATCTGATACCTCCTTTTCAGATCCCTACAGATCAGATCTTCTCCCTTTCAAAACACCACATATAGTTTTGTTTGGGTTCATTTTTAGGGCCGCCTCCTTGTCACTTCTACCTTTAGCTGATCCCTTCCTTTCTAGCAGCAACCTTGCCTCTGCCTCTTTGCTGTTATCTGCACCTCTTTTCAACAGATTTCTCCTTTAGATCCCCGTCCCTCCTGACCTTAGATCTATTGGCCTCTTTTTATCATGCTTTGATTAGATTTTTCCCTCTTATAGACTAGTTTTGAGAGACCCGCCTTCTTGGGTTAGATTGATGCATTGTTAGCTGTTAATTTTTTGTTCTTTCAGTCTTATTTACTGCAGATTTATTTTTCAATTCCGCAACACACTTTTTATTTTACTCTCAAAACGTCTGGGTTTAAACAATTAAAATTAACACATGCCACACACTAACCCTAAGTGAAGAAGAGCCTGGTTAACACCTCCTAGCAAAGACTTTAAAATCAATTGACACTACACCTCTCTGCCCTTGTTTCAACATTGACCTCACTTGATCTTGCACCGCCCTACCTTTGTCGGATTTTCTTCTTCCCGTCATCATTGTGCCTCCAAGGCGTTTATCCCAGAGACTTCTTAGCCTTCACCCTCAGTTTCCAATTGGTCGACTTGCTCCTTCCCGTCATCATCGAGTTATTCCTCCCCCGAGTCCACCCTCTCACTCATCTTCTGATTCTTTGGTTTCTCCCCCTACTTCTGGTTCTCCCCCTGTTACCTGCACCATGTCTGGTCTAGGGCCTAACGCTAGTGGAAACCCCAGCCCTAATGTTGGGACTGTTACTAGTGGAACCGCCACAGGAACTACCCCGACTGCTCCCTTGCTCCCCTTCATGGCAGGCCTCAGTCTCCCCGATTTCAATCAGTTGATCAATGATCCTATCCGCCACAATGTTAGTTGGCCTACTATGCCAACCAAGCTCCCCTCCGACATTCCCAAGTTTGAAGGCCTTGCTGGAGAAGATACCTCCAACCATATCTGATCTTTCCACATGTGGTGTTCATCCCATTCCATTATTGATGATTCCATCCGTCTTAGATTGTTCCAATGCACGCTTATAGGTGAAGCTTCTAAGTGGTATGTTGATCAGCCCACTTCCTCTCATACCACCTTTGCGACTCTTGCCCGGACTTTTTTATCTTACTTCCAGCTTCCCCTTCGTTATGACACTGGTATTGAACTTTTGAATTCTTTCCGTCAATCATCTGCGACCCGCCTATCCGATCATGTCCAAGAATGGTGGTGAAGAAAGAGCCTATGTCAATCTCCTACCTTCGAAGACCATGTCTATATGGACTGGTTCCTTAGATCCCTCTTGCCACCTATCGGGAAAGATGTCGCATCGCATTTTCCTCAAACCAAAGAAGCTGCCCTCCAAATGGCGTTAAAATATGACCTGATCTACACTCAGACAGGTTATGTTTATACTGTTCTACCTGATCTCCCCAGACCCGGTAATTCCCATGCACTAGGGGCACCTCATGCCACCGACAGTATTGTTGGAGTTATCTCTCATCCATCCGCTCAACCTCCCATGAGCTATGGTTTCCCTAGGGGAGGTGGCACCACTTCCTGCACTTCTCCCCCTCTCGGTAGCCCGCATACAGGATCCGGCATGCCAACTCTTTCTGCCCAACCCCCTGTTACCCAACCTCATTATCATCCATATCCATAGCCTAGTGCTCCAACTCCTCCAGCATTAGCACCCCCGCCTCCCTTATCTTCTCAACCCCCATAACAACAGCTACCACCCCCTTAGGGGTAGGTGTATGCACAACAGAGCGCGACCAATCCTTTCTCGCAGCAATGCTTCGTGGCTCCCCAACCACCTCACGGACCGATAACCACTCAACCTCCTCCATCTGGTACCTCTGATTACCATATCCTCATGATGAACTCTGACCAACCTTTAACCGTCGACCTTAACCTTCACACTCAGTCCCGTTCGCACACCCAGCCTCCTGCTCCATCTGTCCCCGAGTCACCTTATTCAGGTTCTACAAAGCCTCTTTCGACAACTAAAGGTCCCTTGCATATCCCTCCGCCCAACATCGAGGTTCATACCAAGATTCCTAAGGGACCATTACACCGAAATGCTACTTATGACCGAGTTGCCCATTCGTTTAGCATAGTAGATGAGTTGGCCCAATCTCCTGTTGCCATTTCAATGTTGGAACTCCTCCAGTCATGCCCCTCCCAAAGAAAAGCTCAACTATCTGCCCTGGGCGTTGTAGATCCAGCAGATGACCAATTGATTGTTTTCGATGCCCATCAGTTAGAGTCTCCTCCTCTTCCTGCTTCCGTAGCTTTCTAAATCTCAGTCAAAATCTGGAACGCTAACATTTCCCGGTGCATCATTGACAAGGGGGCATCCACCTGTGTAATGTCTGCTTCGGTTTGGAAACAACTCGGATCTCCTAAGTTGGCCCCTTCCACAATCACCCTTCGTGCATGGGATGGCCATGCCTCCCAGCCCATTGGCCTCTTCCGTAACTGTCCTATCACCCTTGCGGGCAAGAATGTTTGTGTCGACGTTGAAGTTATCAATGCCCCTCTTGACTATAACATTCTTTTAGGGCGTAGTTACACCTATGCCATTTCTGTCGTCCCATCCACAGTCCACTGCAAGATGTTTTTCCCGCATAATGGAAATATTGTCACCATCGACCAGTTGACGTATCATGAACCAAAATCTTAGACTTCCCCTGAGTCCACCATCTCTGTTGTCCCCCATAAGAAAACCATTGATTCTTTGACCAGTGTTTCCCCCAGCGTCTACAAAGACTCCTCCTTACTTGGAACCTTCCTTGGTCTTCCTCCTCCTCCTGTCTCTGATCCCATCTTAGCGAATGTTTGCATGATGCAATCGTCTCAGGCTGACCTTAAACAACCCGCTTCGACTATTCAACCACCTCCACCTCGCCTACAACATCCCGCTCCTAGCCCTTCGCCTCAGCTACCCGAACCTCTTCCACCTGGACCTTCCCATCCAGCTAGTACTCATCAGCCTCTTTACCCTCGTAGCCTTAGCCATCTAGGAGCCGTCCCACCTGGCCATTACCCCTCTGGTCAGATACCGTTCCTAGCTCCCCCACCAGGAGTGTACACAGTACCTGTCATGGCCACCCTCTCTCTTCCTAACCTGACACTTGGGATTCCCGTCTGGTACCTTGATCCTCTAGCCGCAACCTTGCCTAGTCAACCCAAACCTTCTCTCGCTTTGACCCCGGTTCAACCGGTCCCCATCACTTCCCCTGCTGCAACAGTGCCTCAGTCACCTCAACAGGAACCACTTCCTGTTGCGACCGCTTCGGGTAAGAAGGGCAAAGCTCGCAAGGGGGCATCAAAGGACAAGGCTGCCTCGACAAACCCTGCCCCTCCTTAGCCTTCAAAGCATACCATCCAGTGTGTTTTGTGTGATGTTGTCGGTCACGCCACCCATATCTGTCCTGCATTGCCTCATCTCAAGTCCATGGTCCCAGAAACCTCTGTTCCTCACGAAACCACGGCCAAGAACCCCAAGACTATTCACACCAACCACCCCTGTGCTTTGTGTGATATCCATGGCCATTACACCCACCTCTGTCCCTGCCTCGAGGGCTTCCACACCTCTCTAGCCGCAGTCTGCCAATTCGAGGCCACACGCATCGAATCCACCTCTCCCCTATTTGCATGTTTTGCTTCAATAGAACTAGAGGACACAAATGCTCCCATTGACATTCCCCCTCCTGATGTCGAGATGACGAAGACTTCATCCACCATTTTCTACATATCATCATCCATGAGACCCCCAGGGAACATTCCCTCTAAATCCTCCCCTGTTGTTTCGCTTGACCTTCCTTCAGCGATCACCTTGGGCTCAACATCAGTAGATCCTTTATCTACTTACTCTTCGGTCACCCCTTGTGACGATGCGCATGTGAACCTCTCTTCTCCACTAGTCACCCCATCTTCTGTCACGATGATGACATTATGGAAGGAATCATCTCCCCTGACTTTCAGTCTTCCCCCTTACATCGAAACCATGCATTTGAACCACATACACCTTGTGGCCATTACATTGCAACCCAATGTTTGGGTAAGGGGGCACCCATATTTGAGAGACCAGGAGAAGTAATTCTCCACAACTCTCCTAAGTGTATCTGGTTATGTTGACTCTAGTACCATTATTCTTCCCCATTTGGAAGAACCTCTAGAGCCCCATACCACTTCATCTCACTCTCGGGATGATACCCCTTATCGTTCCTTCATTTTACATCCACAACCCAGTCTCTTAGACATTGTTGTTGACCAGCCTATAGGTTTTTTAGGAGAGCATCAGTTCATTCTCTCCAAATCCTCTCTTTCAGATAGTGACACCAAGTATGCCAACCCCAAAACTTAACGTCCATTTGATTCATATATGCAGTACTAAAAGAGATTGGTAATCCTCCATTTCCATTCTCATACTACATAACCATAACAAAAACAAATGGCGCACCACATCATTAAAATGTGTTTAGATTCCCCTTCCTACATTTTGGCATGACCATAACATGCTTGGGGGAACCTATGCCCCTCAACCATAACACTCCTCCAAATCAAATTTCTTCACTTACAACACTTGTTCTTGGGGCACCACTTTGCCACCTTACTTGTCTTTGTTTGTGTTGATTTTCTTCATGAGATACCCTATTGTACTCACGTTTTTATGATCCCCCATTGGACCTTTACTGTGTGGCAGCACTATCGAGTCGCCCTTGTTTAGAGCATCCGAGTTGAGTCATCATCAGTCATGGAGTCTATCTCGAGTCCTCTTGTATCCTGCCATAGTCCTCCATCCTTCATTGCTTGGTCACTCTCTTGTGTTGCACATTATGGCCTTCAGTACCATTGTTCTCTATCCCTCATGATATTGTGTCAGTCGCTGCCAAGCCATTCATGCCCTTTATGCTCTCACAAGGGAAGTCGTCCATCCGCTACTCAATACCCCTCATTCCATCATCATCATTAGTGTCTATCTATTCATCGCTCTACTATTTTCCATCGTGCCTTAGTTGGGGTTCCCTTATTGCCTCACCTATGGCAGACCTACTTCTGTCGACATCAGCTCATTTACTCCAGAAGCGAGGTCTAGGGGGTAGTGTACCTTAGTTCGAGCTCTTTTCAGCATGATCATGATCTATACACTTGATGGTCTAGTGATGCAGCAGCAACCATTGATGATTCCTGGGCATGTGTGAGATGTCTCAACCCTCATGAGGGGGTGGCCCTGCAGGTAGCCCCCCACATGCCCGGATGACTTCTTCATTTCCACCCTTGATGCAGCTCCTCTCGTTTGATGATATCGGCCTCAACCGCTTGTAGTGCCTCTGCAATTCGCATGTATCAGTTAGATTTTGCGAGCCCTTCCCCATGTGTAGGGGGCATTTGGGTGTATTGATATCTCATGTACTAAAACCTTCTTGTATAAGTCCTGAAGGTTATTCTAGGCATTGCATGTATGTGGGATTAATCATTTTATTTATCTGGCTCATGTTTAGGCCAGCACATGGTTCATTATTGTGTTCCGTGGTTTTCCGAGCGCCTTATTCTTTGTACTACTGTCTCGGCGGGCATAGGTATGCCTCCCCCGCCGCCTTTAACACTGGTACCACTTCATCACCTAGAGACTTGTTGCACTTGTAAGTCTCGTCTCCTCCGGGTCTAGTCCTTTAGCACATTAGACTACCTTACATTTCTCTCTCTCACTTCCCTCTTGATGCCTAGTGATTGAGTTCTTATAGCGTACTTCGGTCATACGATTTGCTCCTAACACTAGTATGTTGGGGGGCAATCTGTTACACCATTTTTTTGGTCATCTAACCCATTATCATTAGATGAACCCAAGTACACCATGTAAGACCAATTTTACCCTAAGTAAAATTGGTTTCACCATGTAAAATAACATTTTTCTATATTTCCTGGTCATATTTAACCCAAAACAAGGAAATTAATTAAATAAATCATTATTTATTTAATTATTTCCTAGGAATAAGTTATTCAAATCATTATTTAAATAATATTCCTAGTTAAATTTGACTAAATCATTTTTAAATAATTAAATAAATCATTATTTATTTAATTATATTCCCACCATCTCCCTAAAAATAATAAATAAATCATTTATTTATTTATTGTTTATAAATAAAGGAATTGACCCAAGTCAAAAGACCTTTTCCCTCCAACAAATATAATAAAATATTCCTAAAAGGTGATTCTAGAATTTGATTAATAATATTTTATTCATGCACCGAGTTCTAGAACACCCCAATATTTTGTTATAAATAGAAGGGTTTTCCCCATTCATTAGTCACCTCCATTGCATTAGATCACACTAGATCTACTTTTGGTCACCATTTTCCATTTTTGCCTTATGAGCTCCCATTGAGTTCTATGTTTGTCTGGTTTTTCTACCACAATAAGAGAGAGGAATTTTAGATCTGAAACGTTGAGGACTTTCAAGAACCCATCCCATTGAGGGGAACCGGAAAACACCTTTCTTGTTTTCCTCTCAGGTGCCCCATTCTTTAATATAATATAAAACATTCTTTTAAATACATTGTTCTTGTCTTGTCTATTGGATGCATGGAGCCATATTGTGTTTTATCTGCTTAATGTCTTTTGTGCTTAGATCTGGATTTGTGCAGCAAAATTAAAGATATTTTGCAGCCATAATTGATGTTAGGGCTATTTTTTATGCGTAGCTAAAGTGATCTTTTACGACGAAATATTCATACTAACAATAATCTTTTAGGTTAAATAATCCCTTCGGTTTAAAATATTGATTCCTAGGTTAATAGTTGTCTCTTGGGTTAATATTATTCCCAAGGGTTAATATTAGTCCCTTGGGATTATTTTTGTTTTGTAAGCTTGGAGGACTACATCTTCATCGTGTCCAATGTATCACCCCAAGCGGACGGGGAATTGAACTAATGACTTCACATCAAGGAGTGCCTTAATAGAGTACTAGATGACCATCTATCAAAGACCATGTGGGCAGTCCATTGGGATTATTAATATATTGGGTTTATAATATTAACAATCCCTAGGTTGTAAAAAATATGAGGGCTTGGTTCCCAAAGGCACAATGAGCTCTACGGAGAAATATTAGGGTTCAAGATCATTACCAACTAATGATTTAGCATAGGGCTTTAGAAAACTTGGATTCACGTCATTGTTTCCAACCCACAACGATGGATCAAGAGGGGGATAATCCCCCTCGCTTTCCCCTCAACTTGGAAGAAGATCCAGAATTCACAACACGGGTTCACGCACTGCAGAAGAAGGCTAAAAACTACAATGGAGGTTCAAATTTCATCAAAATATAGTCCAACTTCCATCAATCCCATTTCAAAAGAAATCAAAAATATTTTCGAAAAGAGGTATGGTTGGCCAGTTCACTGAAATGTGGCCGTCCCCAACCTCCAAGGAGCAATGGGTAGGAAAAAACTAGTGACCACTCACAACAGGAGATATCCTTCTTTTCGGCGTGGGTAAGGGATTCTTTGCCTTTGTTTTTCAATTTGTAGAAGACAAAGATCTGATCTTTCGAAGGGGGCCTTATTTCTTTGGACCAAGAGGATTGTATCTGAATAAATGGACTCTAGATTTTGACCTGGAGGATGATATACCCACAAGCGTTCCTATTTGGGTAAAATTGCCTCGGCTGCCTCTTTCTTGCTGAGACGATGGCTGCCTACAGGCCATTGGAAACAGTTTAGGAAGGTATTTTCACAAGGCTAAACCCAAGGGAAAAATGGTTGCCTACGTAAGGATATGCGTAAAACTAGATCTAGAGAAGGGATTACCTGCATAAATAGTACTAAAAAATGGGGGATGGTCTCATATACAACCCTTGGACTATGAAAAACTCCCCTTCAAATACAAGCAGTGTCATGAGTATGGAAACTTTGCAAGATATTTCCCAAAGGGAGCAGCCGTAGAAAATCCAGAAACCCCAGATCAGGAACAATGGTAAACTCAAAAGAAAAAGAGCTCAAAAAAAGGAAAGACCTAAATGAAATTATCTCCCAACACCACAGGGGGGAAACAAGAGCCCTGAAACAACCTACGGCCAAAGGCAACAACAATGCCCCTTCGCATATGGCAAAACAACCAGCGAGCTCCAATCAAAAGTGACAAGAGGGAAACAACTTCGCCATACTGGAAACTCTGGGAGATAAAGAAACGATGCACCCGAACAGGACCGAAAACTAGTCTTAGCCTTAGACCCAACCCCAAGAAATGGGAGGAGTAGTGGAAGAACCAATAGGAAAGCCCTGGTCATTGGCAGTATATCCAGATCACTAGCCTTCCAATTTCACCCTTTTTCAAGATATAGGCAAACAAGGGGAAGGTGGGAAAAGGCCTAGAGAAAGCTCTGTAGCACAAAAGGAAAAGGAAACCACCCCAGAAGAATATCCAAGGGAAAATAAGGTAGAAAGCCCAATCGGGAAGTCAAAGAAATATTCACAGAAAGAGACAGAACACTAGGCCTACAACCACACTTAGACTCATTTAAAGGATACACGCAGGAAGAGATACAACAAAGAAGACACCTCCTTGAGGAGGCAGGCAGGGCTCTTCAAAATCAAGGTCAATAATGAAGTTAGTCTCTTGGAATTACAGAGGGTTTGGAAGCATTCAAAAAGTAAAAAGAATTAAGGACATAATCACCACCCTCAATCCATCAGTCCTATGTATCCAAGAGACTAATGTAAAAAAAAAAATTGCTACAACATCTGTTTTTGGTAACAAAGGTTTTGGTAGAGCTTCTAACCGAATTTCAACACAACTAAAAAAACTGGTCGGCCAGAGGTTATTACGAATGTTTTTCTCATCGGTGCACCAATCACGTGTCAACGCACTGGTGTGTTTTACAGTGAAAGCGCCAGTACTGCAAACCTACCAAGTATCAGGATGAAAAACAAATATAGGATGCCTCGGGGAATTTAGCAATGTCCCAGTGCATGTTAGCCAGGAAGCCGCCCTGGAGTGCTCGAAGGTGCATGCACCGGGTCGTTAATGTCTAAAATCGCATCAGGCGCACTTTAGGTGATACAACGCACTAGGTTGTTCTAATTGGTATTGGGATTTGTGCGGTGCCCATAGGTCATATCAATGCACCAATGAAGAGTATTATACAAGTGCACCGGCGTGTAGTATCACACAAATGCATTGATCATTTTAATTGGTATTGGTATTTGTGCAGTGCCCATAGGTTGTAGAAACACACCGGTGAGCAGTCTCACATAAACGCACCAGTGTGTAGTATCGCACAAACACACCGAGAGTTATAATTGGTATTGGTATTTGTGCAGTTCCAATAGGTCGTAGAAACAAACCAGTGTATATTAGAATAAAAATGCACCGATGCATAGTAACAAACATGCACTGGTGTTCATTTTGTATTTTTTTAGAAACATTGACCTGTGACAGTGCAATTATTGTGATTTTTTAAAATTCATTATTCATCAAAAGTCAGCACATATATTATAACCATATTCATATCAATTAAATTTTTATTAGTGTATTTGAATGTGATATTTGGATTAATTTGTTATATCATATCATAATTATTGTGTTTTTTTTTAATTCATTATTCATCAAAAGACGACACATATCTTATAACAATATTCATATCAATTAAATTTTTATTAGTGCATTTGACTGTGATGTTTGGATTAATTTTTTATATCATATCATCATATTCAACATCTCTTCATTATAATATTTAATCATCCATATATTTAATCAGTGGTGTTACATTTCACAGTGACAATGGAGAACGCAATAGAATAAATTAAAACGTATATATATATATATATATATATATATATATATATATATATATATATATATATATATATATATATAAGACACTCTTTGTCATACAAAATGGGATAGTTATTGGTATCCCTTTGTCTTTTGATTGGGACACTATGTCCATTACATTAAACAAAATTTCTGATTTCACAGACAAATATTTCAAAAAATACAACGCCTTTCTTTGATATCCAAACATAATGATCATCATTCTTCGCTTGCACTGTTGTCACTACTGGAGCTACTTCCATGACTTGGGTTATTTTGAGGAATGTTTTGTTCATGGTGTTGATTGTTTTCTTCTTCTTCACCTTCCATCTACAAACATAAACATAAATTATAATGAGTGTATATACATTGGTGAGAATAACGAAAATTGCAATATTAAATAATATACATCAATGTAAATCGAAAAGAAATGATGTACCATAGCAACAATTAACTCATGAACTATACACATTCTTTCAAAACAAAATTTCATGCCATCTTTCAAGATTTCATTTGTTGGCATAGTTGCATACTTTGTTTCTTGCAATTTTTATAACCCATAACAAATCATATATTTAATATAAAAGGTTTTTTTGTTCTATTAATTATAGACGGCGCTAAGTAAAACAAGATCGGTAAATGCTTACAAATTCCACAATTAATTTATGATATTCCAACATATACTGACAACCCATATTTAACCCAATGTCAATCAATCCATGTGATGGTTCTTCTTTGCATGTTAGCACCTGTTTGAAGACATTTAATGATGATTGTTGTAAAACAAATTAAAATATACAAAAATGAAATCTAGTTAAGTTGTTATAAGGAAGTAATAATTACTCACAAACTTAGATATCAACCCTTTTCTTCCTTTTCATCCTATTTTATGTGTTGAATGGGTTCCATTTTCTTTTCTTTTCTACAAGAAAATACTTGAAAATTAATATTTAATGCTAAATTTTTTATTTATTGTACATAATCGAAACATTCAATGATTACATATTACATTTGAAGCGCGTTGTTGTTGAGATGGCTCCTCGTGTGATGCAATTAAGTCCATTTCTTTGACCATCTCATTGTACACCTTTTGGGACATTCCTACTTGCATATTTCTGATATCAGCTCATTCATCCTTTGATATTTTCATAATCTTCCTGAATATATAACATGACAATAAACTATTTAATTTTTATATTGATATATGAAAAGTAAATATAGAAAAAGTGATATTTATAAATGATTTCTTTCTAGTAATATATACATATAATTCTAGAAAAATATTTAAAGGAATATTATTTTTTTATTCCTTATTTTTTGTTGTTTTATGTTTTCTCTATTAAAAGTTTGACATGTCTCATTGACCAATTCTCTGGAAACTCTTCCTGTAGTTTACATAAAATTTGGTTCTTGAAATAATTGGATTGATTTTTGTATTGTAAGTAGAAAGAATGCCTATACATTCGTTCTACTAGATCCCTCAAAGTTTTGTAAAAGTTTTTCCCCCTTTCGTTAACCTCCAGCACCACTCCAGATGAGCTAAGTAGCAATTCGTTTTCATTTGCATGTTCTATTTTTTTTCTTTTCTTAGAAAATAATTCCTTTTCTGAGTTTTTGGTCCCTGTAGAACATTAAACATATGTAAACTAATAGATTTTTTGAAGCATGTTATCTAATATTTTAAGTATATTATTAATGAAAATTAAAAAAATAAAATCATATTGGATCGATAGTATTTTTTCATTCACCTGATTCATATTTTTGCAATTTTTCCATCAAGATTTTACGCTCTTCTGGTCTTAGATCAGAAATAATGTTATCGAGCTTCATCATTTTGTGGCTCTAAATGATACACAGTAAACAATACATATTAGTTAAACTTACATATAGTTCAAAAATAATCATTTTTGTAAAGAATTTACAAAGAACTTGCATTTTTTTATTTTCTTGATGTGTTATCAGTAATTTTGTTACTTGATATCTTGTAAGCCATTTCTTTATCAATATGAAACCTGTACCATACCATTCATTAATATATTTTATAAATAAATCATAAACTTTTAAGGTATATATATATATATCAAGTAACCAGTGTGCCTTTAATGATGCACACACCAACGTCGGTGCAGCGTGTTATTATAAATGCACTACCAAAATAGTAGAAACATCATACATTGATCTATGTCAACAAGGATCACCGGTGCATTATATGTTAACTAGCGCACCAATTAACACAGAAAAATTAATAAAAATCCTCTAGTGTTATTTTTTGTAGCATATGATGTCGTGGAGGGGGTGGTGCGGCATATTCTTATAAATGCACCGCGAAAACAGGGGACCACCATACGGTGGTCTCTGTCAACAAGGAGACCCAGTGCATTATATTTTGAATGGTGCACTGATTAACACAGACATAAAATAAAAATAAAAATAAAAAATTCAAATAGTATGTGCACAGTGCGCTATAATGAAATAGCGGATTGGTGCCAGATTTTAAATATGGTGCACAGATTTTAAAAAAACTGTTTTTATTTTTTTTTATCAAACAGTACGTGCACGGTACCCTATGATAAAACAATGCACTGGTGCACTAGTTTACACAGGGCGCAACGATTTAAAAAAATATATATTTTTTTTAAATTCATGCAAGGGCCAACATGGATTGGAATAAGATTATGAAAGTCATCTCGTGGCTTATATATATATATATATATATATATATATATATATATATACAAACCCTATAAATTTAAAATGAAAAGCCCTAATTATGAAATCATAGAAACAGGAAGAAGCAAGGGCAGAAACAAAAAGAATCAAAGGTTTAGCATAAAAATGGATTTTTTTTGTTTTTCTTTCTAAAAATGAAAAGTAAATTTAATTTTCTTACTTAATTCCTAAAAAATAATGCAAAAAATGTAAAAAAATAAATAAATTTAATCACCATATAGTTTTAAATTCTATGCTATAGGGTTTGAATCACCAGAGATTTGGAATTCTGATTGTCTGAATAGTTATGTTCAATAGTATTTCACTGCTCCACAGTGCTCTCATGCTCTCTTGCCCCAAGTATGTCTCGTGCAAATATCTCCCTAAAAACTTTTGCAAAAATAATGAAATAATGAAAAGTGTTTACTATTTAAAGAATTGTTTTATGAAATTAGATTTTCGGAAAAATTTTGCTGCCCATTTTTCAATTTACTGATTTTTTTTCACTTTAAAAAAATATAGTTGCGCTTTTTTTATTTGTGGATATTCGTCTCTGGTGCATCAATTAATAACAATGCACCGGTGCGTAGTAACTAAAACATACCAATGCGGTTATCTGTACATTAGCACCGATAACAATAAGTCGAATTTTAAGACAATGAAATTACTTTTAGCTGTGTCCACCAAAATTTATTGTAAATTTTGCTCAAATGTAGGGAGAAAATATCATAATTATATCGAATGGACAATTCTTCAAAATCTAGCTCATTCCATAATATTTCTCAAATTCCATCACAGAGTTATCCCTATCCATCTCGAGACATAATATTTACTTCAGATTTTATTTATATTTTCATTATATAATTGAATTTATGCTTTTTATTCATGTCAATCAGCTTAATAAAATTTATAATGTATACATATTTACAGGTTCATGCAGATTCAAAATCGAGTTCATATGCACAAAATATTCAAACAGCTCCAAAATGTCAGAAGCTCTTATCAGGAGCAGCATACCGCAAGGCGCATTTGGTAGATGAAAATGGACAGCCGCTTCAGCCTGCCAATTATAACAATATTGCATCTTATAGCCACAATCATGGGACAATTATGGTAATAATAATTGTTTGCTATAATATTAATTTAATTATTTCAACGTCAAAGCAATTAATCATGCATTGTCAACGTGCTTACTAATTGATACCATAGATTTTGTACTAATCATGTTCAAATATATTTTTTAAACTATTAGGATTATAGTGATGATGAGCGACGTACCTACCATCTTCCATTGCACCCAATGAAAATGTTAAATTGAGAGAAGTCTGAATTAAGAGAAAAAATTAGAGAGGGATGATACCAAGAATGGTTGAATCAACCACCTATTCAATTCCCACTATGTCCATATTCACCAATTAGGAATGAATACAGAAATATTAGTTCTTCACAAGCTGGCAATGGAGGCAATAAAATAGAGGTTTGTATGGATGATTACTTAAGGGATACGACTGCCATGGAGAAAATGTTGTTAAATACATTCCAAAACGATGATCAGCTAGGGGATGATGCCCATTTCACTGACACCTTTTTCGAAAGCCTTAAATTTGCTTCTACCACCCCTCTCTTTGGACCTGGAGATTAGTCAAAGTCTACCCAGTTGGGGACAACAATTTTACTGTACAACTTGAAAGCAAGGTTTGGCTTGTCAAATGTATGTTTCTTGGAAATTTTGAGATAAGTTACCATAAATTCCTCCCTTATATTTTGAGAAATATAACCACACAATGAACATTACAAATGGTCAAATTTATGAAAGTTAATAATTATAGTGGCATTAATGTACATTTAATATTTTCCATGATCACCAACTACAGGTTATTCAAAGATAAGGTTCTTCCAAGTGATAATGTCTTGCCCAGTAGCTGTGAAGAGACAAAGAAATTGTTGAAAATGTTGGGTGTTGAGTACATATCATATCATGCATGTCCAAATGATTGTATTATATATAGAGGAGAATGTTCAGACAAATAGATATGTCCAAAATTTGGGCATGACATGTATGATAAATAAAAAAAGAGGGGTAAATCACGTGGTCCTCCTTTTAATATACTGAAGCACATGCTTATAATCCCAAGGATTCAAAGGCTCTTTCATTGCAAAGAATTAGCTATGTTGTAGGGATGGCATGCCTCACACAGAAGTGAGTTGGGAGTTATGTGAATCCCAACAAAGTCAATAGCCATGAAGCATATATAGGATACATGGCCTGAAAAATTCAAGGATGAAGTACGAAGTCTACGACTCAGCATAGCCATGGATGGCATCAACCCATATTCCCTCAGAACACCAACTATTCTTTTTGGCCTGTAGTAGTGATCAATAACAATATCCCCCCATGGTTTTCCGTGAAGAATGAAAATCTTATTTTGCCTCTCATAGTCCCTAGTAGAAGACGACTGAAGAATATGGATGTTTACTTACAACCATTGGTAGATGAATTGAAGGAATTATGGGATGGGATAGTGTATATGATGTATCAAGGCCCATCACAACAGAGAGGAGTTTTACGTTGTATGGCATATGTGCTTACACGACACATGATTATTCAGGCTTATGAGCTTGCTCTAGTAAATAACATGTTTATTGATTTATTTATATACGTAACAATATTATTTCGCATATTATTTATTTAAATCGTTGTAATTGTTATGATTCATGATATTCTTTAACGTTTCATGCATATATATTGTATACATTAATCTCGTAGGTCTTGTAACAAAAGGGTATTTTGGATATAAATGTTGTGGACCTTCTCTGAAAGCTATGTGGTCCAATGACCTACGAAACCCAGTGTATGACTACTCCAGGTTATTTCTCCTAGAAGAAAACCCTTACAGAAGAGCAGCATCCGCTTTCAATGGTAAACGAGAGAGAACCTAAAGGCCTCCAATAACGACACCAGTTGAATGGCTTAGAGCATATGAGAGAGAGAAGGAGAAGGAGTTCATAAAAAATGTTCAATTCAAATGGGGAGCCTATGTTCGATGATCCAGAATTCTTGGACACCTATGTTGAGAAATTTCCCATTGGGATGAAAAGGAAATCTATCCTTTTTTTATGTAAGATAATAATAAAATAATCATAATTCTAAAGTACATGAATTTATTTGAATTATTTTCTAAGCTTTATTATGTTACAAAAATTCATATTATTTTAGATTTATTATTTTACAATTATTTATATTCATACAAATTCACAATTTTACAATTATGGTAATTTAACAATATTTATGGTATACATTTTACTTACGGTATTTATGGTTAAAAATTGACAATTAATTTACAATTTTACAAATTTACAAATTTTAATAAAATCATTTCACATTAATACAATTAAAATTTTCACATTAATACAATTACAATTTTACAGTTCCACATACAATTACAATTACAATGATAATTTTACAATTTCACATACAATTACGATTACAATATTTACAATTACAATTTTAGAATTTTACATACAATTACAATTAAAATTTTATAATTTCACATACAATTACAATTACAGTTTTAGAATTTTACATACAATTACAATTAAAATTTTAGAATTTTACATAAAATTATAATTACAATTACAATTTTGCAATTTTACATATATACAATTACAATTACAATAATTTCACATTAATACAATTAAAATTTTACAAATATTTTACATACAATTCCAATTAAAATCACAACTAGAATTACAATTACAATTACAATTTTACAATTTCACATTCAATTACAATTAAAATTATAGTTACAATATTTACAATTACAATTACAATTTTACAATTTCATATACAATTACAATTACAATTTTAGAATTTTACACACAATTATAATTACAATTACAATAATTTCACATTAATGCAATCAAAATTTTACAAATATTTACATACAATAATTACAATTAAAATTATAATTCAATTTTACAATTTCACATACAATTACAATTAAAATTACAATTACAATTTTAGAATTTTACATAGAATTAAAATTAAAATTTCAATTACAATCAAGACATAATATATAATAAATATCATGATTTAATATTAAAAATAAACATCACGATCATAATAACCATCGTACAAACATCATATTCAACTAAAAAACACATTCAAAATCGCTAATATCATATAACCATCGTGATGATGATCATCTAACAAAACACAAGCATTGTATAATATCATGACAACACAAACATCAAATATACACATCATGATCATCACCAACATATAAATTAAGTACAACTGCAACATGAACATAAAATACCTGGACCATATTCATGATCATCACCAACATATAAATTAAATACAATTGCAACATGAACATAAAATACCTGGACCATATATATATATATATATATATATATATATGTCAAAAATATACAATTGTATATAAATTTCAAATATCACTTTGTGGTACAACAATAGTAGTACCAGTTGAGGCCTGCTCAGTCAATGGTGCAGCCTCGACAAGCTCAGATAGATGTCGATCGTCACGTGCATGTTGATCTGGAGGTGCCTCATGCTTGTTAGAATCAACTGCTTGCTCATGATGACTCGACGTGGATGGTCCAACCTGCTCATGATCATGACTATTGGATGTTGTAGGTTACTCATAATGACTCGACGTGGATGGTATAGCCTACTCATGATCATGACTGCTAGATGCTGCAAGTTTCTCATCTCCAGCGCGAGGTGAACGATGATCACTCCCCTGATCGTGATCATTAGATGATGCATCGTTGCTCGACTATTGACATACTGCATCTCGACTACGCCTACATTGAACGACCCTCCTCAATCGCGCCACTAAGATGGTAGCTCCAATGACATTCTGCATCCGGGTCAACATATCACGTAGTATACCTCTGCATATCGTTGTCAGCCTATCATCAGCCTGTATCTCTTTGATAGTGGCTGGCCTGACTCCCTCCTCCACAAGGAATCAATAGAGTTGGTCACCCAAGTCCATCCTAAATCCAGTGTCAGACCTACTCCTCATACCAACCGATACCTACGCATGATCATGATGACTAGGTTTGTCTGCACTGGCCTTCTCCTCTGCATCTTCCATCTCTTGATCGTCATCAGGATCCACACCTGGATCATTTGGTGGTGGTGACATATAATCGCCAACAAATTACCCAATATATACAAAATATATATAAGTACACAACAATAACTAGACAATTTCATTAAACAATTTAATAAAAACAAGTTAAAGAACATGTTAGAATAAATTTAAAGAAAACACTAATATTAACTCTATCATCTAGCGGCTCATCATCTGTGAAGAGGATGTTGGCACACCCTCACCAATCCAAACCAACATACGGATAGGGGACCAGAACAAAGGCATGATCATCAACATTGGATAGCAACTCCAGTGCATCATGCAATATACTCGTAGAAAAGTATGACTCACCCCACTTGGGCATCATCTGTCCCCACATATGCATCCGTACATACAGCATCGACCTACGAGGTTGCCGAACAAAATTAGGCCTCGTCTCTGGAAACCTCTCAAAAAATAAATAAAATAGCTTTGAAGCAAAAGGGAAATTCACTGTCCCTTGTGCTTGAGCATGACATCTATCTAAAGTTGTACAGAATTGCCGCAAAAAAATCGTAGACCACCTCACAAGTCATGGCGCCTATAATAAAGAATCAAAATAAAATAAAATATGGAAACTAATGTGTTTCCCATCACTGGTATGGTGTGAAATGGTCAAAATTAGTAGTGAGAGGAACCTCACCTCCTCTCCACCAAATGAAGCAATATGTAACTGACCACTGGAGACCTGAAAATCTGCAGGAGATAGTATATCGGCACTAATGTATCTTTGCGAGTGCACCAACTAACTCCCTGCTGCATAGCCGATGGGGACCTCTAGGAAGGAGGGAAAATCCTGACCTCTCCTTGATAGGCCAGTAATAAAATAGATTCCTCCTCAGTGGGTGCGTACCATTGGTTAGGACCAACCCGGAAAGCCTATCAGTGGGAATTCTACCTGAAGATAAGTTATCTCAATAACACACTATAGCCCTTCATAGAATTTTAGGAATCCAACCTCCCTTAGGAGCACCTGGGTGACTGTCGCAATAGGGTAAGGTTACATATCTCTCTCCCTCTCTCGTGCCTCCCACAGGCGAACCACGTTATACTGGTCCACCATATGTTCATGTTTTTCCCTCTCTTCTCTCATTTGACGTTGCTAAATGATTCACATAATAAATAATTTTTTTTTATTAAATGATACATGTATTTAAAATATATATATATATATATATATATATATATATATATATATAATTAATATAAAAAAAAGCAGTCGATGCGCCAAAAAAAATAGTCATGCGCTGGTACCGGTGTGTCTATTTTTATCGCGCACCATCTGCGGTGCGCCTGGAAATTTTCAATGCACTGCACAACATGAATTGTACTTTCTCAATTGGCGCGTTGACAAAACTATCCATCCCGAGGTGGATAATTCCGTCAACGCACCACCAAAAATTAGTTAATGGTCAACGGTGCGGTCCTTTAACCGATCGCACTATTGACTATGTACAAATTTGGGAGGGCAGTGTGTTGACCAAACAACTCACCTTGGGTTGGATAGTTTCATCAACGCAGTGCCCTCCTAGAATCATTACACGGTCAACGGTGTGGTGGTATAACCAACCGCACCATTGACTATGTACCAGTATTGGGAGGGTGGTGCGCTGACCAAACTATGTGCCTCGGGGTATATAGTTTAGTCAAAGCACTACCCTTCTGACATCAGTACATGGTCAATGGCGTGGTCGTTTAAATGACTGCACCATTGACTATGTCCAAGTTCGGGAGGGTGGTGCGCTAATTGTTGGAAATACTAAGAGGGGGGGGGGTTGAATCAGTATTCCTTTCAATTAGAGAATTAGTTAATCTTCAATTATTATCAGTTTTTGTACAATGATAGCAGTAAACAAGAGGAACACAAATGCACACAGTTTTTAAGGTGGAAACCCGCTTCGGGACAAAAACCACCTAATGCTTTTCTAATAATTCTTTAATATTCAACTCCAATTGAAAATAAAGCTCCAACTTCCTAGAATCTAGAAAAGTATTCTTCTCCAGCTCCCACTGGATGGACGCTCCAACACCCAAGATTCTTCAGTAGTCAACTGAATGGATGTCCCAACACCCAATGAGCTAAAACTCACCCTACCACCACCCTACCACCCTATAGAAGAATAAAAGAAGAATGGACTCCCGTACCAGGGAAAATGGTCCACTTTACAATGATATAGAATGATGTAGAAGAAGAAGATATACTAGACCATAACCCCAACTTTGATACAACCACCTAATGATGATCCTAGACCTCCCAACACTACCTCTTCAGCCCTTGGCAAATAGATACTAGTACAATTTGTAAAATAATGTATTTACAATGACTAAGTACAATGATACCTTTACAATGATTGTATGCAGTGCTGCCCACTTGAAGACTTCATATGATGAAATTCCTACTGCTGTTATGGACCTTGGTTGCTGCTCTTGTCATGCTAACCTTTGCTGCACCTTGCTTTGCTTTTCTGCCAGAGAAAGTCTGGTCCTTTGCAACCCTTGACAACACATGATCTAGCTTTTTATTGCCTTCTAGGAGCTCGATATTGAATCTGGTGTATCTCTGTCATTTCAAATCCTCAATATCTGATTTTCAGTCTTTTAGTATTCCTCTGAGTCATCTTTCCAATGCCATAGGTCTGACCCAATTTGGATTCTTGAAGAGAGAGTTATACCCAATCTCTCACAATGCCCTAATTATGGACTGTTTTATAAGAGCGCACTTTTACGGCATGCCATGTGTCACTGTTTCTTCATTTGTTTCTGAAATTGATAGAGAGAAAATTAAATACTATGCACTATCCATCATGTTTTACGACATTCCAATCTGATAATCAGAGAGAGAGTTATGATGATTTTACCAATGTCACTTCTTTGAGATGAATTTCAAGAGCCTGCAAAAACCCTTACTTCCACAGATCATATATCCACAAATATTGCACAACTTGGTCTGAAATTTTTACTGAAGCTTCCTCAGGAGTTCGGCTTCGCCTCATAAAAATTTCAGCTTTTGAACCTTCGTACAAAAAAAATTAGAGCGAAAATTCCACGATGACCTGTTTCAGATGGTCGAATCCCTTGCATAAGGAGGAAATGAAGATCACAATTTATATGAATGCTTAAGTTGAGAGGGGCTTAAACAAGTGAACGTGGGAGGGATTTTAGGAGCATAAAAAATATTAATTGTGACTTTTCAATGACCCATGCTCCAACCCCATGGGGTTTTAGCCCACTAACTGGGGGTACAAAAAATGAATATCTCTCAAACCGTGAAGAATTACATGGCGTGCCATATATCAACGGAAACATCTCGACAAGTAGAAACCATCAAAAGCATTATTGACCCAAAATATATTAATTTGGTAGGTCAAAATTCCCATGCAATATTGGGTTAGTCCCAGGTGCTATTTGGGTTGACATCAATGACAACCGCTGATCAACAATCTCCCCCTTTGGCATTGATGGCAACACAAGTACTCCCCCTGCGATCATGACACCTCTTCCTTCAACACTCTCTCCCCCTTTGACATCAATGGCAAAGGGTAACTCCCCCTAAAACACAACCATCCTGCGGACCTATACACACTTCCACTCCCACTGACACACAATCGTCCTGTAGACCTGTACACACTTCCACTCCCGCTTTATATTCTTGAAAAAGGAAAATCTAATGAGAACTTGGGAAAATCCCAAGCTTTTGATGAAGATATTCAAATGCTTCATGAGGTAAAGGTTTAGTGAAGATATCAGCAATTTTTTCTTTTGTACAAACATACTCAAGTTTGATATTCTTTTCAGCGACTTGTTCTCTAACAAAATGATATTTGATTGGAATGTGTTTTGTTTTTGAATGCATGACAGGATTCTTGGAGATGCTGATGGAACTAGTGTTGTCACAGAATATGGGAATAGGCTCACTAAATTGTACTTGAAGATCTTGCAAAGTTTGTTTCATCCAAAGGACTCGAGTACAACAGGATGCTGCTGTAATGTATTATGCTTCCGCTATAGATAACGAGATTGAAGTTTTCTTTTTGCTCAACCATGATACGAGACAACCACCTAGATAGAATGCTACTCCACTAGTACTCTTATGATCATCAACACTTCCTTCCCAATCTACATTTGTAAAGGCTTGAATAATGAGATTGTTACCCTTGGGATACCACAAGCCATATTCTTCGGTGCCCTTTAGATATCGAAGAATTCTTTTAACGACAATAATATGTGATTCTTTTGGTGCTTCTTGGAATCTTTCTACTTGTCCAACTGCTTGCATAACATCTGGCCGAGAGGCTGTTACATATAGAAGACTACCAATCATAGATCTGTACAACTTCTAATCCACATCCTTAGATGAGTCTTCTATGCTCAATTTGCAACCTGTTACCATTGGAGTAAGGACGGGTTTGAAATCTTCCATTTTGAATTTCTTGAGCATTTCCTTGATGTACTTGGCTTGACATATAAATATTCCTTTCTCTTGCTGAGATATTTGAAGCCCTAAGAAGTATGTCATCTCACCAAGTAAAGACATCTCAAACTCACTTTGCATCTTTGTAGAAAATTTCTTACTTAGTCGATCATCATTGCTACCAAATATTATATCATCCACATATACCTCAGCAATTATTAAATTATCTTTATCTATTTGTACATAAAGATTTATATCAACAGTACCTTTCTTGAACCCTTGTTGACGTAGATGTTACACCATTTTTTGGTCATCTCACCTTTTATTATTAGATGGACCCAAGTACACCATGTAAGACCAGTTTTACCCCAAGTAAAACTGCTTTCACTATGTTAATTAAGGAAACCCCAAAAGGAATAATTAATTAAACCACAATTTAATTATTATTCCCGGTCATGTTTAACCCAAAAACAAAGAAATTAATGAGATACACCCATAGTTATCTTATTATTTTCTAGGAATAATTATTTAAATAATATTCCTTGTTAAATATGACCAAATCAACCACTATTAATTAAATAAATCATCATTTATTTGATTATATCTCAACCACTTCCTTAAAAGGATAAATAAATCATTTATTTATTTATTCTTCACTAATCAAGGGATTTTGACCCAAGTCAAAGTCCCTTTCCCTCCAACAAATAATCAGAAAATATTCCATAGAGGTGGATCTAGATTTGGTTAACATTATTTTAATCATGCACCAAGATCTAGAATGACCCAATATTTTGTTATAAATAGGAGGTTTTTCCCCATCATTCTTCACCTTTTGTTGCCTATTAGATCACTCTGGATCTATACACTTGGTCTCATTTCTACCATTTTGCTCCCATTGAGCTCTACTTTCTGCATTGGGTTTTCTACATCTACAAGAGAGAGAAAGCTTAGATCTGAAGTGTTGAGGACTACAAAGAACCCATCCCATTGAGGAGATCTGGATACACCTTCTTGTTTCCTCCCAGGTGCCCTGTAATATAAAAATTCATTCAAAATCGTGTTCTTGTCTTGTCTGTTGGATGCATGGAGCAAACTCTTTACTTTACTGCTTAATCTCTTTCCATTTGTAGATCTGTTTGTTGCAGCACTTTAACTACTAATTGCAGATCTGAAGATGTTTTGCAGCCATTATTGTTGTTAGGGCTATTAGTTATGCGTAGCTAAAGTGGTTCTTTTTCGTACACTTCGACGAAGAATTCATACTAACAAATGGCGACTCCACACGGGTTTTAAATTACGACCGCTGTCGTTTCTCATATTCCTGCATATCCAGCTACTTCAAGCCCTAGGGCTTCTTTTCAGCTGCTTATTTTTTCTCTTTTCATGTCATTTTTCTCACATAAAACCCTAAAAACTTAAAATTTTTAACTTCCGTGTGTTTCTGGCCCTATTGCGCAGGTAAGCGACACCAGCCGCAACTGAGACGGCAACTTTTCAGAAAATCTGCCGCCGAAACAACCGGAACGGGGGGGTCGCACCTTTTGGCCCAAAACCTGCGACCTGGACGCACTTTTTGGCCTGTTTCCTGCGACCTCAACTCAGATCAGGTCAGAACCTGCGACCTGCCTTTTTTCCAGCATTTTTTCTGTAATTTTTCTGGGTTCTGCTGCAGCCTCTGCCAGGGTTTTCCAGCCTCTGTCTCAGCCCGCCTTGACCGAGATCTGATCTGTTTTTACTCATCTAAGTGGGAACCCAGCCCCTTAGGGCTTTAGTACCCTCCACTTTTTGTGGAAGAGTTTCAGCTGTTTCAGCCGTCGGTTTCAGAGCTTCAGCCCCCTCTTTTTCCAGATCTGTTACCTCACTTTCAGATCCATTGAAATCAGCCTATTTTCCTTTCAAATCACCTCTTGTCGTTTTTTTTGGACCTCTTCTAAAGGCCTCTGCCTTGCCCCCCCCCCGGTTTTTGCTGATTTCCCTTTTTCTAGCCACCTTGCCTCTGTCTCTTGGCTGTGATCTGCACCCCTTGTCTGCAGCTTTATCCTCCAGATCTCTGTCCCCTTTGACCCTAGATCTGTTGAGCTTCCTTCGTGCGTGTTTCCATAGTTTTCCCTTTCTTTTCAGCATAGTTGTGAGATACCCACCTTCTTGGTTTAGATAGATGCATACGTAGCTGTTATTTTTCTGTTATTTCAGCATTTTATTCTGTTCTCTGTAGGTTTATTTTCAGCTACGTCGCACACTTTTTCTTGCTCTCAAAACAACGGAAAGGGTTTAAAAATTAAAATTAACGCACGCCACACACTGACCCTAAGTGAAGAAGCACCTGGTTTACACCGCCTGGCAAAGACTCTAAAATCAATTGTCACTGCACCTTTTCTGCCCTTGACCTTCTTGATTTTGTCCCTTTCTGCCCTTGTCAGTTTCCTTCTTCCTGTCATCATTGCGCCCCCAAGGCGCCTTTCCCGGAGACTTCTTGGCCTTCACCCTCGGTTTCCGGTTGATCGACCTGCTCCGCACCGCCGTCGTCGAGCCAGTCCACCTTCGAGTCCGCACTCCGACTCCTCTCCTGATTCATCGGGTCCCCCTTCTCCTTCCGGTTCTCCCCCTTTTACCTTCACCATGTCTGGACCGGGGCCTAACGCTAGCGGTTCTCCCGGCCCCAATGCCGGCCCTACTTCTAGCGGAACCATCACAACCACTACTCCGGCCACCCCTGTGCTGCCGTACATTGCAGGCCTCAGCCTCCCCGATTTCCATCAGTTGATTAATGATCCCATTCACCACAATGCTACCTGGCCCACTATGCCCACCAAGCTGCCCTCTGATATCCCTAAGTTCGAGGGCCTTAATGGAGAAGATCCAACCAATCACGTCCGATCTTTCCACATGTGGTGTTCCTCAAATTCCATTACCGATGACTCCATCCGTCTTCGTTTGTTCCAACGCACGCTTACCGGCGAAGCTTCTAAATGGTATGTCGAACAGGCCACTTCCTCCCATACCACGTTCGAGACTCTTGCCAAAGCCTTTTTGTCGTACTTCCAGCTCCCTCTCCGATACGACACTGGTACGGAGCTCTTGACTTCATTTAAGCAATCCTCTTCCACACGCCTTTCTGCCCATGTTCAGGAATGGCGACGAAGGCGGAGCTTATGTCGAGCCCCTCCCTTTGAAGATCGGGTTTACATGGACTGGTTCCTTCGCACCCTCCCGTCTCCCATCGGCAAAGATGTCGCCTCTCACTTTCCTCAATCTGAAGAAGCCGCCCTCCAAATAGATTTAAAATATGACCTGATCTACGCTCAATCGGGTTATGTTTATACCGTTCTGCCTGACATCCCCAGGCCCGGTGGCGCTAACGCCCCGGGGGCATCTCATTCCGCCGACGGTATTGTTGGATCTCTTTCCCACCCATCTGCTCACCCTCCTATGAGCCATGGTCTCCCTCAGGGACGGGCCAGCACCTCAAGCAATCTTCCCCCTCCCGGCAACATGTATCCAGGATACGGCATGCCTCCTCCTTTTGCCCAACCTCCTGCTTACCTCAATGTCGCCCAACCCAACCCTTACTTTTATCCACAGCCTGGTGCGCCAGCTCCTCCACCATATGCGCTTCCGCCTCCCTTGCCTCTTCACAACCCGTAACAGCACTTACCACCCCCTCCAGGGCAAGTATTTGCACAGCAGGGTGCGATTAATCCCCCTTCTTCTCAAAGAAGGCGGAGAGGCAACCCGAACCCATCTGCCCCCGGTAACCGAGGACCCAATTCTGGTGTGGACCCTAACACTAGCAACCAGCCTCAGGGCATTCCGCCCAGGCCGGACAGGCCGCTTCGCACAAACAAGCCTTGTTCGTGTTGCGGTGTTTACGGTCACTACACTCACGATTGCCCTCTCTTACCCCAGATGCGACAGATGTGGGAGTCTCAAGCCACATTGCGCGGACAGCACGCCTCCCCTCACACTCCTCCTAATGTGGCCACTACCCAGCCAGCTGTGTTCACTGATCCTTTCCCTCAACAGGGATTCGTGGCTACCCAACCCCCCGACAGCCATGTAGCCACCCCCTCGTCCATTTCTGGTTCCTCTGATTACCAGATCCTTATGATGCGCTCCAATCCTTCCCCTTCCGTCGACCTTCACCTTCAAACTCGGTCTCGCCAGTACCCCAAGCCTCCTGCTCAGTCTGCTTCCGAGCCTCCATCTTCAGGTTCTACAGAGCCTCTTTCGACATCCGGTGGCCCCTTACACATCCCTCAACCCAAAGTTGAGGTTCATCCAAAGATTCCAAAGGGCCCATTACGCCGAAATGCTGCTTCCGGTCGAGCCGCTCAATCGTATAGTATAGTAGATGATTTGGCACAATCCCCTGCTGCCATTTCCACACTGGAACTCCTCCAGTCGTGCCCTTCTCAAAAGAAGGCTCTACTATCTGCCGTGGGCGCTGTTGATCCTGCTGATGACCAAATGATTGTTTTCGACGCCACTCAATCGGACCACCCTCCTCTTCCTCCTTCATTTGCTTTCCAAATCCCAGTCAAAATCCGGAACGCCACTGTATCTCGGTGTATAATTGATGAGGGGGCATCCACCTGTGTGATGTCCGCTTCGGTTTGGAAGCAACTCGGATCCCCTGAGCTGGCCCCTTCCACGATCACCCTTCGAGCGTGGGACGGTCATGCCTCCCAGCCTATTGGCTTGTTTCGTAACTGTCCCATCACCCTAGCCGGTAAGACTGTTTGCGTTGACGTCGAAGTCATTGACGCCCCTCTAGACTACAACATTCTATTGGGGCGAAGTTACACCTATGCCATGTCTGCTGTCCCATCCGCGGTTTTCCGCAAGATGTCTTTTCCACATAATGGGAGGATAGTCACCATTGACCAGCTATCTTATCATGAGCCGCCATCTCAGACCTCCTCCGAGACCACCATCTCTTCTGTAACCAACAAGCAAACCGTCAATTCCTTGACCAGTGTCTCCCCCGGCGTCTATAAAGATTCCACCCTGCTTGGTACTTTTCCTCACCTTCCTCCCCCTCCAGTTACTGATCCCAGCTTGTCGAATGTTTGCATGATGCAATCGTCTCAGGCTGCCCATAAACGGCCTGCCTCGGCTAGTCCGCACCCTCCTCCCCGCCCTCCGCAACCCGCTCCTAGCCATCCCTCTCAGCCAGCCAGACCTCCTCCTTCTGGCCCTCCCCCTACAGCTGGTGTCCCCGAACCTCTTTATCCTCCAGGCTCGGTCCCCCCTGGCCTTAACCATCATGGAGCCGTATCTCCTGGTCATTACCCTGCTGGACAGATCCCTTTCTTGGCTCCCCCTCCCGGAGTATATTCCGTCCCCGTCATGGCCACCCTTTCTCTCCCTAACTTGACCTTGGGTATTCCGGTTTGGTACCTTGATCCCCCAGCCGCCACCCCCCCTGGTCACCCCAAACCTTACATGGCTTTGACACCGGTTCAACCGGTCCCCCTCGCTTCCTCCATAGCCACTGTGCCCCCAGCACCTCCACAGGACCCTTCTCCTGTTGAGTCGGCTCCCGGGAAGAAAGGAAAAACCCGCAAGGGGGCAACCAAAGACCAAACCACCACAACCACCTCGGCTCCTTCCCCACCCTCGAAGCCTTGTGCCTTATGTGATATCATCGGTCATGCCACCCATGCTTGTCCCGAGTTACCCCGTATTCGCCCCATGGTAAAAGTCGCGTTCCCAGACACTACGGTCCCTGAAACTCCCACTCCTGCTTCGACCGTCTCCAAGAACCCCAAGACTCTCCGCACCAACAAGCCTTGTGCTTTGTGCGGTGTCCATGGCCACTACTCCCATCATTGTCCTCACCTGACGCATTACCGTGCCTCCCTTGAGGTGATCCGTGAGTATGAGGTTGAACAAAATCAATCCGCCTCTCCCATTCTCGCGCAGTATGCTGCAGACCAGCCTGAGGATCCCCCCGCTCCCATCCACATCCCCCCCCGTGATGTCCAGATGACGGAGTCTACAGTCACCATTCTTTACCTATCCTCCTCTGCACGACCTTCGGAGCCTCGCCCGTCTGCAACCTCCCCCGTTGTGTCCCTTGATGCTCGAGATCACTCCACTTGTGTCTCTGTTGACCTTCGCAGCCCGAGTCCTCGCCATGTTTCCAATAGCTCTCATACATCACCTTGTTTGAGTTTTGCTCATCCTACCCCTTCCCCCCGCCATTACCGCTCGATGACTTCTGCCCCCTCACGCTGCCGTCCTTTCCTTTCATCCCCTCATGTATTGTCTTGTCACACCACCTTGCGCATCCCCCCGTCCACATCCTTTATCGGTTACGCCGATGGTGCAAGTCGCTACTCGAGGAATCTTGCCTCGGCAGGGTGGGCCATCTTCACCCCCTTGCATGACCTCGTTCTGTCTAACGGGGTATGCATTGGTTCTGCCACCAACAATCAGGCCGAATACGATGCGGTGCGTGGCCTACTAGCTGATGCTTTGTTGCATCGCATTCGCCATCTGCACGTTCGTTTGGATTCCTTGCTTCTTGTCATGCAACTAAATGGTGTTTATCGTGTGCATAACCCTGTGCTGTTTAGACGCTATTTACGAGTAAAAGTCTTAATACGTGCGTTTGAAACCATAACTTTCAACCATGTACCCAGAGACCAGAATCACTACGTAGATAGTATTGCAAACCATGTTCTAGATTGGCATTTATCACACTCAATTCATACAAGACAATAACATTAAATCAACCATCAAAAGACGATGCATATCCATAATATGTGTCGCAAACCATATATTGATGAGTCCATCTACTCTGATACACATGACATGCCCATAGCATGTTCCAAAAAAACTGGGGGCACCATACGCCCCCCCATACATATACATGCGACACGCCCATAGCATGTTACAAACAAAAAAATGGGGGCACCATACGCCCCCCCATACATATACATACGACATGCCCATAGCATGTTACAAACAAAAACTGGGGGCACCATATGCCCCTCCATACATTCTAGGGGGCACCACCTGCCCCTACATACAGCAGAAGGGGCACCATATGCCCCTAATCACTATCTGGAGGCTCCCGGGCCAATGGCTCTGCCCCTGCAGCATGTAGATCCCGCATAGTTTGACCGGCCATCGCCATGCGCCGCATGATACCTCGCCACTCCGAGGGGAGACCAACACATGGCTCTATGTATTGGTCGTCTAAATCCTGCCACCCGCGCTCTGATACTCTGGTCAACAGCTGCTCACATCTACGGTGGATGTCCTCCAGTAGGGCGGCTGCACCATCATTTTGCGCTGCTCTCGATCCACTCGGACCTGTAGCTCCAGACGCTGCCGGTCGTCCCATATATCCGGCCGGTTTTACCGGTGCTATATCTGCATACCAAAAGTCCCTGAATCAGTATCATTATTTACTATTCAAAAAACTTTAAACATGCCCATATAAGAATAGCAATTTTTCACTTACCATCGGGCCCCCAAACTCGACCAGCCGGAAGTGGCAAATCCGGATCCCCATAGTAGCTCATCCCACTATAAGGGTAGTCGTCTATGTACAACGGCATCCGATCCCAATGGGCAAAGAACTCCGGTCGAAATGTTCGCCCGACCGCCCCTCCTCCTCCTTTGCAGAGTAGTCGTCCCCAACGACGCATCCTGGGCTCTCTCGGGCCCCCATCTGGAAGATGCACACGAGGCCTCAAGGTCGGGATCTTCTCAAAGAAGAAGGCGCACAACAAAGTCCCGTATGAGCAATCATGATTCACCTGCCGCCTGCATAGCGACAACTGTCGCTTTAGCGACACCAACATCATTTGGGCCCACCCAAAGTAGGTCCCACTCAACACACTCTCCACTATCATCATCTGCCCACCAGTGATGTGATGGAACGCCTGGGTGCCCAGGATTCGCAGCACAGCTGCGGCCACTGCACGGGTTTCTAGCCTCTCTAGATCCCCGATCGATATCCGAGTCCCCTTGACTTGGAAACCAGGTCGACAATGGCGTTCCACAAACTCCATGATATGCCGCCCCCGCGGCAACACTGGCTGCGTGTCTCCCACTATCCCCAATGGTGGGAGGCCGGTCAGGAAGTACACATCCTGGACCGTCAGTTCGATCCTGTGCCCCTGCACTACAAAGATATCCTGATCTAGATCCCAGTAACTGATAATCCGGGCCAGTAATGATTCCCCTGCTCTCATCAAACGGGTTCTCCACAAACTTGAGAACCCCAAATCTGGCCAATACACGACGGATGCCCTGATCCGCCTGGATCTTTGCCCGAAGTGTTCCCAGATCCCTCTCTCTCCAGTTGACTCGTAACTCTGCCATACCTGCACAAACACATTCTTTTTGTCAGGGTACAGATCGGGCAAACCATAACCACACACAAAAACCCAACTCCCAACCATCAAACAGCACCAAGCCCCCCTCCCCTCCCAAGTCGCAGTTTTCTGCCCATTTCTGGACCAGGTCGCACTTTTTGCCCTCAAACCTGCGTCCTGGGTCACACTTTTTGCCCCAAAAAGTGCGACCCGGCCGTAGAGAGGAGGGAGGGGCTGTTTCTGGGGTGTTGGGCCCTAAACTGCAAATCTAATCCATCCAAATGCAAGAGCAAGGTTAGGCCTCTTACCTCCAACTGACAGATCTCGAATCCAACGGTCGGTTTGTCCGCTACGTTCGCCGCAAGATTTAGGGCCTTCTCTCCTCTCCACATTCACCACCGCAACAATAGCAAATGAATGATTTTGGAGGGAAAACCGCCTCATTAAAAGAGAACCCCTGTTTCTTCTTTCGACTGCTGCGACCACACCGTAGCCCCGTTCGACGAACCGTCAGCACCGCTGGATAGATCTCACCGAGCTCTCAAATGGGTTTTACTTAGTTTTTGGTGATTTGATACTTCACCCAGACATCTTTTTTCCACGAAGGGTCACTTCACCACTCCTTAAAATCGAATTTCCTCACTTACGACACTTGTACTTGGGGCACCACATCGCCCCCTTACTTGTCCATGTTAGTGTTGATTTTCGTCATGAGTGCCCACTTTGTACTCATGTTTCTATGACCCCCCATTGGGGCCTTTACTGTGTGGCAGCACTCTACAGTCGCCCTTGTTTAGAGCATCCAAGTCGAGTCATCATTGCATTCATGGAGTCTATCCTGCGTCCTTTTGCACCCCACTATAGCCCTCCATCCTTCTTTACTTGGTTCCTCCCTTGTGTCGCATATCATGACCTTCAGTCCCACTGTCCCCTATCCCTTTCGATATTGTGTCAGTCGCTGCCATGTCATTCATGCCCTTCATGCTCTAACAAGGGAAGTCGTCCATTCGCCACTCCATCCTCCCCCTTTCCACTATCATCATTGGTGTCAGTCTGTCTGTCGCTCTATTGTTATTCTCTCGTGCCTTAGTTGAGGGTCTCTTATTGCCTCACCTATGGCGGACCTCCTTCTGTCGACATCAGCGCATTTATTCCAGAAGCAAGGTCTAGAGGGCGGTGTACCTTGGTTCCAGCTTCCACTCTTGTTCGGTGCCTCGGATCAGGCAGGGGGATCTTTCACTTCCCTTTGACTTGATTACTTCTCCAGCTCCTTTCAGCATGATCGAGATGAGTATACTGGACAGTCCAGTGACCCAGCAGCAGCTCTTGATGATTCCCGGGCGTGTGTGAGATGTCTCGGCCCTCATGAGGGGGTGGCCCTGCAGGTAGCCCCCCACATGCCCGGATGACCTCTTCATTGCAGCCTTTGATGCCGCTCCAGATTTTGATGATGTTGGCCTTAGCCACTTGCAGCACCTCTATGATTTGCATGTATCCGTCGGATTTTGTGAGCCCTTCCCCATTTACAGGGGGCATTTGGGTTGTATTTATCTCATGTACTCAGATCTTATTGTACTAGTCCTGGCTGTTATCCCAGGCACAGCATGTATGTGAGACTCTTCATTGTATTTTTATCTGGCCCTTGATTATGCCAGCTGTACTCTATGGTTCAGTCCCTTGTTTACTGGACACACTATTCTTTTTGTACTTTGTCACGGCGGGCATAGGTATGCCTCCCCCGCCGCCTTCAGCACAGGTACCCTCTCATAAAAAGAGACTTGTCGCACCTGCGAGTCTCGTCTCCTTAGGGTCTAGTCCTTCAGCACACTATCTACCTCACACTTCTCTCTCTGACATCCCCTTTCGTTGTCTGGTGATTGTATTCTTACAACGTACTTCGGTCATACGATTTGCTCCTGACACTCGCACGCTGGAGGGAAATCTGTTACACCATTTTTTGGTCATCTCACCTTTTATTATTAGATGGACCCAAGTACACCATGTAAGACCAGTTTTACCCCAAGTAAAACTGCTTTCACTATGTTAATTAAGGAAACCCCAAAAGGAATAATTAATTAAACCATAATTTAATTATTATTCCCAGTCATGTTTAACCCAAAAAAAAAGAAATTAATGAGATAAACCCATAGTTATCTTATTATTTTCTAGGAATAATTATTTAAATAATATTCCTTGTTAAATATGACCAAATCAACCACCATTAATCAACTAAATCATTATTTATTTGATTATATCCCAACCACTTCCTTAAAAAGATAAATAAATCATTTATTTATTTATTTTTCACTAATCAAGGGATTTGACCCAAGTCAAACACCCTTTCCTTCCAACAAATAATAATAAAATATTCCATAGAGGTGGATCTAGATTTGGTTAACATTATTTTAATCATGCACCAAGATCTAGAATGACCCAATATTTTGTTATAAATAGGAGGGTTTTCCCCTTCATTCTTCACCTTTTGTTGCATATTAGATCACTCTGGATCTATACACTTGGTCTCATTTCTGCCATTTTGCTCCCATTGAGCTCTACCTTCTACATTGGGTTTTCTACATCTACAAGAGAGATAAAGCTTAGATCTGAAGTGCTGAGGACTACAAAGAACCCATCCCATTGAGGAGATCTGGATACACCTTCTTGTTTCCTCCCAGGTGCCCTGTAATATAAAAATTCATTCAAAATCATGTTCTTGTCTTGTCTGTTGGATGCATGGAGCAAACTCTTTACTTTACTGCTTAATGTCTTTCCATTTGTAGATCTGTTTGTTGCAGCACTTTAACTACTAATTGCAGATCTGAAGATGTTTTGTAGCCATTATTGTTGTTAGGGCTATTAGTTATGCGTAGCTAAAGTGGTTCTTTTTCGTACACTTCGACGAAGAATTCATACTAATAGTAGATATCCATCAAGATGAGCATACCATGCTCTGGGAGCCTGCTTGAGACCATATAGAGCCTTCTTTAACCTGCAGACATAGTCTTCTTTTTGTGATAGTAGAAAACCTTCAGGTTGTTCGATGTAAACTTCTTCTTCTAATTCTCCATTTAGAAATGATGACTTAACATCCATTTGGTAGACTTTGATTTTTCTTGAACATGCATAGGCGAGAAACATTCGGATGGCTTCCATTCTGGCAACTGGTGCAAATGTTTCGTCGAAATCAATTCCTTCCACTTGTGCATAGCCTTTGCAAACCAATCTTGCTTTGTTTCTGGTAACCTTCCCATCTTCATTCAATTTGTTCCTGAACACCCATTTAGTCCCAATGAAATTTTTATCTTTTGGTCGTGGAACTAATTCCCAGGTGTTATTCTTCTCAATTTGATCCAATTCTTCATTCATAGCTGCTACCCAATGTTCATTTTGTCTGGCTTCCTCAAAACTACTAGGCTCAAAGGTTTCTAGAAAAGCAACATGAGCTTGTTGTGATGAACAAAGCTGTCGACCTTCATTTATGTCACCAATGATTTGATTTGATGGATGGTTCTTTTGAATCCATTCTTTTGTTCTCCTTGGAGGAGCTTCTTGTTGTTGTTCTGGTATATCTTGATGAACATTGTTTACTTCTTCCTCGTTGATAGTTGCTTCTTGTTCTACAATTTTATCTATGTCTTTTTCAGCCTCTGTCTCAAGTTTCAAAGATTCTAGATCCTCATCACTACTCGCTAGAACACCATCTTCGTCAAATGTAACATTTATGCTCTCCACTATCTGTTTTCGTCTTATATTATAGCATTTATAGGCCTTTATTTTGCGTGAGTAACCAACAAAGATACCTTCATCAACACGTGATTCAAACTTACCCAAATTTTGATCTTCTCTTTTGATATAACATTTGCTTCCGAAGATTCTGAAATATTTTACATTAGCTGGTTTTCCTTTCCATAATTCATATGGACTCTTGTTGCAATTATTTCTGAGAAGACTTGAGTTGATAATGAAGACTGTCATATCAATTTCTTGAACCCATAATTTTTCATCCAATTTTGAGTCCTTCAACATTGTTCTACCCATTTCCTGTACAGTTCTATTCTTTCTTTCAGCAACTCCATTTTGCTGAGGTGTTCGTGTTGTTGAAAATTGCCTTTTTATTCCATTTTTGTCACAGTATTGCTGAAATAATTTGGAAGTGAATTATCCACCATTATCTGATCTTAAACACTTTATTTTCAAATCAGTTTCATTTTCAACCAACTCCTTGTAGATCTTAAAGCACTCAAATGCTTCAGATTTTTTCTTTAGGAAACTGACGGCTGTCATCCTGGTATAGTCATCTATCATCAACATGAAATATAATTCTCCGTCTAAGCCTTTTGTTCTCACAAGACCACATAGATCAGTATGTATCAATTCCAATGGATGTGATGAAAAGTGTTCTTTTGTTTTAAATTGGACTTTTGTCTGCTTGCCATGCTGACATGCCTCACATAGTGTGTTGGAAGGTTTTGAGATTTTCAGCATTTCTCGTACTGCTTCCTTTTTTCTTATCCTGACAAGATTTTCAAAGTTTATGTGACCCATTCGTTTGTGCCATAACCAACTTTCATCTTCTTTAGCTAGTAGACATGCTTTAGTTTCTTCATCCAGAACATATATGTCGTTTGGAGCTCGACTTGCTGTAGCCACAGTTTTACAATACCTGCCTTTCCTGATTTCACATTTTGTGGAGCTGAATAGCATTGTGTGTCCTTGATCACACATTTGTCCAACACTGAGCAGATTGTGATTCATGTTTTCGACCAATAGAACATTCTTTGCTATAACATCTTTGCTTCTGAGAGTGACGGTACCTGACCCTATGACATTTGAAGATCCATCATTTTCAAATGATATGGTTCCATCCTTCTTCTCTTTCAGAGATACAAATTTCCTTCTATCTCCAGTCATATGCGTTGAGCAACCGCTATCAACATACCACACATCTTTATTTTTTTGAGCCTTGAGAGCGAGAGCACAATTATCAGTCTACTTCTTCTTCCATGTTCGTTCATTCTGTGGCTTCGAAGATTTTTCTGGAGGATTTTCAAGTCTGCAGTCTCTAGCTATGTGTCCAAAGTTTTGACATTTGTAACATTCCATATTATTTCTTAAATTTTCAAATCTATTGATGTTTCGTTGAGCCCTGGGAGGTTCATATTTGAGTTATCTCTTGGAATTGTATTGGTTCATAGGGTACGTGTGACATTCTACAGCTTTATGACCAAATTTTCCACATGAATAACAATAGCCATGAAAAATATGTTGGTACCTAGATGAAAATCTTCGTCGAGGAATCGTCTTCCAAGGATGTGCTTGTGAATCTTGTCCAATGAAGTCTTCATGTATGTCAGATCTCATAGGTTCATTGTATTTTGTTGTAGAAGGTCCTGCTTCTTCTTCTTTGTAACCGAGGCCAGTTCTGTCATTGTAAGATCGTTGATTTTTGATGAGTTCTTCCAATGCCCTTGAGCTGTTGGCATAGTTTTGGACAGTTTTTCCCTTCTTCACTTCCTTACGCAGCGAGACTAATTCAGCTTCTAATGCTTCCCTTTCTTGGTTGCTTTCTTCCAACTTCTTTTGAAGTGACTCTTCAATACATTTGTGTTCTTCAACCTCAATTTTGAGACCTTGAAATTGTTCTTCAAGAGTGTTGGAACGGATCTTCTCAGCATTGAGCTCTTTTATAAGCTTGATTGCCTCATCATAAAATTCTTCTATGGTCAACCCTTCTTCTTCATTGTTTGATACTTCATGTTTATTGTGCTTGGCCATAAACAATACTTTGTCATTGGCTTCTTCTTTGCTATCACTTTCTTCATCAGATGAGGAGCTATCTTCTTTAGAGAGAAAGTTCCTTTTGGATCCTTTATTTTTGCCTTGCTTGTTTAATTTCTTAAAGCCTTTCTTTCCTTTTGAGTTTCCATCACTTTTGTTTGGACATTTTGCTACGAAATGCCCAACCTCACCACAACCAAAACATATCAATGGAATTTTACCTTTGAATTTTCCCTTACCAGGTTTTAGTTTTCTTGTAAAGTAAGCATATTCTTCATCTAAAAGACCTTCTCCATCATCTCCCTTTTCTTCACACTTGCAGGTACATGTCATTTCAATTGAAGGTTGTTTGTCCTTATTGGTTTGCTTAGATGCAACGAACGCAGTTTCTAGATTTGAAGTACCCTTTTCTTCATCAAGTCTCATTTCATATGCTATGAGAACTCCATGTAATTCTTCATTGCTGAGTTTGTCCAGATTTTCACTGTATTCTAAGACCGATACCTTTGGGTTGAATCTCCCTAGTAGCGTTCTAAGAATCTTCCATATAATAGTCTTCTCGTCAACTGGCTCTCCCAATCCTTCCAGAGTATTGGTTATTTCATCAACGTATTGGAAGTATGCAGCAATGTTGCAATCTTCTTTCATTCCGAGTTGCTCAAATTTTTCTCTATAGATTTGAAGCTTTGCTTCTTTGACATTTGAGTCACCTGCATATATATTCTCAAGCTTGTCCCATACATTTTTGGCAGTTTTACAACCCAACACCTTATGATAAGCAGATTCAATAAGTCCACTGATAATAATATTATTTTCTTTTGCATCATTTACCAAATTCTTCTTATCTTGTTCATCCGTAGTTGATGTAAATCCATTTTGAAGAGTGTCCCATACTTCGTAACCTTGCACCAAGAGATATACCTCCATTCTTCCTTTCCAGAGTGCATAATTATTTTCATTGAATAGAGGTACACCATTCTTGGTATGCTCCATGACCTCCTTCCAGCTGTTAAACTGCTATTGAAGGAACCAAGCTCCGATACCAATTGTTGGAAATACTAAGAGGGGGGGTGAATCAGTATTTCTTTCAATTAGAGCATTAGTTAATCTTCAATTATTATCAGTGTTTGTACAATGATAGCAGCAAACAAGAGGAACACAAATGCACACATTTTTTAAGGTGGAAACTCACTCTGGGACAAAAACCACCTAATGCTTTTCTAATAATTCTTTAATATTCAACTCCAATTGAAAATAAAGCTCCAACTTCCTAGAATCTAGAAAAGCATTCTTCTCCAGCTCCCACCAGATGGATGCTCCAACGCCCGAGATTCTTCAATAGTCAACTGAATGGATGCCCCAACACCCAATGTGCTACAACTCACCCTAGCACCACCCTACCACCCTATAGAAGAATAAAAGAAGAATGGACTCTCGTACCAGGGAAAATGGTCCACTTTACAATGATATAGAATGATGTAGAAGAAGAAGATATAATAGACCATAACCCCAACTTTGACACAACCACCTAATGATGATCCTAGACCTCCCAACACTGCCTCTTTATCCCTTGGCAGATAGATACTAGTACAATTTGTACAATAATGTATTTACAATGACTAAGTACAATGATACCTTTACAATGATTGTATGCAGTGCTGCCCACTTGAAGACTTCATATGATGAAATTCTTGCTGCTGTTATGCACCTTGGTTGCTGCTCTTGTCATGCTACCCTCTACTGCACCTTGCTTTGCTTTTCTGCCGTAGAAAGTCTGGTCCTTTGCAACCCTTAACAACACATGATCTAGCTTTTTATTTCCTTCTAGGAGCTCGATATTGAATCTGGTGTATCTCTGTCATTTCAGATCCTCAATATCTTATTTTTTTTCCTGTAGTATTCCTATGTCGTCTTTCCAATGCCATAGGTCTGACCCAATTTGGATTCTTGAAGAGAGAGTTATGCCCAATCTCTCACTGTTACACAGTAATTTGTCACCGTCCCTGCAATCCCCATCTCGCCCATTGGAGGGTCATTTCTGTGACCCATAAGTAGTGTCATGCCTTGCAAATACCATCATTGCATCCCTTGCCATGAGGACAACATTCCTTCTGTTGATCATTTTCTGAGCAAACCCCTAAAAACATCTGTTTTTGCCTTGGCGTTGGTAGCCCGTTATGTACTCACGCCAATGAGGAAAATTAACACTGAGCCCATGCCAATTGGCGCTCTATCCGAGTTAAGCACCCACGCCAATCTGCTTTTGGAAATTTTTTTAAAAAGGAGGCGAAGTTTCGATTACAACAAATTCGTGGATGAGTCATCAGGAGTGGTTTCGACTGGATAACCACGGCCTTCCTCCTTTGGCCTCTTGTTTCCACCATATGGGGAACCTCCCAAAGGATAAGGCCTCCCTTCCACTATTGTAGGGATCCCAGCCTCCTCCTCTCCTCTATAAATATAGCCTTCATCCATGGAAGAAGGGGCTGAATGGATAAGTCTTCAAGTTCCCAAATTCCCAAGAGCCTTATGCTGCAAGAGCCTCCATAATTCCCTTAAGGCCAAATCCAAGTAAGGAGACTATTGTCAAGATCCGAAGAGAGAGGTTTGTCGCATCCTTGATAGGATTTTCGAGATGTGTTCTGCTGGTGACCCGCCAAAGGAGAATTCATCGTCAGAACTATGGTTGTATTCTTCCTTTGATTGATTAATAATAAGCGACTATTGGTTATGGTTCCACTCTTGTTATTGTTTATGATGATGAGTTATGTCCTTTCTGACTGACATATAGTTGCATCTACTGGATTTTACGCTTGCATTTGTTTTGTTTCTCGGGTGTGCAGGTGTCCTATCACGGAGATCGTGGGGATCGTGATCTGCCAGAGCTAAGGAACGGGAGCGCTACCTCTTCTACAAGCAACAGCGTTGGATTCCAGGTAGGTCTTCATCGCTAGTTGGTTTATTTGCAATTAGGAACATGCACTATAACGTGAACGATTGTTGCTAGACCCGGTCTGGGCTAGTAGGGATCGCCTCTGTCCGCAGAGGGGATTTACCTCCATAACAAATTGGCGACTCTGCTGGGGATCGTTAGATTGTTGTTGTTCTACTTTGTAAACTATAGACGGAGCCTGAAGTTAGCCAGATAGTCTTCGAAATGCTTTTGCTTTGAAATTGTGAAGTAGATCAAATCTGCTTCAGTCAATCTCCAGTTTAGTTTGTAAACTGAACGCTTGGAGCATCGTCTTATCTTTTCGGTCGATTCTTGATCCTCCTTGCTTGATCAGCTCTTTTGGGCTGGTTCTTTCTGTGAATTTGGGTTTTTGATAGCTTGGTCATCACTGGTCTGCTTGTTGGATTGCTCTTTTTTATTTTTGACTGGGAAACTCGACTGGCGCGCTTTTTAGCTTGATAGTCGTGCCTATTGGCGCAGGTTGCTTGTGTATTACCCGCGCCAATTCGTCTTTGGCATTAGTTTTAGCCTCACAGTCGCGCCAATCCTGTGAGGTACTAGGGTTTGCTCAGTCCTGAGCTTCCTGAGCCTGATCTACGTGTTTGGTCTTGATTTTTCCACTGCTTGAGTGTTTTGGAGCCTTGTTTGACTGACTGTTACCTGCATCCTTTGGTTGTTTGCCCATTTCCATCGATTTTGCATTCTAGCCCTAGGTCATCTAGGTGCTATTGTGTGTCGAGCCTCCTTTGGGAGTTTTTTCTTTCTATCGGTTCAGTCAACCTTGTGATTGCTTCTTTGCATTCGTTTGGTGGTTTTATATTGTCTCATTGCGTTGTTTGAGTGATTGTTTCCTTCTCCATTCGAATTCCGCCTTGTCTCGTTTTGAGCCTAGATTACGCGGCTCATTTGGAGTATTTGGGATTATTTTCGTTTTGAGGGACTTTTGGTTGATTTGAGGTCTGATTGTACGTTTGCATTGAGTGAAATTTTCTTGTTTTTTCTCTCTTGTCATCATTTCTCAAATTTCTCTTGCATTAGTTTTCATTTTTTAGCGCACTTTGCTCTGAAATATTGAAAATATAAAAAAAATCTCTTTTGCTCTTCATTAGTTAATTGGAATTAGATCTTTTCGGTGTTATTAGTGATTGGTAACTTTGAACAAAAATCTTTTTATTTTTCATTAGCTGCATTAGAGACATCATTGGTTGTTTTCTGTTCCTTTCGTTATTGTGTGAAAAGCTCTCAACTCTCTCATAAATAGCTTTCATCGAATGAAATGATATACTATGGCATATAGAGTGAATTTAGGAAATTTTGAGACATTGCATTCGCTAGGGCCTAAAAACTAAAACGTAATTGAAGATAAACCTTAAAATTTACTCAATTTACACTAAGGCAGCATTGAAACACTAACGCAACATTTAGAGGTCTAGGCTAGAGACATGTTTTGGTGTCTTTAAACCTAGTAGCTATCGTTCACCTCTTGGCTTTAGACAGTGCTAGTACGGACTTGTGCTCCCCGTACCGTCGCATATATAAAGGGAGACCCCACTAGGTTTCTATCCTTTATCCACAGGAAGCCAAGTCTGCCGCCCTATACCCGTGATACACTAGACACAGCATTCGGGAAGATTGCCTGCATGTACGTTAAGTCCTTGGTTGATTTCTCTTTCATTTTGAAACCAAGGTGTATATTGCAGTTCACGGTTATTTGTTACACCCTTTGCCTAGTATTCCTGAGTAGTCATTTGATCTTTTTGACTCTTTAAATTTGCAAGGATCACCAAGAGCTTGTCCTTTAATGCTTGCTTCAAAACTGAAAGAGATAGAGTCACCTTTCAGTCGTTTCTCGACTCTTAAAACATGAAACGGTAAAGTTTCTCAGTTTCAATGTGGTAAAACAAAACACCCGCGATCACACACCCTGTTAGATTTTGCTTGTTGGTCGTTTGATTGTGTGTCTTGACTCTTTTTCAGCCTGTGTGTGTGTTTGATATTTTTCTCTTGTCGTTACTACCACAGTGGCAGAACCTTCTGTTTCGTCTACTGGTAGTCCATATACAGACGATTCATCAGAGGTTTCCCAATCCTCTGCTGAACCACAGCAGCCCATTGTTTTAGAGTTTCCCGACGGGGGACCAGTTCTGTTCGAGCAGCCCTTTGGAGGACCAGTTGAGTTCAATTGGCCATTTTCCGACCCTTGGTTTGGATTGGGAGTAGGGGAATATTTCCCTTCTCTTACATCGAGTTTGCCTTTTATAGCTGTTGTTATTCCTCCTAGTCCTCGCCGTCTATTATGAGATCTAGCAGCAGGCTCAAACATGAGTGAATCCAGCGAGGAAATCCCCACGTTCGGTGAAGATTACCAGTCATTTCCTCGGAGATTATTTCCAGGAGACAACCCTGAACCGACTGTTATGTCATCACCCGGTCCCTCATTACCAGCAGGGTATAGATCCTTAGGTCAGATAATTGCCGCATCAGCCTCTATGGGGGTATCAGCTCCTTCTACGAGGCCGGTGGTTCCTTCATTGGGGATTTCTCCTCAGACACCCGTCGCGTCGTCCCCTCAAGTCACTTCTGTACCTGTTTGGCCCACTGTCTGTGTGGCCGCATCTGCACCAGCTGTCATGGCACACTCTGCGAGGGCTGTGCTGCCTCCTGAAGACGTCTATATAGCGACTGCTATGCCAAAGAACATCTCTCCTGAGGAGTATTGGTTGTCCCTACAACAGCCGAACCCCGAGGTTGGACAAACCTCTCAAGATCCCAACCGCCCGTATTTTTCGCATTATGCACAGGATGGTACGCCCGTGTATGCTTTTCCATATCAGTATGATGAGCACGGGAACATTTTATGTTTACCTGCTCCAGAGGCTCACCTTCATGCTCAAGGTTTACCCTATAACCAAGCTGGACATCCTTATAACCCGCAAGGGCAACCTTTTCAAGGCCAACCTTCGGGCCAGCCTAGCTATCCTTATGACCTGCAGGGGCAGCCTTTACAAGGCTATCCTACAGGCCAGCAAGGGCCATCGTACGGTCCACAAGGACAGTATTACAACCCTTCTGATCAACCTGTGCAGCCTCAGCCGGGGTACCAACCGGGGCCGGTATATGGTCCTGGGGGGCAAGTCCAACCTTCCCAACCCATGCAACCTCAGTATCCTATTAATCCAAACATTGCTCACCAGCCTAGACCATCCTATGGTCCTGCTGTAGGTCAAACCGATTACCAGCCACCACCTGGCTCCATTCCTCCACCAGGACAATCGGTCTATCCGGCACAACCTGGTGTACCTCCACCAGGCCAATCGGTCTATCCGGCACAACCTGGTGTTCCACCTCCAGGCCAACCGGTTCATCCAGTACAACCTGGTGCTTCTCAACAGCCAGTTCAACTTGCGCAACCGGCACAACCTGTTCACCCGGGTCAACCTGTTAACCCAGGGCAGCCCGCTCAGCCAGGTCAGCCTGCTCAACCAGACCAACCTACACATCCTATCAACCCTTCCCAATAGTTGATTTATTCAACGCCGTAACCGAATCCACTGTTGCACCCTAATTATCAGGCTCAGTAGGGCCCCACCTATCAGCAACCCATTCGACCTCAAGGCGGTTACTATTCTCATGGTCAATCTCAACCGAATTATAACCAACCCCAAGGTTCTAACTATCGTCTTCAACAACCCGGCTACACCTACACTCAGCAGCCGAATTCGCATGCTGCTTACACAGGGCCGACATATAATTAGGCTCCATATTCTAGTTATCAAGCCCCGCACACTGGTTACCAGCAACCAAATCAGACTGGTTATACGACCTATACCCCCTATGGTCAGAATCCTGCGGTACAGAACCCATGGGGGCAAGGATATTCTCAACCAGCGTGGAGTACAGGTACCGGTCCTTATCCAAGGCTTGGCATGCCGTCCAATCTGCCATTGCCATTTTTGGCTACCTTGGAGTTACTGGATGTTTCGAAATTAACCAATGATCCGATTTTGCACAATCCTTATTGGCCTCCGGTTCCTACCAAGGTTCCCGGTGATTGACCAAAGTTTGAGGGAAAAGCTGGAGAGGACACCCAAGCTCATCTGATGACTTACCATCTTTGGTGTTCGTCCAACTCTTGGGTGGATGATTCAATCCGTCTGCGCCTCTTCCAGCGCACTTTGACTGGCACTGCTGCTAAGTGGTATATCGAATTATCCCGTGGCATCTTTCAAGATTTCAATACGTTAGCCATGGCTTTTCTGACTCACTTTCAGTTACTGGTTCGCTACGAAGCCGGGACGCACCTCCTGACTTCTTTGAAGCAAGACAAAGCCACCCATATTTCTGATCACATTCATGAGTGGCGACGTCGTCGTAGACTGATCAAGTTTCATATACCTGATCAGATATTAACACATTGGTTCACCACCTCCTTCGTTAACAAAATCGCTCAAGATATTGCTATGGGAGCGTGTGTGACTGAAGAACAAGCCATCGTGCGTGCTCAATATCTAGATTTGGTATACTCACAGTCCAGCACGCTGTATGATATTTTTCCTGACGCTCCATGGTCTGGAACCTCTAGAGCTCCACCTACCCCAGCGGTGGATGGTGTTATTGGTTCCGTGTCTCAGAATTTGAAGAAATCTTCGAATGGGAAGCAGAAGTCCATCTCATCCAATAATTATGCTCCTCCCGCCCCTTCTGATTATGGAAAAACTGCGGAGGCTAATGCCGTTCAGGCCAATCCTACGGAGAAAGCCTCCAAAGGGAAAAAGAAGGGCAAAGAAAAATCTAAATCCGATGCCCCAAAGCCAGAGTCCAAACCTCGTACCGAGGATGGTTCCCAATGCAAACCGAAGTACCCCTGCCTCATTTGTGAAGAAGATCACTATACAAAAGATTGTCCATGACGATCTGAAGTTAGTCAACTTCTAAAAGGCTCCAAAGGGACTCTGGCAGTTCTTAAATAACCGTTCCCGTCTCAACAGACGCAGATGGTTGAACAGCCTTCACCATCTACACCATTTGGGTCCCAGGTCTTTATGATGAATGGTGTTGTACCTATCTCTATTGCTACGCGTTCGAAGGATTACAACGAATCGCGTCAGGAACCGGGGAAGGCAGTTGCGGATGGTCCACCTCCCCCACCTGTCTCCGGTTCGTTGGAAATTGAGAAGCCTACTACTGAACCTGTTGTGAGGCCACCTTCTAAAGGTGTTTTACGAAAGTCTTCCTACAATCCGAATGCTCGTGCCGCTCAGCACTATAGTATTGTTGAGGATCTGGCACAGGCACCTTCTGCCATGTCTGCATTGGAAGTTCTTCAAAGTTGTCCTTCGCAACGGAAAGCTTTATTATCTGCAATCAGTGGAATCAATCCTGCCGATTCTAGTCTTCTCACCTTTGACTTAGAAAATTTCACCCCCCGACTTCCACATCAGATCGCTATTGTTATTCAAGTCGATATCAATGGTCTTAACATCCATAGGGCCGTTGTGGATGAAGGTGCTTCTACCTATGTCATGTCATCCGCTTGTTGGAAGGCCATTGGCTCTCCAGCCCTTTCATCGTCTCCCAATGCCCTAGAGGCATTCGATAGTCAGGAATCCAAACCCGTGGGTGTTCTCGAGAGTCTAGCGATTACTTTACAGGGGAAGACAGTCAACGTAGAAGTAGAAGTGGTTGACACCAAGCTTAACTACAATATACTTCTCGGCCGCAGTTGGACTCATGCCATGTTATGCATGCCTTCCACCCTCTTTCAACTTATTAAGTTCCCTCACGAGGGCAAAATCGTTACTGTGGATCAGTTGTCTTTCTTCACCTCCACCTCGGAGAACAACGTTTCGTACGTGGATCAGATCCCAAATCCCCCTGACAGTGTAGGGCCCGGTCTCTTCAAAGACCCTGTCCTCATGGGTATTTTTCCTGCACCACCACCGCACACCGCTCAAGTTAACATGATCTCTAGGTTTGACGACCCATGGCTCATCCCTACACCTGAGCAGGTGTCTGAGTTTGGAGAATCGATGCCCTTAACTCCAGTAGAGATTAACTACTGTGAAATCGTCACCGCATCTGATCCTCCCCCTCCTCAACATGTTCCTTTGAGCATGGCTTTAGACATCTATTCTCAATCCCCCTGGCTCGGCGAGGCCAACTTGCCTGATCCTCTCAAAGTGATTTTTCCTTCTGATGAAGCCATTGTTGAAACAATGTCTCTTGAGGAGCTGCCTTGGAGCGATGGACATCATCGTTCCTCCTTCATGCCTAGCTTGGGGGCAATGTCAGATTTTCTAGAGCGTTTTGCATCTCAGGTTCCCACTCCACCTCTCCAGACGCCCATATTAACACATGAGGTGCTTTCAGAGGGAAACCTGAGCAACATCACTCAAACCATTCCAATCGACATCTCCTTTAAACCGGGGATAGTTGAGAACATACACGTGGGAGTGACTTGTTCTCCTGATGAGATACGAGTCTATACCGATCTTTTTCGAGAATTCAGAGACGTGTTCGCTTGGTCCTATGAGGAAATGCCCGGGATTGATCCCAGCATAGTAGTGCACAAGATTCCTACCTATCCTGGTGCGAAACCTGTGTGCCAACGCCTACGCCCGGTGCACCCTCGCAAAGCTTCTACCATCAAAGCAGAAGTTGAAAAAATTCTGAACGCAGGCTTTATTTATCCGATTCCCCTCACAGAATGGGTCTCCAACATTGTCCTTGTAGATAAGAAGCAGGGGACTATCAGAGTCTGTGTTGATTATCGCGATATTAATCGTGCCTGTCCTAAAGACAACTATCCCACTCCTTTCATAGACCAAATCATCGACGAATGTGCTAGGAGTGAGATTTATTCCTTGATGGACGACTTCTCTGGGTATAATCAGATAAACATTCTACCTGAGGATCAACACAAGACTACATTCATCTGTCCGTGGGGTACTTTCACTTATAAAAAACTCACGTTTGTGTTGAAGAACACTAGAGCCACTTTCCAGCGTGCGATGTCTTACGCTTTCCATGACATACGCCATATCTTTTAGCCTTATCTGGACTACTTTCCAGCTCACTTAGCTAGGCGAGAGGACCAAACTGAACACCTCCGCCAGATTTTCCTTCGCTGTAGGCGCTACAATATTAGGCTTAATCCTCATAAATGTGTCTTTTGCGTGGATTATGGCCATCTTTTGGGATTCATAGTCTCAAAAGATGGAATTCGCCTTGACCCTTTTAAAGGTCGAGGCTATCATCAATCTCCCATCACCCTCCTCGTTATATCAATTGCAGAGTCTACAGAAAAAAGCTAACTTCCTTCGACGCTTTATCCCGAACTACGCAGAGGTGGCCAAAGGATTCACGCGTCTCTTAAAGCAGAACGTTCCCTTCCACTAGGAAGAAATTTCTCAACAATCCTTTGAGAAGCTTAACACGTTACTCGTTAATGCTCCTTTGCTTCATCCTCCTAACTATCACCATGATTTCACTTTGTATCTCGTCGCCGCGTTTAGCACCATAGCTATGGTTTTGGTGCAGGATGACGATGATGGAAATGAACATGTCGTTTATTATCTGTCACGGAACCTTCTCGACACAGAAACACGTTATGCTCACGTCGAGAAGCTGGCATTAGCTGCAGTACACGCAGTGCACCACTTTCGCCACTACATCTTGTTGCGCACAACAACCGTGGTTTCGGATTGCAACCCCATGACATATATTCTTTCTCGACAATTACTGGGGGGGGAATACTCCAAATGGATCGTTATCCTTCAGAAGTTCGACTTAGAGTTCACCACTACTAAGTCGACCAAATCACTGGTTTTTGCGGATCTTATTTGCTCGCTCCCGACAGACTCCACCCCATCTCATTCCGAGGATCATATCCTGGACGAAAATATTTTCCTTATCAGCACTCGCAACCCATGGTACGACGATATTATTGTGTATCTTCAGACCTCGACGTTTCGGTCTGAGTTGAATAAAGATGCCCAACGTCGGATTCGACATCAGTCTCAACCCTACCGTATAGTAGGAGATACTTTATACCGCGTTGGAGTAGATTCGGTGCTCCGCCAGTGCCTCACCCTGGAAGAGGTTGAAAAGGTCCTAAATGACTACCACAGTGGCGCCTATGGTGGTCATATGTTTGGATATGCCACTGCCTAGAAAATTCTACGAGCAGGTTACTTCTGGCCGTGAATATTCAAAGACTATATCGTAGCAGCCCGTAAATGTCACGTGTGCTAGGTCTTTCAGCGCAAGATGTGCACGCCGCCTCTCCCTTTGCATCCTGTTATTACCGTTGGCCCTTTTGCAAAATAGGGCGTAGTTTTTATGACATGTAACCCTCATTCGGCCGGGGGGCATGCGTATATAATCTTCGCTGTAGACTACTTTATGAAGTGGGCCGAAGCGATGCCTACACTAGTTGCCGATGGTAAGACAACTGCCCAATTTATCTTCAACCATATTATTGCACGTTTTAGGGTCCCTCAGGCCATTGTTATCGACCATGGTACCCATTTTCGAGATTATATGATGGCCGAGCTGACATCAAGATTGGGCTTACGCCACGATAGCTCAACGCCATATTACCCCCAGGAAAATGGCTAGGTTGAGGCCGTGAACAAGGTTTTGGTCACAATGCTTCAACAGACAGTTGGTATTCATAAATCCAATTGGCATCTCCAACTGTTTTCAGCTCTTTGGGCCTACCGGACGTCAGCAAAGAATGCAACTGGATTCACACCTTTCCAATTGGTGTATGATCTGGAAGCAACTCTTCCGGTTGAATGCGAAATTCCTTCTTTGAAGTTAGATGTGGAACTTTTACCCGACACTTCTCTGGAGGAAGAGCATCTTTTGTATCTGGAACGGTTAGATGAAACCCGCCGTTTGGCTGCTTTAGTCATTGAAGCATAAAACAAGCGGGTCAAATCTCACTTTTATCAATCAGTTTCTCCACGTTCGTTTGTCGAAGGGGACCTTGTCCTCCTATACGATCAAGCGCATGACAAGCTTGGGGTCGGTAAGTTCCAACCTATGTGGCATGGGCCCTACATAGTAAAACACGTATTGAAAAATGGGGCCTATGAGTTCATTGATTATGAAGGGGTTCCGTTGGCGCAGCCCCGAAATGGGCTATACCTCAAAAAATACTACGCTTGAAGCGATTTTTGGTGTGGTGTGTGTACATAGGTGTGTATTTTCATTTGTGTGCATGTGTGGTGTGGTGTGCGATGTAAACATATTTCTGTTGATCGGGTCTTCCTGATTGTGCAAATGTCCATCAATCCGTTTGTTGGTTTCGTGGATTGTGCCTCCCGCAGTACCAGGAATCTGTCTTCGGTAGCCTGGGTAATCTACGATCCTGCTGGTGAGTTGGTCAATCTGCAAGGTGTGTGTCTGGGACGTGCTACAAATAACATCGCGGAATATAGTGCTGTGTTAGAATTATTAACTGAGGCTGTAAACCTTGGTATCCGTGAATTACTTATGTATCTAAACTCACAACTTGTAGTATCACAACTTAACGGTCATTATTCAGTCAGAAACCCATCCATTTTACGTCTGTATCCGCGTATTCATTTATTGGAAAGAAATTTTGACTATATTACATATCAACATATACCCAGACATATGAATACATTGACAGATGCAGTAGCTAATATGGTTTTAGATAGACATTTGCGCAATTTATAAACAAAACATCATCACATGTAAAATATCCATCTAGAAATAGATATGTATATATATAGATATCGAAATGTTTACATAATGTGCATCATATAAAATCAAAAAATATACATGTTCGTCTTAATACATCTGGAGACTACATGTCTCTCAAAAAATATGCATGAAATAAGCCCTAGGTGTCTAATCTACGTGGTGCTCATGATAACAAGTCACCGCACACACTAAGCGTCTTAGAAGATGGTGGAGGCGACTAGGCACTCCCACCGTATGTCTCTGGTATGCTAGTGGAACATCTGCCAGCCGGGCATAGTCTGGAATCCCCCGGGCGATCCCCTCGAGGTTCTGGATCAACCCTCCTCCCTCGGCACCCTCCACCTGAGGGTCAGCTGCAGGATGAGTTCTCCGTGAAATAGGAGACATACCGGCAGGTCTCTCTGGGCCGACATCTACATACACATAAAAATTTTGTTAGGACGGGCATGTATTACCAAAAAAAAAAATCGTAAAACATAAAAATAAAAAAGAAGATCATACCCAACTCCTCGTCCCAGTCATCTCCCTCCGGGAGTGGAAGGTCTGGGTCTCTAGTGAAATCGGTCCCTACATATGGCCAATCCTCGACCACAATCAACTGACGCCGTAACCATCCAAAAAAATCCAGCCTCTAGGACATCTGTTGGCCTCCTCCTGATCTGGGAATCAGTGCTGCCCAGCGAGCCATCCTCGGCTCTTGTGGTATCGGCTCAGCTACTATGGCCCTGAAAGATAGGTAGTCGTTCCAGGATGAACGATACCAAGATGGAACCATAGCCAAACTATTTTAGTTTGGCCTACTTACACTTTGTGAGCTGTCTTTTCATATTTGTTGTCACTGCAGTAGCCCAATCAAATAGTGTCAGATTCATACACTCAGCATCTAGGAGGAGTTGGGCCTTGGTCGCCTCGTGCGGTGCCTGTGACCCCGTAGCTCGCGTGATGGTATGTAGCACCACTCTAAGTGCTAGATCGGGGATAGTATGGATATCTACCTTACCGCTTCCCGAACCCAGTCATTCCCCTCGGCACACTCTTGCCATCACCTGCTCCATATTCTCTCCAGATGGTCTGCTTCCTGTCAAGACGGGCACCGGACCTCTACGCGATAGTCCGGTTATGAAATATATGTCAGAAACCTCGAGTTCTAATACTTGGTCCCGCAGCTTGAACACTTGTTCACTTTCGTCACATATGCTGATCAGGTATTGTAGGAGCTCCAGTTGAGCTCGTAAGCAAGGTGTCAGGAAGAAATTTTTAAGCCCACAGTTCTTGAGGGAATTCATACAAGTTTCATTCTCCATAGCCTATTCATCCTCTTCCCCATGCTCCCTCTCTTTCCATTCGATAGCCATTTTTCTCAGTTGCCTGCATCAACATGGTAAAAAACCCTTGATTAGATCTCTGTTATGCTCGAAATTTCATGTAAATCACTAGCTGTTTGGAAATTTGAAACGGGAAACCGCGTTGCGCCATTGGCACGGCTGTTTTCTTAACAGTCGCACCAGTTGGCGCGGGCCCTTTGTATGCAAAAGGCCATTGGTGCGGGTCCGTGCCCGATACCCGCGCCAATGGGCGAAGCCCTATAATTTTAAAAAATTATCCACAGAAGTCTAATGAGTAATGGAAAACTATAAAAAATGGATTAAAATGGAGTACATGGAAGCGCCTCTTACCTGGAACGAACGGGAATCTGAATGGTAGCCCGGATCAGTCGCAATCGCCATCAGAAGTTCGCACACAAATAGACCACTATTGCTCTCCTATGAGGTAAATAGAAAAAGTAATTTTGTTTTTTACCATTTGAGACTTATTTATAACTTTCTGAAATCTCATTAGGTTTTAAAAGTCATTTTTTATTAATATTTTAATGTATTTTGTCGAAAATGGATTTTACACTTGCCTCTGTGTGTAGCAACAGGTTTTTTACGCAACTAAAATGGTGAAACGAGTTGTATTTTATACTTTTTCGGACTCGGGAAAAACACGAAAAAGCCGTTTTTGGAGTCATCTTTTAGCTCTTTTTTGACTCTCTAAATATGAAAATATTGCCGAGGCCCTTGTCATTTCGATCTCGTTAAAGTGGCTGCGAAAAAACATCTACCCAGTATACGTTTACCCCTTTTTCGGGCTAGGATAGATTACTTATGAAAAAGGAATACCCTAGCCTATCGCGACTAGGAGGTTTTCTCAGACATAGTTTTCTACCTTTTCGGATATGAGGAACTATTTACGAAAAGGAATTGTTGGAGTTTACTTTTCTGCTGTCTTTTCAAACTCACTAAACATGAAAAGACGTCGAGTTCTCCCTTTGTCAGACTCGTTAAACCTAAATGACATCGAAAATTGTCAATCATGACATTATTCGAGTTTCTCCTTCTTAGGGCTTGTTAAATGTACTAGGATGGGTTCGTCCAAAGGAAGAACTTATATGATAAGCATATGGTATCCTCTTCAAGCTTGTGTAAAAATAAAGAGGTACTCGCCAGAAATGGTGGGGAAAAATGGAACCAGTATCATTGTCGTGTCGGCAGTATGTTGCTCTTGAACATGGCACTTGTCTGCATTCGTGTCGGGTTGGGGACATCTCATCTCGTTTTCCACTTGCCTCCATGGGTTTGGGTGATCCCTTTTGACCTCTCATCTGCTCTTTGCCTTGTCACCAGGACCCTTGATCTTTTCATGTCAAATGCTGCCAAATCCACTATCGTGCCGCCGATATGTTCAAGAGAAGTTGACCTCTGTAGATTTCAACCTTCCTCTGATTCTCATCTAAATCTTGATTCACAAAGACATTATGTTCCTCTGTCTCATGTCGATGATGTGGGAAACATTATGGCCCACCTTCAATCAAGGTCACTTCCTGTCGACTTCAGCTCATTATCCAGGAAGCTGATCTAGAGACTCCCTTCTGGTACCTTGGAGCCTGCCTGCCTCAATGGCAGGTTCTTCGCGTTTGACGTGAGGTTTTCATTATTGGCCTCCGATCGAGTGATTCTACGGGTGTTCGATGCCAGCTCATTGATTCACATGTCGTAGATTGTACCTATAGTACCTTGAGGACCATTATCATTAGTGGTGGTACCTCTCGCGTCTGTTAACAGTTTTCATCATTGGCTGGTAATCAGGCGATGTTCTTGCATGTTCGACTTCAGCTCACATATTCGCATGCTTGAACTTGTACTTTGTTCGGGTTGAGATAGAGTGCAAGACCCTGGATTCTTGTCTGTTATAATCCAGGCTGTGATTTTGTGGATTCTTATGATTAGTTACATGACTCACTGATTGGATGGTTGCGACCATACCTGAGTCTATTTATCAATCCTCACTGGATGGCTGCGTCCATACCTTGGATCTGGATTATTGCATACTCTGTTATGGATGGCTGCGCCCATACCACATATACTGCGATTGGAGATATCATTGAACTTCTGCGTGTTTTCCGACCTATTGTTTTCGCCTGACGTTGCAGCTACCACCCCTCTCTCGGCCTCGGCGTTTTTAGGGGCATCTGTTACACAGTAATTTGTCACCGTCCCTGCAATCCCCATCTCTCCCATTGGAGGGTCATTTCTGTGACCCATAAGTAGTGTCATGCCTTGCAAATACCATCATTGCATCCCTTGCCATGAGGACAACATTCCTTCTGTTGATCATTTCCTGAGCAGACCCCTAAAAACATATGTTTTTGCCTTGGCGCTGGTAGCCCGTTATGTACTTGCGCCAATGAAGAAAATTAACACTGAGCCCGCGCCAATTGGCGCTATATCCCAGTTAAGCACCCGCGCCAATCTGCTTTTAGAATTTTTTTTAAAAAGGAGGCAAAGTTTCGATTACAACAACTTTGTGGATGAGTCATCAGGAGTGGTTTCGACTGGATAACCATGACCTTCCTCCTTTGGCCTCTTGTTTCCACCATATGGGGAACCTCCCAAAGGATAAAGCCTCCCTTCCACTATTGTAGGGATCCTAGCCTCTTCCTCTCCTCTATAAACATAGCCTTCATCCATTGATGAAGGGGCTGAATGGCTAAGTCTTCAAGTTCCCAAATTCCCAAGAGCCTTATGCTGCAAGAGCCTCCATAATTCCCTTAAGGCCAAATCCAAGCAAGAAGACTATTGTCAAGATCTGAAGAGAGAGGTTTGTCCCATCCTTGACAGGATTTTCGAGACGTGTTCTGCTGGCGACCCGCCGAAGGAGAATTCAGCGTCAGAACTATGGTTGTATTCTTCCTTTGATTGATTAACAAGCGAACGTCAAGGTGGTTCCACTCTTGTTGTTGTTTATAATAATGAGTTATGTCCTTTCTGACTGACATATAGTTGCCTCTACTGGATTTTACACTTGTGTTTGTTTTGTTTCTCGCATGTGCAGGTATCCATCATGGAGATCGTGGGGATCATGATTTGCCAGGGCTAAGGAATGGGAGCGCTACCTCTTCTACAAGCAACAGCGTTGGATTCCAGGTAGGCCTTCATCGCTAGTTGGTTTATTTGCAATTAGGAATCTGCACTATAGCATGAATGATTGTTGCTAGACCCGGTCTGGGCTATTAGGGATCACCTCTGTCCGCAGAGGGGATTTACCTCCACAACACTCACAATGCCCTAATTATGGACTGTTTCAGAAGAGCGCACTTTTATGGCGTTCCACGTGTCATTGTTTCTTCATTTGTTTCTGAAATTGATAGAGAGAAAATTAAAAACTGTGCACTATCTGTCACGTTTTACGACATTCCAATTCGATACTTAGAGAGAGAGTTATGACGATTTTACCAATGTCAATTATTTGAGATAAATTTCAGCAGCCTGCAAAAACCCTTACTTCCACAAATCATATCTCCAAAAATATTGTGCAACTTGATCTGAAATTTTTACTGTAGCTTCCTCAGGATTTCAGCTTCACCTCATAAAAATTTCCACTTTTGATACTTCATAGAAAAAAAGTTAGAGCGAAAATTCCACGATGACCTGTTTCAGATGGCCGAATCCCTTGCCTAAGGAGGAAATGAAGATCACAATATATATGAATGCTTAAGTTGAGAGGGGCTTCAACAAGTGAACGTGGGAGGGATTTTAGGAGCACAAAAAATATTAATTATGAATTTTCAATGACCCATGCCCCAACCCCATGGGGTTTTAGCCCACTAACTGGGGGTACAAACTTCAAACATGAATATCTCTCAAACCGTGAAGAATTACATGGCGTGCCATACATCAATGGAAACATCTCGACAAGTAGAAACCATAAAAAGCATTATTGACCCAAAATATATTAATTTGGTAGGTCAAAATTCCCATGCAATATTGGGTTAGTCTCAGGTGTTGCTTGGGTTGACATCAAAGACAACCGCTGATCAACACTAACCCAAATATCCACCTTAGGGTACATATTTTTCTCAGCACACTGCCCTCCTGAACTTGGACATAGTCAACGGTGTGGCCGATTAACCGAACGCACCACAATTTATGTATTTCAAAAAAAACACATTGCACTATTACAGTATCACACTGGAACCAATGCATTTACTGTTAGCATTAGTGTTGGTGCGACTTGTAAATTTACAAGCAGCACTGTGAGCTGGTGCGAGCCAAGTGGCTCAAGCGCTAATTTTTTTTTAATGGTGAATTTTAAGTCTTTTTTACAAAACTAATCTACTAAAAATTTTAATTATGGATAAAAAAAGTAAAATCCATGTACATTTGGGATTCGAGGAGGCATATTTGCTGTAGAATTTGCAAAACTAAATTTTCCCACCGCTTTCCAAAATTTGAAATCAAGATGGTGGGCAATCGACGATAGCAATGTGTGCAATGGGAGCACCGATGGCAGAGCACCTCACACAAGGGAAATTCACACTAGTGCTTGAGAGCTCTGGAGCACTGAAGAAGTGAAAAAAGTGGATTTTTTGTTGTAATTTTTTTTAACCCTATTTCGGTGCGCAGGTTTTTGAGCGCACTGGGTGCGTTTGTATGGAGAGCACAATGTCCTGGTGTGCCAATTTGTTGTATGCAATGGTGCTTGTCTAGTGGAACACACCGGTGTTGTGTAGGATGAGATATGCACCGAACAGAAAACATCCACAAAAACCTCCACCCGCCAACCACCTCTAGAAACCTTCGTTACAAACAGATATCTTGGTTGTCTTTATAAGGTGTTCCTCAAAAACATCCTCTAGAGGGTATTTTCCTTGTAGTGGGAGAATCAGAGATGATAACAACAACCCCACAATTTTGGCACAATGGAATCACAGCAGCGGTAGCCTCTGGGGGAATTTGCACCATATGGGACAGTCAAATATTCATCCTCATCCACTAGGTAAAAAATCAGAGTATCCTTCTAAATATTTTGGAGCACAAAGTTACTAATAAAAGGTTGAATCTATAATATATATGCTCCAGTAGCTTATTCATAAAAAAACACAGTTCTGGCATATTTTCAATAGACCCAAATCTGTTGATCACCATACTCGCACTATTACGATGGGAGGTTTCAACACCACCCATCTAGAAAATGAGAAACGCGGAGGAAACCAAGTCAGGGATCCTTTCAGGGCAGATCTGGATGACCTCCTCACCCAATGGTACTTAGAAGACCTCAAGCCTAGATCTAAAAAGCTCACCTGGTCAAACCAGTGAATAGGAGAGGCTCATAGAGCAACGTGTTTGGATAGGATCATGATACACGCATATCAGTTATTGCCTAACATGGATTATAAGGTGGATACAACCAGTAACCCATCATCGGATCACCATTTGATCTTCCTGGATATGTTGAAAAAGACAAATTGGGGTCCAATCACATTCCTCTTCAATCATCACTGGATCCAAGAAGAGAAAGTCCATCAACTAGTTAGAGAAAAATGGAGCACATAAATCAAGGGATCTCCAACTTTATTTTGGGAAGAGAAACTAAGAAGAGTCAACAAAGCCTTGAAAATATGGGTCAAGTTGGAACATAAATCCCTAGGAATGCAGAGTAAGCTCCTCCAACAACAGCTGGAAGACCTGACTCAATATATGGAGATGGTAGAGGTAACTGAAGTACTAATAAATAGAGAAAAATAATTGGGGAGACAAATTTACACTCAAAAGAGAAAAGAGGAGGAGGAATGGAGAATAAAATCATGAAGTGTTTGGTTGGAGGTTGGAGATAAAAACACTAAATTATTCCACAAACAGGCTAAAGTGAGGGAGAAACATAATAAGGTCCTAGAAATCACCACATAAAACAATGATAACATCACTCAGCTGGAAGACTTGAAACAAACAACCTTCACTCATTTCCAAAATATCTACATGGATACGAGAATGGAAACAAAAGAATAGGAGGTGCATCTTCTCGCAAATACCCAACCCTAATCACAAGGAAGGACAACGAGGACTTGGAAACCCCCATCTGGGAAGAGGAGGTGATGGAAGCCATATGGTCTATGGACACAGATAAAGCCCCTAGACCAGACGGATTCACTATCCACTTTTATAGGGCATTCTGGATCTTAATAAAAAATAATCTTCTCTGAATGCTACAATGGTCAATGGGAAAAGATAAACTTAGTGGAAGACTCAATTCATATTTATTGGTTCTTATACCAAAGGACACCAAACCAGTAATTGTTTCAAGATTCAGGCCTATTTCCTTTTGTAATTTTTCTTAAAAAATTCTCACCAAAATTTTGTCCAATCGATTAAAACCTCTCTTGGACAAACTCGTGTCCCCTAATGAAGGAGGGTTCATCCGAGGGAGTAAAATCTTAGATAACATATTCCTTGTTCAAGAGGAAATTCACACGAGCAAGAATGCAGGAAACAGTGGCATGGAAATTAAATTGGACATGGCTAATGCCTTTGATAGGGTGAGATACAGATTCCTTCTTGAGATCATAGAGAAATTTAGGTTCAGCTAGAAATTCATCAAATCTGTCAATGCCTGTATAGGTCAGCCTTGGATCTCCCCCTTATTAAATGGCTTCCTGGTTGGGTTTTTTAAAGCTTCTCGAGGGCTGTGGAAAGGATGTCCCCTTTCCCCGCTTCATTACATCATTATGGCTGATGCCCTGAGTTGGTCCCTTTCGCAGGAACTCAACAATGGAAACTTGGGAGGAATCCTCATTTCCAGGGGAGTGAAACCTATCAATCATTCCTAGCTCGTTGATGACACCATTCTATTGGGAGGAGACTCAATGACTGTAGCTAGAATATTCAATAGAATTATGGAAAAAATACTTGGAGGCTTCAGGAGGCGAGGTGAATAGTCATAAAAGTTAAATCTATGGGTGGAACTATTCTGAGGACACAATGGCAGCCACTATTGAAATCCTAGCTTTCCCTAGCTGTATAAATTGGAAAACCTTTACATATCTATGGATGTCCATTGCTGAAGACAGAACCCCCAGATCAGCATGGGAAATCTTATTTGACAAGATCAAAAAAAAATTGAAAATTGGGGAACTAGGTGGTTTAACCTAGCAGGACAGCTGATATTTATTAAATCGGTGCTATCGACTCTCCCTTTGTATCAGTGTTCAGCTCTTCTAACCCCAGTTGGAGTGGTAAATCAACTCAGTAGATTTGTTACACCAATTTTTGGTCATCTAACATGTTACTATTAGATGGACAAAAGTACACCTTGCAAGACCAATTTTACCGTAGTAAAATTGCTTTCACTATGAAAAACTTAGTAATCCATAATGTATTAATTTTTTTCTGGTCTAAACAGGAAACCTCGTTTGGAATAATTTAATAAATCCTTATTTGTTTGATTTTCCTCAAGGTATAATTAATTCAACCATAGTTTAATTAATATTCCTGGTCATATTCAACCCAAAAAAGGAAAAATAATTAGATGAATAATTATTTATCTTATTATTTTCTATGAATAATTATTTAAAACATTATTTAAATAATATTCCTTGTTAAATTTGACTAAATCATTTATTGTAATATCCCAAAATGTGAAAAGTAGGAATATAGTGTATGAATATGAAAATAGCAGCAAGTATTAACACCTCACATGTGAGCCAAATGATAGATCCATGATATTATGTGTGACAACAATAAATAAGTACAAGATCTTGGAGATCAAGCCCCTCAAGATAGGCAAAAGGAACCTCCAATGCCAAAATGCACCCAAAAACATGTAATACACTACTACACAAAGTACTAAAGCAAGCACAACGTATTTTTAGTGACTAATACTACAACTGGAACATATATATATATATATATATATATATGGATCTGATAAGATCATGCTCATACAAGGCCAAAAATGGAGATCTATGCTCCTCAACACTTTTCCAAGACAACCCAGGAAGGGTTTATGAAAATACACTAAATATGAATGGTGGATCTAAAGCCCTAGGGCTGAAGATGCACTGCAACTGAAGCACATAGAAGGAGGTGGCTGAATCTGATGTAGATCTGAAATAACTCCTCCAAAAATACTCTCTCAATGAAGGGTTGATCCCTTCAATGGAAAGTAAATTACTGCTGCTGCTAGAAACTGCTACTTCTGAGGAGAAGAACCATGTGCATAAGGCTGTTAGAGTGCTCTGAATGATCCAGAATTTTAACCATGGATTCTACTCAAAAAACCCAGAAATGGTTTGGCCAAATTTGAACTTTGGATATTCAACCCTTTTTGGGTTGCCCACTACAACATCTCACTAAAATAACACAAATCTTGACTATAACTTCGTTGTAGGGGATAAAATCAACTTGGCTTTATGCCGCATATGTCAAATAAGCCCAAGGGATCCTTTACTAGACTTCCAATGGAAGGAAACCTTCCTCCACTACAAAACTACCTCAGAAAACACCCAATAAGATCTTCCACTGCTGCACCCTGCAACTTAGCACATCTCTCAATAGAAACTGTGTTGTACCACAAGGTTGAAGCTTGGTCTGAAACCTGAATGTGGAAATGTATTTCAAAGCTCTTCCAAGATGCCTCTCAAGGATAAAGGTGGGATTCCTGATCAGGAACACCCGATGCTAAACAACACTGCAATCTTAGTGAAACAGCTAAAGAAAGCTTATATGTCTAAACAGACCATATAATCTAAAACATACATATAATAACATGAATAACATGGCTTCCATCCTCTTCCATTTATACTAAATGAGATTCCAAACCCTAAGCCCCATCCATTAACAACACTACTTCCATACAATGTGTCTCCATCTAAAACTGTGTTGTCCCTCATTGAATGCCACTCGTCCATGACAGTGTTGTTGATTTGGTCAAATTTGACTCAATCCACATGCTCTAGCCCTTGTTCACACCTTATGGTGCTTTATTAAGCTGAAAATATGATCCAATTTCACATGAGAAGTGGTTTTACTCCTAATAAAGAGATTTATGGGTCTCCTTACCCACTTATTCATCAAACAAGAAAGAAAAATTAGATTTTAATATTCAAATTAGCTTAATGCTAATTTAGGAATATTACAATCCTCCCCTCCCAAATGTTGGTTGTCCTCAAGCAACTACAAGGATAGATCTGAAAAATATAGGGAACCTTCATCCCCATGTGAAGCTCCATCCTCCAAGCTATCATCCATATAAAATGAATCACCCTCCAGAATGGTAATTCATAGAAAAACTCCTCCCATCTACGCATGAGAGGCACCTCAAGTTCTCAAGTTACCCAATTGACTCATCCCATAAGGAAACAAGAGACCCAATGTAACAATCATGGATGGTCCAATTCTCTCCCAGAAAATGAAACATAATAACCATAGATTATCTCTTTCCCACAGGGCACATCCAATCCTTCCATCCTCCCTCCAATTATTCCCATAAAAATAATAGGTACATCATCAATATATGGGATCAAAACTAGTGATACATAAAGAACCAAATGCAATAATGGAGGTGGATCATAGTCCCACATGTTGAACCAACACAATATATCTCCTGACTGCCTCAGATCATGATATGGTAAGTGGTTTCCCCACCACTTACTTTCTGCCATAATTTTCTCACAAGTTCTGAAAAGTTGAAAATTGTTTGATGCCTTTGGTGCACACCTGGAATGATATATCATCTCCCTATATCCTCCTAGGGAGTGGCCATGTTCAGCAATGTTTATGGCCCAAATTTTTCCATGAAGTTTGAAAGGAAGAATGCTCCTGCTTGGAGCAATGGCCTGCATATACATGGTAAAGGAGTGCAAATAATCATGAAGTAAAACATCATGCACATAAATATGTTCCTTACCATAATCTCTGCTCATAAAAATGGAATGGTCCATAGGTAGATCCCCTCTCATTCCAAAAGAGGAAAGAGTTGGATTTGACAACTCCTCCATAGAGTTATGTATCTCTACCATCTCCACATGGTCCATGCATCTCCTCAAATGTTGATATACCTCCTCTTCAAGGCCTTCCCAAGTAAACTCCTCCAGGATAGTGTTGTATGACTTCATGGAATAAGTGTGGATGAAGAGAAAATCTCCATGTGCTCTTTGTAGTTACTTCTCCTTAAGCTTGGAAACTCTAGACAAGAAGATCCTACCATGATAGTAGATGACCTCATATCTGACTAAATGTCCCTCCTCTTGTAGTTGGTCATCAAGTATCAACAAGTGAAAATATCCTTGGAATAAGCCACCAATAGCTGGGATTTTCAGTATGGATCTACCCTCCAAAGTGGCAGTGTTAATGATCTATAATAGAAAGCATATTTCATGTATTTGTCCTCCTCTTTGACATATCCTATGCCAAAGTAACATATTGGAAGGCTGCTATCCTCCCCTTGATGCTCCTTTCTCAACGAAGAATCTGAAATGAGAGTAGGTAATGATGATGTTGGGAGAATGTCTCCCTTATCCTTGAGTCCACCCAAGACTCTCAACGTTGCACAATGATCTCCCAATTCTCCCACTTCTCTTGGACCTATGAGTGGTGCAACATTTTGTGAGAACTCTTTGATTTTCCTCCAATCAAGGGGTCTCCCTGGTGGAATGCCTCCATGTAATGAAATATCGAGGCCTAGAGTAGGATGTATATGTGAGTGGGATGATTTTTCCCTGGCCTCACTGCGCAAATCATCCTCCTACTTTTGTGCATAAAACTCCTGAAAAGGATGGGTGTATATGCTCTCAATAATTTGGTGTTGGACCTCCTCATCTTCACCTACCTTCTGCATGATCTCACAGTCTAAGGTGTCTTCATCAGATGTAATCAACCCATGTACACCCAACATCTCATTGGTATCAATAGTCTTGATCACAAATGAATGATCTATCATAGTGTGCACCCCAAACACTGCATTCAACGTTGGAACACACTTCCTCCAATGTTTTGTCTCATTACCTTTCTATATGGACACATGTTGCTCATGATCTTTATATGTAAGATCCTTGGGAACTTCTTGCAAAGATACAAGAGCTCCCCTAGTTGAAATAATTGCTTCATCTCCATCTCCAAATATAAGCAGATCTCCTCATATTGTCACAAATCTGGAGGATCTTTCTAGCTCTTCCTCTTCATTCTCCTCATCAATAGAGAATACCTCATCATTAATAGATCCACTATCTTGATCTCCTCTTGAAATGGAAATCCATATGTATTTTTATTGAGAAGAAAGTTCTTGCTGAAGTGGGGCCTTTGCCCTTGGAAACATATGTTGCAGATCTTTAACCCCCTCAAAAAATTTATGAAATGGAGTTGGTTTCATGGATCCTTCCAACTCATGCAAAGGTTCTGATTCTTAGTTTTGGTTTTCTCATCCAAGGAAGTTTCGTATTGTTTCGAATCAAATATTTTCACTAACCTCCTAGTGAACTTTGCATAAGTATATAAATTTGCATTATTCAATGAAGAAGATTCAAATAACCACCAGGCATAAGCCTTACCTTCAAGATGCAGTTCTGCTACTCTAATGGCTTCCTCTTCTGAAACTTGATGCAGCTGGAAATATGTGCCTAGTTTCCTTACCCAAGCCTTGGTTGTGCTCTTGGGTGACCCATCAAAAGTAGGTAGAAAGAATCTACCCAAAGTGCATTGTAGGCACCCTCTTATTCTATTGTAGTTACTGGGTCTTCTATCTTCCTTGATTTGACAAAACCCTTGGAAGCTTAGATGCTCCTTGAATATTCTAGACAAAGATTCGTATTCTTGGAGATAGTCACCAAGAGTCTCCTCCTTTGGTGTCTCTCCTTCTTCTTCTTCTCTTGCCAAGAATGTAGGCATGGTACCACGTTGTAGATCTGATTGTGTGGCTGAATTCTCACACACATAATATGAAGAACTGGAGCTTTCTTCATGTGAAAATATTCTTTAGGGACCTTCATGTCTTTCCCTCCTCATCCCCTTGATTTCTCTTTTAAGCTCATGCATAGTTTGGAGAAGAAGTTTTGAAAAACTCTTTCCCTCCATTTCTCCAAATAATGGAGACTTGACTTTGTCTCTTCTGTGAGCCTTCTCTTTTCTGTGAGAAGCTTCTTCTTCTTATGATAGCATAGATGCAATGTCTTCACAGGCTGAGCCAAGATTATGCTTTGATACCACTGTAATATCCCAAAATGGGAAAAGCAGGAATATAGTGCATGAATATGAAAATAGAAGCAAGTATTAACACCTCACATGTGAGCCAAATGATATATCCATGATATTATGTGTAACATAAATAAATAAGTACAAGATCTTGGGGATCAAGCCCCTCAAGATAGGCAAAAGGAACATCCAATGCCAATATGCACCCAAAAACATGTAATACACTACTACACAAAGTATTGAAGCAAGCACAATGCATTTTTAGTGACTAATATTGCAGCTGGAACATATATATAAATGGATCTGATAAGATCATGCTCATATAGGGCCAAAAATGGAGATCTATGCTCCTCAACACTTTTCTAAGACAACCCAGGAAGGGTTTCCAGAAATACACTAAATATGAATGGTGGATCTAAAGCCCTAGGGCTAAATATGCACTACAACTGAAGCTCATAGAAGGAGGTGGTTTAATCTAATGTAGATCTGAAATAACTCCTCCAAAAAGACTCTCAATGAAGGGTTGATCCCTTCAATGGAAAGCAAACTACTGTTGCTGTGGAAAATACTACTTCTGAGGTGAAGAACCATGTGCAGAAGATTGTTAGAGTATTTTGAATGATCCAGGATTTCAACCACGTATGCTACTCAACAAACCCAGAAACACCCAGAAATTTTTTGGCCAGATTTTAACTTTGGATATTCGGCCCTTTTTGGGTTGCCCACTACAACATCTCACTAAAATAACACAAATATTGACTGGAACTACATTGTAGGGGATAAAATAAACTTGGCCTGATGCCTCATATGTCAAATAAGCCCAAGGGATCCTTTACTGGCCTTCCAATGGAAGGAAACCTTCCTCCACTACAAAAATACCTCAGAAAACACCCAATAAGATCTTCCACTACTGCACCCTACAACTCAGCACATCTCTCAACAAAAACTGTGTTGTACCACAAGGTTGAAGCTTCGTCTGAAACCTAAATGTGGAAATTTATTGCAAAGCTCTTCCAAGAGGCCTCTCAGGGATAGAGGTGGGATTCCAGATCAGGAACACCCGGTGCTAAACAACACTGCAATCTTAGCTAAACAGTTGAAGAAAGATTATATATCTAAACATACCATATAATCTAAAACATACATATAATAACATGAATAACATGGCTGCCATCCTCTTCATTTTATAAGAAATGAGCTTCCAAACCCTAAGCCCCATCCATTAATGACACTACTTCCATGCAATGTATCTCCATCTAAAATTGTGTTGTCCCTCATTGAATGCCACTCCTCCATGACAACGTTGTTGATTTGGTCAAAGTTGACCCAGTCCACATGCTCTAGCCCGTGTTCACACCTTAGGTGCTTTATTAAGATTAAAATATGATCCACTTTCACATGAGAAGTGGTTTTATTCCTAATAAAGAGATTTATGGGTCTCCCTACCCACTTATTCATCAAACAAGAAAGCAAAATTATATTTTAATATTCAAATTAGTTGAATGCTAATTTAGGAATATTACATTTATAAATAATTGAATAAATCATTATTTATTTAATTATTACTCAACCATATTCTTAAAATAATAAATAAATCATTTATTTATTTATTATTTACAAATAAATGGGTTTGAACAAATTCAATTTATTTTTCCCTCTAACAAAAATAATAAACTATTCCATAAAAGTTGGATCTAGATTTGGTTAATAATATTTTAATTATGCACCAATATCTAGACTAACTCAATATTTTGTTATAAATAGAAGGGATTTTCCATTCATTCACTACCTTTTGTTGCCAAAAGATCGCTCTATATCTACACTTTTGGTCTGACTTTGATCCTCCATGATTGTCATATTTTCCTACTTTTTTCTTGTGAGCTCCCTTGAGTTCCATTTTTGTCTAGGTTTTCTGCACCATTAGGAGAGAGAGATCTTAGATCTGAAGCACTGAGGACATACAAGAAGCCATCCCATTGAGGGGGAATGGTAACATTTTTCTATGTTCCCTTCCCAGGTGTCATAATACAAACAATTCTTTAAAAATTATTGTCTTGTTCATTGGATGCATGGAGCAACTCTTGCTTATTATTTGTTTTTTAATGTCTTTAATTGCATAGATCTAGATTTCTGCAGCATTTATTCTGATCATTAACTACAGCTCGAAGGTAATTGAAAGCCATAGTTGAGGTTAGGGTTGTTAGTTATGCACATCGAAAATGAGATTTTTTCGTACACTTGCGATTACAATTCACACTAACAACTGACGACTCCACAAAGGTTTGTAATTACGACTGGTGTCATTTTTCAAATCCCTGCATGACCAGCTACTTCAACCCCTAGGTTTTTTCTTTAGCTTCTTATTTTGCATTTCTTGATGTTTTTTTTAATCTTTAAAACCCTAAAACGGTATGTTGGAATAAGGTCTCCAAAAGCTGTGAATTGTGTCCATTTTTTGTATATTTTTTGTATTATTTAGTCTAATGCAGGGGTTTTGGGGTGGGTCAAATCCCCGAATGCATTGTAATGGGTCAAGGGTAGACCAAGAATCTGCAAACCGTGGCTTGCGGACCATTGGATGTGTAGGCTAAATCGATATAAATAGATAATACTTTTTTAGTCTTAAGGTAGGAAAGAATTTAGATTGATGCTAAGCATGAATTGTTAGATCTGTTGTCGGGTTGTTGGGTAAGGACTCCTGCTAGTTGTGTTGGCGAAGGTCCTCAGTCTTGTTGTGTGTGGACCCCGCTGGCTATGTACACAGGCGGTATTTTGGGATTGTAAGTGGATTTTGGTATTAATATATATGTGAAGTACTATTGGATATCTGATGCTATCTGGATATGTCTGGTTATGATTGATGAGAACCTGGGTTATATGATTAACTTGCAAAAGTATATTCTTAATTGTTGCGAACTGTGGAAGTATCTATGTTTCTGGTATACGTATCTATGATCTGTTAATTACTGCACTTATAGTTTTCTATGTTGATAATTGGTATTGCGCACATGGATGCGAAGGTATTTACTAGATCTGTGCATAGGAATAGCTATGTTATACTGTGGATAATATTGTCAATAATCCTGCAAATAGATCTGTTTAGTGTGAACTCGATAATCTGGGAATGAAAATCTGCTTGACTTACCTACTCTTTCTCTCAGGGTGCGGAAACCAAGTTCCAGCACCCTCCCATACTGCTTCGAGTGAGACTTTGGCATGTGCAAGCATGTCACTGCCGAAAGGGCCAGTAGTATAAGGGATTGTTGGAAAACCTTTACCTCCGAACCTAGGTCAGTATCCCTCGAGCCAACAAATGGTTTCATTGCTAGGATCGGGATAATTTTGAGAGACAGATCGGGTAATGCCGAGAAAACATTGGAGACCTAAGAAGAAAGATATCGACGAGTGGTAAAAGAAAATTCAGGAATTCGCAGTGAGGGAGAATTGCAGTGCAAAGCTAACCGTAGAGAAGTGGAATAATAAGGAAATTTTCACAGAGATCTACGAAATTTTATTTGTGACATTTGCAACTGAGCTTCAGGAGTGGCTCGTAAGGCTCATAGATTACTAGAAGTGTTGGAAGGACGAACAGGTCATGCAGTGAACCCCAACCCTAATCCAGCAATTAGAAAAGATTGATAACACCATCACTCGTGTTAGGAATTACTGCAGAAATAAAATATTTACTGAGAGAATAATACACATAAAAAACCCAGCAACAAATCACATAAACATAAACACAATGTTTAACCAAGGAAAACCCCAAATCTGGGGAAAAACCCAACCAATGAAATTTCATTAACCATTGGCCAAAAAACCTTGGCCAATCCGGCCAAGTGAGCCTTCACCACTCACCTCCAGGCCTACCTTACAATGAAGTATTCCCAGCCTCTTATAGGCTCCATTACATGTAATACCATGGGCCAAAACCATGGGTGCACAAAACCATGTGCCCCAAAACCACTACTGTTTACCCTAGTCAACATTGACTCTACCCCGAGTCATGTTTACCTAACAATTCCCCCATTATACTTGACTTGGGGATTATTGACTAAATCTAGCCAAACCTGCTAAGTGAGACAAACCCACTCACTCTAGCTCTTCCCCCCTCAAATTTTTACCCAGAGTAATTGTAAACTTGACATCCCCCCTATCACCTAGGTCTAACTCAGAATTTACCCCTGATTACCCAGGGGTACGCATGCCATACCAGGTCTTACAGCAGTATGCCCATTTACATGTAAAAAATTAACTCCATTATAATAATATTTGTTTTGTTTCATTGTTGCTCTTTGTACATATGAAATCAATGTCCATATAAAAAGAACCCATATATCGGATTACATGGGTCACCAGTCTCTGTAACCACCAGTCCTCTAGGATTTCTCTTCAGATACATGGTTCATCAATTAATTAATCCACGTGCAAACATCCTCTCATCTCTGAATTTCTCAAACCAACTTCTTATCACTGCTAGTCGCTAGATCTGAGCTGTGGTAGCACCATTGTTCTCTTTATCCATTGAGAAACCCTCCATGGAATTCCCCATGGAATCAATCAATTGGATATTTCCTATTTCCTAGAAACACCATGCTCCGTATGGCTAGATCTACAAAAGGCTGCATTGATTTCTCCATTCACAGGCCAATAAAACCCTTGGCTGCAAAAGCGTCCCTTTGAAGCCAAATATGGCTCCGATACCATTTGTTAGGAATTACTGCAGAAATAAAATATTTACTGAGAGAATAATACACATACAAAACCCAACAACAAATCACATAAACATAAACACAATTTTTAACCAAGGAAAACCCGAAATCTGGGGAAAAACCCAACCAATGAAATTTCATTAACCATTGGCCAAAAAACCTTGGCCAATCCGGCCAAGTGAGCCTTCACCACTCACCTCCAGGCGTACCTTACAATGAAGTATTCCCAGCCTCTTATAGGCTCCATTACATGTAATACCATGGGCCAAAACCATGGGTGCACAAAACCATGTGCCCCAAAACCACTACTGTTTACCCTAGTCAACATTGACTCTACCCCGAGTCATGTTTACCTAACAACTCGCATGGTAGATCACTAGGTGGATAGTGTGATAGGAGTATTTGTGATGGAATTTGAAATTGATCAATTTGTGTCCTACTTCGAGGTGGAACGAAGGTTCTTCAAGGGTTTCCGAGGTAAGTTTCTGAAAACTCTACCATTTTTTATTAAGATCCTATTGTGCGAAAAGAGCATTTGGTGAAGCCATATAGAATGAATGAGCTCCGATCAAAGTGAGGGTATAACATGCAATGGTAATTACTACAGAACTAACCAAGAAGAAGATAGATCTGTCTATAGTTCAGTAAGGGATTCAGCTGTGCGAGAACCTCCGACTACACCACCGTCAAGCCAGCACATGGGTAAGAACTCACCCGTACCTCTTCCCCCACCAGAATATGAGATGGCCTCACACATGAAGCTACCTAACTTCAAGGGCATAGGGGATGAAGACATGGACTGGTTATGGTTTGTTGCAGGATTGGTATGGACTGTGAAAAACGTGGCCAATAACGCTGTAAAAAGGGCGCAGCTATCCCTTGCCTTTCAAGGAAGAGCCTTGGAATAGTATATGGGATACATACCTCAGCATGCGAATGTGACCATTGAAGAGATTAAGAATTCCTTGAAACAGCAGTTCAAGAAGCCTAAGTCCTACTCACAGATAGTGAACAATCTCAAAAATTTCAAGGAGGGACCGTCTGAGTCTATATGGGAAGCTGACCAATGGTTAAAGAAGGTAATTAGAGAAGGAGGATTTATATATGATGATAGGCAACACATGGGGTGGTTCATTTCTATGTTATTGCCCCACCTGTGCATGCCAATGGGTCATCAAGCCATTGAATTGCAGGAAAAGGCCTTGGAGATTGCGATGAAACTAGAATTTGCGCCAAGAGGCAATACCCAGTTAGGAGTACAAAAAATACAAGAACAGTTAGAGGCAATGCATATGGAGATCCAAAATCTACGAAAGGAGTGAGGAATAGAGGCTAGCCCTGATAGGTGGTGCATACGATGCAGGGTGAATGGCCACACTAAGGATAATTGTCCGCTACTAGCAGACTACATGCAGGTTAGGGGACCCAGCCCGTTGCATCCTAAGGAAGATGCGGGGCTAAGTGGGCTAGTGTTGTGGTGTGATGATTGTCGCATGGCTGGGTTGCATGATACCAAACACTTCCCCTGCCTTGTCGCATATGTCCCAGAAGTGAAGAAACAATGGTGTATGTTTTGCAGATCTATAGGACACGATGAGAAGAAATTCCGAACCTATGAGCTGATGATAGATAGAGGAAAACTATATAGGGTACAATCAGACCCCTCTTCACCAAGATCCCCCTTAGGTATGGGCGGCTCTCTAGCTAGGGGTAGGGGAGGGGGTCGAGGTGGAAGAGTAGGTAGATGGAGAGAACAAATGATATGCTATAACTATGGATAAATAGGGCAATTTGCAAGGGACTGCATGAACCCTGCGAGGAAATCCTACAGATACTATAAGCAGTTGGATCATGTGATCGAAGATTGCCCGATTCTGATAGCCAAGATGCAGGAGAAGCAGCACATACCGACACATAATGTACAAAGGGTCAAGTCAGAACCTTGAGATGAAGGACTGAGTGTTAATGTTATAACACACAGTGGCATGCCCACCAGAGGAGCTACGGAGAAAGCTGATGTGGAGCCTCTTATCTGTAAAGTAGCCATTAAACAAGAAGGTTTGGACTTACAAAAGGAAAAGAAAACCTTTGTCGCAGCTCACCAAGACTTTGCTAAGGTTGTGGCATCTACTCCTCAAGCCCTCGTGAACCTCAAAGTAGATGATGAGGTCAAACCATTCCTACAGGCATGTATGAAGCTATTGCACAACCAAAGGGTCGGATAAAACCTTCAAGCTTTGATAGACAGCTGCGTAGAAAGAACCCCATCCATGGAAATTAAGGATGTGCACAAAGTATATAAGCATAAGGGATGCACTAGTAAGGAGATGTGGTTAACCGTGCAGATTGGTGATTATGAGATGGATCAGGTTATTCTAGACCTAGGCTCAGATGCGAACGTACTACCCAAGAAAACTTGGCAGCGAATGGTCCACTATTTAGCAGAATATCATACCATTGGGGAGATTATCAAATATTGTGGTAGATATCATAGGAGTTAAGGTTCGGGCTGATTTCAAGGTCATTCATATTGTAGAAGATGCGTACCCCTATCCTGCACTCCTAGGATTGGACTAGGCCATAGACATGGGCAGTATTATCAATTTGAATAAGAGAAGCATGGTGTTTGAAAGTGAAGGAACACGGGTGGTAGTACTGCTAGATCCCGCAGAAGGAGAAAGGTATATAGAGCCAGTGCGTGAGGAAGAGGAGGTGGATCACATCTATAAGTTAGTTGCGAGGGACGAAGACTGGATCAATCCTATGGCTGATGGCGTGTTGTGCTGGGAAAAGGATAGCGAATGCTTTTCTGACTCTGACGGGGAAATGGAAAATTGGAAAAACATGTTACATGATGTCTCTGCGTTGCGCTGCCTGCAAATCACAAGGGATTTCCGCTACATGTCCTCAGAGGTAAGAGAGTTTCCTTACTTTGATGGTTCCGGTAGTATAAAAGAGTTTTTGAAAATATTTGAAGCTGAGGTTCAAAGAAAACGAAAGTTATGGGCCCTTAATCTAGCCATGCACGCATCACCTGCAAGGTGGTGGGACACACATAAGGGGGCATTCCAGGATTGGGAGGAATGTTGGGATATGATGATCCTATGATTCGAGCCTCCAGCTGACATGCACATCAAGATGTTTCTTGGCCAAGGGGATCTGCGCAAACATTTGTTTGCTTGGATGGAGAAATGGTGGGATCACACTACAGAAGAATGGGTTCACTTGTTTATTCATGCCTTGGTACCAATCCCCACTGCATGGTATTTAGATGCAGAGCTACATCAGCGCACCTACCATTGGGAAACCTTAAAGGATGAATTCATGGGGACATTTGCATTAACAGGAGGAATAGAGGCATTGGACGAAGCTCTGCAGGATATAGATACCTTTGTATTTGGTGAATCCAGCCCCTACGTAGAATTGGAGATACCAACATGGGAAACACAGATGCAGGATATTGTCAACTTCCGCTATATCACCATAGAAGAATGTGATGAAGACCCGTGTAATGTCTCGATCCCAGAGTTAGAAGGGGAGCGTGCAGTCGCAGGACCTCCATTACACATTGCGTATGTTACGAAGCCTCTAAAGCTATGAGAGGTTAACATTGGAATGGAAGAGTATCCCAAATTGGCTAAAATTTGGGACTACTAGGCTGTTGAGATAGTAGGCAAGGTTGCGGAACTACTCACAGAATATCAAGACTTATTTCTGACAAAGTTTTCGGAGCTTAAGGGGATCACGGGGGACATAGGGGTTATGCACATCACACTGAAATTATATGCACACCCTATGAAGCAGTGCCCTTATCGGCTGAATCCTAAGTATAAGCAGAACGTTAGGGAAGAAATCGATAAAATGCTCACTGCAGGTATCATTGAACCAGTCGTACAGTCGAATTGGGTAAGTTCAATGGTTGTTCAGGAGAAGAGGATGAAGGGGGAAATCTGCATCTATGTGGACTTACGCAAATTAAATGATGGATGCATACATGAACTCTTTCCGACGCCATTCTCAGATGAGATCCTGGATAGCGTAGGAGGCCAAGAAGCATACTCGTTCACTGATGGGTTCTCAGGATACCATCAGATCAGAATCGCACCTGAAGATTGTAGCAAAACTACATTTGCTACTAAATGGGGATCCTTTTAGTATACGGTCATGTCGTTCGAATTCAAAAACACCCTTGTCATATCCTCGCAAGTTGTAGTTGTAGTGTTCAAAGAGTTCATCCATAAATTTCTGGAGGTGTACTTCGATGATTGGAATGTCTTCGGCTTAGGAAAGATGCACGTTTCAAACATGTGCATGATGTTGGATGGCTGCCAAAAGCACCATATTTCCCTGAATATCAAGAAGTGTTTCTTCTACGTACCCTTTGGAATATTCCAACAAGGGTTGATGGTTGACCCAGGGAAAGTTCTAGTTATCAACAATCCGGCAGTACCTATGACTGAGAAACAACTGCGTTCGATCCTCAGACATACGGGCTACTACAAAAATTTCATTCAGGGATACGTTCTGATCACAGCGCCTCTAGAAAAGCTGCTTAAGAAGGATGTTTCATTCTTTTGGGATGACGAGTGCCAGAAGAGCTTTGAGCTACTCAAGCAAAAGATGGTCTCTACTCCTATTCTTATTTTTCCTGACTGGGTGAAGGCATTTCATGTTCATGTTGATGCTTCCGGAATCTCCCTGGGAGCGATCCTTATGCAGCCTGGAGATGGAGATATTGATCACCAAGTTGCATTTTCTAGTCGAAAACTTTTTGATGCAGAGCGCAACTATGCCACCATGGAGCGAGAATGGTTGGCCATGGTCTATGCATTATAGAAGTATTAGCACTATCTGTTAGGGGGACACTTCAACATGTTTACAAATAATTCGGCTTTGAAGTACCTTGTGAATAAGCCTATGTTGGGGGGGGGGGGAATCTTCTGATGGCTTTTTCTGTTCCAGGAATACGACTTTGAAATCATTTTCAAACCAGGGAAGTTGAATGTTGGGCCAGATCACTTTTCCTGAATTGAGACTGGCGAGGAAATAACCAACCTAGAAGAAGGATTTCCTGATGCGTAGCTGTTTGCTATTAAGGTAGTTGATGCGCACTTCGCTGACATCATTCAGTTCTTGACTATGGGCATGGCACCCGAGGAGTATTTAGTGCAACAAAAGAAATATTTAGTCACCCGCACTACGGATTTTACAATCATTGCAGGTCACCTCTATAAGATGGGAGTAGATGAAGTGCTGCGAAGGTACGTTTTGGAACATGAACGACATGCTATCTTGACAGAAGCCCACGATGGGGTAGCAAGAGGTCACTATGCAAGGAATGCAACAGAACGGAAGATCTTAAGAGCTATAGTATGGTGGCCTACCCTGCATAGTGACTCTCACAACTATTGTAAGGCCTGCGATACATGCCAACACACCAGAAGGCCATCCCGCAGGGATGAAATTCCCCTTCAACTGCAAATGGCCCTGCAAGCATTTGACAAGTGGGCCATCGATTTTGTAGGACCTATCAACCCACCCAAAAAGAAGACAGGTGTGTGTTACATTATAACTGCTACTGATTATGTAACTAGGTGGGTTGAGGCACAAGTGGTGAATGACTGCACTGTAGATACCGCTGCACACTTAATCTTTGAGCAGATTCTGACCAGATTTGGATGTTCGAAAATCCTGATAAGCGATATAGGTATGCACTTTCTCAATGAAACAATACAGGCCTTGATGGAAGAATTTCAGATCCATCATGCGAAAATCACTCCGTATCATCCTCAGGAAAACAAAGCGGTCAAAGCTTTTAATAAGGTCTTGGAGCATGCACCGACCAAGGTCTGTAATTTCGATTGGAGCAATTGGGACATGCGCATTCTGCCTGTTCTATGGGCTTAACGAACCACCTGTAAGAAGTTGACAGGGAAAACACCGTTTAGGATGGTCTATGGCAAGGAGGCTGTTATGCCCATGAAATATATTGTTCCCAGCCTACGCATCACAACCTTTACAAATATGGCAGAATCTGATATCATGGAGGAGCAGTTAGCGCAGCTTGTGGCTCTATAGGAAGACTATTTCATGGCTAAATTCCATTAGCAAGTTCAGAAGGCACATGATAACGCATGGCACGATCGACATATTCATCAAAATACCTTTGCAGAGGATGACTTAGTGCTCCTTTATGATATCTAGTTTTCGAAACACCCAGGGAAGTTCCAACAGCACTGGCTTGGGCCCTATAAAGTTAAAGAACTCATGGATGGCGGAGCTGTTTGATTAGCAACCCTGCGTGGTGATATGATATCTGGCTATATCAATGGTAGTCAGCTCAAACCGTATCGGATCAAATGACTATATGGCTGGAATAGCTGTATGAAGTGGGACAGACCCACCAAAGAAGGTAAGCGCAACAGGCATCATGCTCCGCGTAGGAGGTAGCCCCAGGATTGGAAGCCCGGGAGAGTGCACTGGAGGTGCAGGAATAAACTCAGAATGTAGTAGGTGCGCTGGGAGCGCAGGCGGTATGCTAAAAGTGCAAAGGTGTGCTGAGCGCACCAATGGTGCGAATACTAGCTGTTGGAATAGTCAAATCGGGTAAAAAGATAAATTTATCGTCGGAAGGAGAAGGCGATCGGCATTTAATGATGCGATTTCTAGAGATTTTTTACCATTTACTTGATGGTAAGTTCCAAGTGAAGTTTACCCTACCATTGGTTGATCACAAAGGCTATAAAGGGGCAAGATAGATCAGACAAGGGTTCTGTATCGCTTGAATAGATTATACTTGGCATGTTTGTCCTTGATGAATTTGTGCTGTAAGAATTTTTGTGCCTCTAGCATCCCTTTCATGTTTGAGCAACCTACTCCTTCTAACAATAGCCACCTAGTGTTGGGATTCATTTTTCGTGCCAAAATGACGACCACTAATCCTGCTGAATCCTCAGCACCAACGACCTTAGCAGAGCCAGAAACCGAGGAAGTGGTGGAGATTAAGTCTAAGGCTGAAGAAGTTTTCTCCACGCCGAGCCCAGTCAGGAAGAAGCAAAAGGAAAAATAATAGGGCTTAGGAAAACCCCCGAAACCCACGAAATGGTCTTGAGGGAAGCCCCGTACTTCCCCGCGAAATGTAAAATCCCCATGAGCGATGCCCCAGGCACATGTTGCTCGGGAAGAGGCTCGGGCCGCAGAGCCAATCAATTGGTTACCTCCTTTTGTTCGGTTGTGCAGGCCCTCAACGCGCACACCGAAGAACCTTGATGGCCTGATCACCTACCTGTAGATGCCACTGACCCCGGGAGAGGTCTCCATTATTAGTGAACCTTTTAGAAAGCTCCATGAGATCAAATTTGATGATCATGACTTGGAAAATTTGGAGGCCTTCCCTGAGTTGGCGCCCGAGTTATATCTTGAAAAAATTTAGGAGGATGATGGGATCAAAATTGTCCTTGTAAGCTGGGTACGTGGAGTGGTAGGATCCGGGCTCCTCAATCTGCTCAGGATGCAAAATTTCGGCCACTGCAATATCACAGACCATCTGGTCCATCAATTTCTTGCCCTGCTCCATGATGGGTGTTTGTGGATCAAGGAGCGAATCTCTATCAACGTTGCGCTCATCCATCGAATCACTGGTCTTCCTATGGAAGGACCAAACCCTCTGGAGTGTGTTGGCAAGAAGTATGAAGGGGAAAATACTAAATATGTGCGACAAAAATACCATGTGGAGTGGAATACTCGTAGATTCATGATAAAAACCATCAGTTATCCTGCTACACAATTGGGTACCATGTTATTGGCATGTAAGATGATGCGAAAATTCCAGGTGGCTTCCATCCCTACATACGTAATTCAGTTAGCAGGCCAGTGAAAGAAAGGGCTCTGCTTCAAATGGTCACAATATTTTTGCAATGAGTTTTTGGCCAATGTCCACGAATCTCAGGAGCATGGATGGGAATTTTTATATTCCTGGCTACTACTTCTCATCGCATTGATAGCCTGGGAAGCACCTGAGGAATCGGTCCTCCCGGAGCTCACCCCCGACATGTGCAAGGGGGGCCGATATATCGACTTATGGGATTCTAAGGATACATAGTGCCTCGAGGATAACCAAGTCTTCTTGTTCCTCTTTCAGAGTAGCTTGGTAGCAACCATTAATTCCTGACCATGGTTGTCTCCAGTAGTATATGACAGATACAAGGGCATTGAATCATTCTAGGTCACCATGCACAACTTCCAGATCATAGCACGCAAGGATAAATCCTAGACCTTTCTCCCTTATATGGTGGGAGACAAAGAGATTGACAATGAAATTGAGCTCTAGCCTCCTAACTAGAAGATCGGCTTCAAAACCGGCGCGAAGGGTACCAAAGGAACCAACACAATGAAATTAATCCCACCTGTCATCAGCAAGGATACCGGAGGACCAAGCAAGAGTATAGGGAGGGACATGGGCACAACAGTACAAAAGTATGCGCAGTAGAAACAAATGATTGAGAAGGACGAAAAAGCAGAGACTCAGCTAGATTCACCGCTAGACCTAGGTACAGAAGGACTGCATGCGGGAGGAACTACCTCCCCTCGAAGCATGAAGCGAACAAGCGAGCCTGTCAATGGACCCCGAAAGAAGCAGCGCTCTCAACAGACGAAACAAGATGAGACAGTCACACTAACCGAAGGGGACCTCGAACAAATTGTTGACGCAGTCAATTTGGCCATGAAAGATAGATGGTTAGCCTTAGAATAACAACAAAGAGCTACGATCAACATAATTCAAGCTAAGCTCCACGCTCTACAACTGAAGACAGACACGCTGCAGACCAGTGTGACTCAAGTACGAACGCCCTCGGAAACCAGCAGTGCAGCACTAGCTACAGCAGAAAGTCACCTTTGTTCCTTACCTGGCGCAGCCCTTGTGATCAGTCCACTTGACCTAGGAATGCAAGTCCAGGACGGTGCAGAAGTACAGCTGAATTTATTCTTGCTGCCACATGAGGCATTGCAGGGCCTCCACACCTCCTTGTTTCAGGAAATTCACCATCGAGACCAGCATGTGCACCAACAGCTTAGTGCGGCTGAGTAGACAATCTCCGCAAATAATGTTGAAGTGTCCCTCACCATCGTGCAGCAAACGGAGCTCGAAAACTTGATTCATCGACTCTGCGTAGATGTTACAGAAGCAATCCTGGCCATAGCCACCCCCTAGGCTAAGATTGAAGGGTTTTTTGCAGTGTTGAAGGCCTCCAGGACGGAATTTCAAGTGGTCAAAACACAGATGGAGCAGCAAATCGTAGATTTGCAGGCTAAGTTGCATCCCGAAACACCTCCAGAGGTACGAGCCCAATGAGCTGCGTTGGTTACTGCAGCAAAAAATTCCATTACAGGGTAGATCGCTCAGGGTGCCCAATTACTGGAAACAGCAATGCAGCTATGGATCAAGGTCCAGCGCGACCCGATCCTATGAGAAATCAACCGGAACCTGTGGCAGAAGGAAGAAGAATTCAAGAAGTTAGAAGCCACCATGCCCACTTTGGTTCCTGCTCAGTGCTTGGCACAACTTCGAACCAGCCATGACCTCCAAAATGATATTGATGAGCTCTGGCATAAGAAGAAATTTCTCAGTCATTGCCTAAAGCCCTCAAGCTCTCGTAGGATGTTGATGTTGTTGTTAAGAAGCTAAACCAGACTCTGGAGAGCATCACCGCTGTGACGGAAGGCCCAACTTCACAGAAGTTGGTAGACATTGCGCAAAATTATATTGCTTAGAGTGAAGGATTTTTTCTCCCATTGGTTGAAGCAATCAAACTGCTGCAGGCGTAAGTGGAGACCCCACCATCAGAGTGGCTCGAGACGAGTCACAAGATTGTGTTGGGGACTGTTGGAACAAAGTCTCCTAAAGCTACGAATTATGTCCATTTTTGTATATTTTTTGTATTATTTAGTCTAACGTAGGGGTTTTGGGATGGGTCAAAGCCTCAAATGTATTGTAATGGGTCAAGGGTAGACCAAGAGTCCACAAACCATGGTTTTTAGACCATTGGATGTGTAGGCTAAATCGATATAAATAGATAAGCCTTTTTTAGTCTTAAGGTAGGAAATATTTGAGGTTGATGCTAAGCACGAATTGTTAGATCTATCGTCGGGTTGTTGAGTAAGGACTCCTGCTAGCTATGCATGCGGAGATCCTTAGTCCTGTTGTGTGCAGACCCTGTTGGTTGTGTGCGCAAGTGGTATTTTGGGATTGTAAGTGGATTTTGGTATTAATATATATGCGAAGTAATGTTGGATATCTAATGCTATCTCGATCTGTCTGGTTATTATTGATGAGAACCTAGGTTATATGGTTAAGTTGCAAGAGTATCTGTTTAATTGCTGTGAACTGTGGAAGTATCTATGTCTCTAGTATATGTATCTATGATCTGTTAATTACTGCACTTATAGTGTTCTGTGCTGATAATTGGTATTGCGCACATGGATGCGAAGGTATTTACTAGTTTTGTGCATAGGAATAGCTATGTTATAATGTGGATAATATTGTTAATAAGCCTGCGAAAAGATCTGTTTAGTGCGAACTCGATAAGATGGGAACACATATCTGCTTGACTTACCTACTCTCTCTCAAGGTGCAGAAACCTGGTTCCAGCACCCTCCCATACTACTTCGAGTGAGACTTTAACCTGTGCAAGCAGGTCACTGTTGAAAGAGCCAGTAGTATAGGGGTTTGTTGGCAAACCTTAACCTCTAAACCTGGGTAAGGACCCCTCGAGCAGACACAGTAAAAGTTCTTACTTCCGTGTGTTTATGGACCTATTGCGTAGGTAATAGGTATCAGCTGCAACAGAGACGAAATTTTTTTTTGAAACCTGCTCCCAAAGCAGTCAGAAGTGCAGGTCGCACTTTTTGTGCCAAAACCTACGACCTCAACCTTTAGGAAGTAGAAAACAACCTGAAACTTGCGATCTCAGAAGAAAACAGATCGGAAACTGCGACTTGTACTTTTTGTAGGAATTTTTTTGTGATTTTTCTGGGTTTGTTCAGGCTACTATTCATGGTTGTTTGAACTCCCTCTCCACCCATCTTAGACCTATACTTTATTATTTCTACTCGTCGAAGTAGGAACCAAACCCCCTAGGCTTCATTACGCTTCCACCTTTTTAGGAGGAGTTTAACTGAAGTAGGTCTTCTGATATTTTAGTGTGTTCAACCTTTTTTCAGATCTGAATGTGTACTTTCATATCCTTTTCAGATCAGTTATTCATCCATCCAAAACACCTATTTTCAGTTTTTTTTGGTCCTCCTTTATGGTCCCCTCCATTTCCCTTCAGGTTGTAGCCTTTCGCCACCTTTTTTGCAGCACTTTTCCCTCTGGTTTTTTGTTGTTTTCTACACCTATTTCCAGTAGATCTGTCCTTTAGATCACTATCCCTCCCAACTTTAGATCCATTGGCCATTTTGTGTGTTTTGACTAGATTTCGCCCACCCATAGACTAATTGTTTGGAAGCCCTCCTCCTTGGGTTTAAATTGATGCATCTTTAGCTGTTTATTTTCTGTCATATTTAGTTTCCTTTACTATCATTTTCAGATTTATTTACAGTTATACAACATCTTCTTCTTCTTCTTCTTCTTCTTCTTCTTCTTCTTCTTTCTCTACACGCGTCAGGGCTTAATTAAAATTAACATGCTTATCACATACACGCACATCCTAAGTGAAGGGCCCTTGGTTTACACCACCAGGCCAAGACTAAAACATTATAATCAATTGATCTTGCACCTCCATGCCCTTGTTTCGACCTTGTAATATTGATCCTGCACCTCCCTTCCCTTGTTTCAACATTGTAATCAATTAATCCTACACCTCTCTACCCTTGTTTCGACATTGTAATCAATTGATCCTGCACCTCCCTGTCGTTGTTTGTATCTCTTCATTTTGTGATAAGTGTATGTTTTCCATCATTGCGCCCCCAAGGCATTTATCTTGGAGAATCCTAGGCCTTCATCCTCAGTTTCCATTAGGAAGACTTACTCCTCCGCGACAAGTTTGAGTTCGTCCTCCATCGAGTCCCCATTCTGACTTTGCTTCTAGTTCATCAGGTTCCCCTTCTAGTTCTATTCCCGGCTCTCCTCCACCTTTCACATTTGCCATGTCTGGTTAAGGACCTAACATTGGTGGTAGCCCCTGCCCTAATGCTAGGAATGCTACTAGTGGTGCCGCAACAGGAACTATCCCGTCTGCTCCCTTGCTCCCTTATATGGCAGGTCTCAGTCTTCTCGATTTTAGCCAGTTGATTAATGACCCCATACACCATGATCCTGGTTGCCCTGTTATGCCAACCAAGCTCCCTTCAGACATCCCCAAGTTTGAAGGAATTTCTAGAGAGGATCCTACCAACCATGTTCATTCTTTCCACATGTGGTGTTCGTCTAACTCCATCACCGATGACTATGTCCGTCTTCGGTTATTCCATCATACGCTTATTGGACAATATTCCAAGTGGTATGTCAACTAGGCCTCCTCCTCTCATACTACTTTTGCAACTCTTGCCAAGGATTTTTTATCTTATTTCCAGCTTCCCCTTCACTATTACACCAGTACTAAACTCTTGACCTCTTTCCATCAATCGTCTGCGAGCCGCCTATCTGACCTTGTCCAAGAATGGTGGAGAAGAAAGAGCCTATGTCGAGCCCCTACCTTCAAAGAACGGGTCTACATGGACTAGTTTCTCAAATCCCTTTTGCCTGCTATTGGAAAATATGTCACATATCACTTCCCTCAAACTGAGGAAGCTGCCCTCCAGATTGCATTAAAATATTTCTTGATCTATGCACAATATAGTTATTTTTATACTGTCTTACTTGATCTCCCTAGACCCGATGGTGCCAATGCATCGGGGGCATCCCATGCCACCAACAGTATCATTGGAGCCCCTTCACATCCATACATCCATCCTCCCATGGGCTATGGTTTCCCTCTGGGAGGGGCTAGCTCCTACATCACTTTTCCCCTTCCCGGTATCATGTATCCAGGATATGACATGCCTCCTCATTTTTCCCAGCCTCTTTACCCTAATGTTGCCCAACATTCTTATTATCCGTATCCGCAACCTAGTGCTCCATCTCCTCCGGCATTAGAACCTCATCCTTCCTTTCCCTCTCAAGCTCCGCAATAGCAGCCACCACCCCCTCACGGTCAGGTGTATGTGCAGTAGGGTGCGACCAATCCTCCTACTTCAAAAAATAAGAGGAAAGGAAACCAAAACCAATTTGCCCCAGGTAATATAGGAAACAATCCCCAAGGGACTGCACCTAACACTGCAATCCAGCAACAGGGCACTCATCCCATGCAGGATAGGGCCATTTGTATGAATAAACCTTGTTCTCAGTTGCGGTGTCTATGGTCACTACACCCATGATTTTCCTCTCTGAACTCATATGCATCAGATGTGGGAAGCTCAAGAAGCATCCCGAGGACAGAAAACCTCCCCTTCGGTTCCTCCCAATGCTGCCCTATCCAACCGGCTGTGTTTACCAATCCTTTGCCCCAGCAAGGATATGTGTTTACCCAACCCCCTGAAAGTCAGGAAACCACTCAACCGCCTCCAGTTGGTACCTGTAATTACCATATCCTCATGATGAACTCTGACCAACCCACTATCGTTGACCTCAACCTTTAGACTCGGTCCCGTTATTATAACAAGCCCCCTGCTACGTCTGCCCCCAAGCCCCATTCTTTAGGTCCCACAGAGCCTCTTTCGACACCCAATGGTCCTCCACTGATCCCTCAGCCTAAGGTAGAGGTTCATACAAAGATCCCCAAGGGACTATTACATCGAAACGTTGCTTCTGGTAAAGCTTCCCACTCCTATATTATAGTATATGACTTGATGCAATCCCCTACCACCATGTCAATGCTGGAAGTCCTCCAGTCGTTCCCTTCATAACGAAAAGCTATATTATCTTCCATGGGAATTCTGGATCCTTCAAATGATCGTTTTATTTTCTTCAATGTTGACGAGTCAGAGCACCCACCCCCCTCCCTGCTTCTGTCGCCTTCCAAAACCCTATCAAGATCTGAAATGCCAACGTCTCCTGTTGTATCATTGATGAAGGGGCATCCACCTATGTGATGTTCGCTTCGGTTTGGAAGAAACTCAGATCTCCTGAGTTAGCCCCTTCCACTGTCACCCTCTGAGCACGGGATGGCCACTATTCCCATCCCCTTAGCATGTTCTGTAATTGTCCTATTACTCTTGCGGCCAAGATTGTTTTTGTTGACGTATAATTCATTGATGCCCCCTTAGACTACAACATTCTATTGGGTCGTAGCTACACTTATGCGATGTTTTTTGTCCCATCTGTGGTTCACCGTAAGATGTGATTTCCTCATAATGGAAAGATCATCACCATTGATTAGTTGACATATTATGAACCGAAGCCTCAGACCTCCCCTGATTCCATTATCTCTTCGGTGGCCAATAAACAAATAGTCGAACCTCTGACCAGTGTCTCACCTAGAGTCTATAAGGATTCCTCTTTCCTTGGTTCATTCCCTGGTCTCCCTCCTCCTATATCCAACCCTAGCTCCTCGAATTTTTGTATGATGCAATCGTCTCGGTCAGACATCAAACAGAACGGTTCAACTATTCAGCAACCCCGCCCTTCGCAACCTACTCTTAGCACCTCAACTCAGCCTAAGGGACCATCTCTTCAAGACCCCTCATGTGTAGCTCAAGTCCATGATCTTTTCTACCCTCCTGGAACGATTCCCCTTGGCCATCTCGGAGCTGTCCCGCTTGGCCATTACCCCTCTCGTCTGATACTGTTTTTTGCTCCCCCTCCTGGAGTATTTTCCGTACATGTTATGGCTACCTTGTCTCTTCCTAATATGACCCTGGGGATCCCAGTATGGTATGTTGATCCCCCAGCTACTATCCTGCCTAGTCAGCCAAAACCTTATACTTCTTTAATGCCAGTCCAACCGATCGCTAAGACCCCTCCCTTTACTTCTATGTCTTAGCCACATCAACAAGACCCTACTCCTGTTGCGAAAGATTCAGGTGAGGGGGGAAAACCCTGCAAGAAGGCACCTAAGGACAAGGCAGCCCAGACAACCCCTGCTCCTCCTCAGCCTCCAAAGTGTACCACCCGGTGTGCTTTGTGTGATGTTGCCAATCATACCACCCATAACTGTCCTGAATTGCCCCGTCTCAAGCCCATGGTCAACGAAGCGTTTCCGAAGTCTGATATCCTAGAGGTCCATGTCACTTTACCCGATTCAGCCCCAAAACTCAAGTCCTTGTGCACAAATCATCCTTGTGCTTTATGTGATTTCCATGGCTGCTATACTTACCTCTGTCCTCGCCTCGAAGACTACCGCACCTCTTTGGAAGCGGGTCGCCAATTCGAGGCCAAGCACAATGAGTCCACATCTCCCTTATTTATGATTTTTTCTTCGGTGGAACTAGAGGACACATCCACTCCCATTGAAATTCCCCCTCCCGATGTCAAGATGAGAGAGTCTTCGACCACTATCCTCAACATGTCATCATTTATTAGATCCTTGGTGGAAGACCCCTCTGGGACTTCCCCTCCTCTTTCAACTAACCTACCTTCAATGATCACCTTGGGCTCAACATCAGTGGATCCTTCATCTATTTGTTCTTCAGTCACACCCCGTGATGATGCGCATGTGAACCTTTCTTCTCATGATGATGAGTTAGGTAGCTTCGCCGCGTCAGGTGTTTTTTCTTCCACCAGTCACCCCATCTTCTATTACGATGACAACATTATGGAAGCAATCACCACCCATGACTTTATCTATCCCCCCTTACATCGAAACCATACATTCAAACCACATACACCTTGTGGTCATTACATTGACACAAAATGTTTTGGTAAGGGGGCACCCATATTTGAGAGTCCAGGAGAAGCAATTCTCCATAACCCTCATATTGCATATGGTCATGTCGACTCTAGTACCATCATTCTTCCCCATTTAGAAGAACCTCTAGAGTCCCATATCACTTCATATCACTCTAAGGATGATCCCTCTCATCATTCCTTCCTCTTACATCAGCAACCTAGTCCCCTAGACATTGTTGTTGACCAACTGAGTTTTCTAGGTAAGCACCATTTCATTATCTCCAAATCTACTCTTTGGGATAGTCACACCATGTATGTGAACCCAAAAGTATAGTTCATTTTCTTCATATATGTAGTACCAAAAGAGATTGGTAATACTCCATTCCCTTTCTCGAACTGCATCTATCCATTCTTCCCACAAAATACAACCATAATGAAAACAAATGGCGAACCACATAATTAAAATGTGTTTAGATTCCCCTTTTATAAATACATTTGACATGACCATAACATTCTTTGGATCACCTATGCCCCTTAACCATAACAATCCCAACTCTTAGCCAAACACAGCACTGAAACTACTTTCTCTGACAGGTCACACTTTTCTGGTCATTTCCTGGGATAGGTCACAGTTTTCTACCCAATACTTACTACCCAAGACACAGAATAGACCCCAAAAATTGCGACCTGGCTTGTTCATGGGCTCTGGGTGCCTAAACTGAAATTTTAATCCACTAAATTGAAAAATTATGGTTAGGACTCTTACTTGCAAATGACGGATCTTGATTCCAACGGTCAGTTTGTCTTCTACGATCGCAGCAATATTTAGGGCCTTTTCTTCTCTCTACATTCACCATAGCTACACTTGCAAATGAATCAAATTGGAGAGAAAATGCCTTCTTAAAAGAAACACCCCAAATTTTTCTTTTGCCAGTTGTGACCAAACCATAGCTCGATTTGAAAAACTGTCAGCACTGTTGGAAAGCTCTCACCGAGCTCTCAAATGGGTATCCTTTCATTTTTGGTGATTTGATACTTCACCTGGACACATTTTTTCCAAGAAGGATCATTTTACCGCTCCTCAAAATCGAATTTCTTCACTTACAAAACTTGTAATTAGGGCACCACCTTGCCTTCATACTTTTCTATGCTCGTGACAATTTTCTTTGTGAGTCACCATCTTGTACTCATGTTTTCATGGTCCCCACTGGGCCTGTTTTGTGTGGGAGCATCATCGAGTCGCCCTTGTTTAGAGCATCTAAGTTGAGTCATCATCGCATCCATGGATTCTATCCTGAGTCCCTTTATATCTCACCACAGTCCTCCATCCTTCATTGCTTTGTTTCTCTCTCATGTCACACATTTTTTCCTTCATTCATACTATCTCCTACCCCCTCCGGAGTCGATTCAGTAACTGCCAGGCCATCCATGCCCTTTATGCTCTAACAAGGGAAGTCGTCAACCTGCTACTCAGTACTCCCCATTCCACCATCATCCCCGGTGCTAGTCTATCAGTCACTCTAATATTATCCCTCATGCCTTACTTGAGGATCCCTTATTTCCTTACCTATGGCGGACCTCCTTCTGTCGACATCAGCATATTCATTCCAGAAGACAGGTCTAGAGGACAGTGTACCTTGGTTCCAACTTCCACTATTGTTTGATACCTCAGATAAGGAAAAGGGACCTTTTATTTCCCTTTGACTTGATTGTTTCCCAACTCCAGCTCCTTATGGCATGATCGAGATCCATATACTTGATGGTTCAGTGATACAGCATCTTGTACCAGTGATTCCCAGGTGTGTGTGATATTTTTTAGAACTCATGATGGGGTGGCCCTTTAGGTAGCGCCCCACATGCCTGGATGACCTCTCTACTATATCCTTTTATGTAGCTCCATAGATTTGATGGTTCTGGCCTCAACGGATTGCAACGCCTTTTAGTTTGCATGTATCATTCAAATTTTTAGAGCTCTTTCCTATTTTACAGGGTCTCTTTAGTTTTACTTATACCTCATGTACTTAGATATTATTGTATAAGTCTTGGCTGTTGTCCCAAGCACAGTATGTATGTGGGATCCATTGTCATGTTTTTATCTGGCCCATGTTTCTACCAACATGTACTATATAGTTCAGTCCCTTGTTTGCTGGACGGATCATTATTTGTACTTTTTTATCTTGGCGGGCATAGGTATGCCTCCCCCGCCTCATGTAGAACAGGTACCCACTCATAAAAGAGACTTCTAACACCTGTAAGTCTCACTTCCTCAGGGTCTTGTCCTCTCGTGCTCTAGTCTACCTTATATTTCTCTCTCTCTAACTCCCCCTTCAGTGTCTAGTGATTGAGTTCTTACAACATACTTCAGTCATACGATTAGCTCCAAACGCTCGCACGGTGGGGGGAAATCTGTTACACCAATTTTTGGTCATCTAATCTGTTACTATTAGATGGACTAAAGTACACCATGTAAGACCAATTTTACCCTAGTAAAATTGATTTCACTATGAAAAATAACTTAGTAATCCATAATTTATTAAGTTGTTTCTGGTCTAAATAGGAAACCCCATGAGCGATAATTGAATAAATCCTTATTTGTTTGATTTTCCTCGAGGTATAATTAATTAAACCACAATTTAATTAATATTCTTGGTCATATTGAACCCAAAATGGGAAAATTAATTAGATAAATTGTATGAATTTATAGGGTAAGTTCCTTAGATCAAAAACCAAAGGTCACCGCTCACAAATAGATCACAAATCAGTACACCAGTATATCACGTAGTTAAAACCCTCAAAGAGGGAAACAGTCCACGGACTGAGCCAACGCAGCCACTTCAGGAAATTTATTAATATAAAAGAAAATTTACATATGTTTCTCTCATAAACGGTTACCAGACAAATGACCCTCCATGCTCTTTAAATAGAGATCATGGACCAATCAGGTGTTAAGCCACATATCAAGTGTCGTTAATACCGAGGAGAGAGTGAATTGTCGGATCACTACAAATCATGACCATCGAATTATAAGTTATAAATTTACATAGTAAAGAAACACACTTTACCTAACTCTACACTAGACCAAGTTATACTTAACTATTTCCTATGTGTCGTAATATCCTAACATCCCCCCTTAAGAAAAAATTGGGATAATATTGAAGGATTTACAAAGGTGACACAAAAGGAGCTTATTTCCTATGTGTTGAAATATCCTAACATCCCCCCTTAAGAACAACTTGGGATAGGATTGAAGGATTTACAAAGGTGACACAATAGGATAAGGAAGGAGGCATTACAGCCTATCCCCCCTTAATGATAACTTTCCTGAACTCCAAGCATGGATCGAAGTTTGGTAAACTTCGCTTCTGTGAGAGCCTTTATAAAGATATCGGCTAATTGATCATTGGTTGGACAATACTGCACTTCAAGAACACGATCCTGAATGAGCTTTCTGATGAAGTGTATTTGGAACTCAATGTGTTTCGTACGCTGATGTTGAACTGGATCCTTACATATCTGAATGGCACTCTGATTATCACACCAAAGTGTAGTTGGATGTTGTTGATGAAGACCAAATTCAAACAGGATCTGACTAAGCCACATGGCTTCCTTGTTGGCTTTAATGACACCACAATACTCTATTTCTACCGAAGAAAGAGAGATGGCACTTTGTTTCTTACAAGACCAAGTAATAGCTCTTAAACCAAGATTGAATAAATATCCTATAGTAGACTTTCGATCATCAGGGTCACCAGCCCAATCAGAATTAGTGAAACCAATCAACAATGGAGATGCTCATGCATTGGAATGAATCTCGAACTGAACTATACCTTGAATATATATAAGTATTCTTTTAGCTGCTTTCCAGTGCCTTTCATGAGGTTGGTGCCTAAACCAAGAAGACCAACAACAAAGGAAAGATCAGGATGGGTATGGGTTAGATCTAGAAGTTTATGAACAAGTTGACGATATAAGGTAGCATAAACTTCAGGGGTAGTACAAGTGACTGAAAGCTTGACTCCATACAGAAAGGGATAAGGGGTTGGCTTACAGTATTCCATGTGAATGTAGTGTAGAAGATCACAGGCATACTTGGACTGAGAAAGGGTAATACCTTCTTTGTATTGCAAGACTTGAAGACTAAGGAAATAATGCAATTGTCCTAATTCTATCATTTCAAACATCTTTTTGAGGTTATAATTCACACGGTTTATATGGTTGGGATCACTACCAGTAAGGATAATATCATCGACATAAAGAAAAAGGATGGCGAAGGACTTACCCACTTTCTTGGAGTAGACAATGTTGTTAGAATGACACCTAGAAAAGACAATATCTAATATAAATCTATCCATTTTGGCATACCAAGCCCGAGGAGCTTGTTTGATACCATAGAGAGACTTCCTAAGGCGACAAACAAGGCTAGAGTTGCTTTGGATAAAGCCAGGGGGTTGTTCCATGTATATTTCTTCATGCAAATATCCATGTAAGAAGGTGGATTTAACATCCATATGATGGACTTCCCATTTAAAAGAGGCAGCAAGGGAAATAACAAGGTGGATAGAATTCATTTTGGAAATAGGGGAGAAGGTTTTAGTATAGTCAATGCCTTCAACTTGTGAAAATCCTTTAGCAACAAGATGAGCTTTATGTCTATCCACTTTTCCATCCGGTCCAAACTTTTTTTTGTAAACCCATCTGCATCTGACAAGTTTTCTTCCCTTTGGAATAGGAACAAGATCCCAAGTATCGTTTGCGAATAAGGAACGGTATTCTTAATTCATTGCTTCATACCAATCTAGATGACTATAATCTTCTTCAAAGGTGTCTGGATCAGGTTTTTCTGGAAATTGAGCCAATAAGGAAGAGGCTCTTTTGAAATGAGAATGTGTATGTCATCGATCTACAGGGTCACCTGTAAGAGAACTTGCTACATCCCCAGTAGAGAAAACCCATCTTGGAAGCTGTGGAGCGGAAGGAATATCTTGAAGAGGTGGAGGAGTATTGTCATCCTCGATTTCATCATCTGAACTAGAAGGAATGCTATCAAAAATAGAATAGATAGAGAGAGGTGGCACATATGTTGAATCAGGCTCGCAGGCCAAAGGTGTCACACCCGCCAAGCTAGGCTTGTGAGCTGATATATTTTCATCAAATTTTACATCTCTTCTAATGATTATATTTTTGGATTTTGGTTGAAGAAGTCTATATCCTTTGACATCTTCAGAATATCCAACAAAAATGCATTTTTCACTCTTAGGTTCTAAGGCTTTAAGTTTCGCATATGGAATATGGACCAAAGCATCACTTCCAAAAACACAAAAGTGACTTACATCTTGTCTAATTGAGCTCCAGTATTCTTCTAGAGTTACATTCCTTAAAACCTTAGTAGGAGTGGAATTTACTATGTAATTTTCACAGTTAATTGCTTCTGCCCAAAAATTGAGACTAAGTCCTTTAGATTGAAGCATACAATTAGCCATTTATTTTAAGGTGTGATTATTCCTTCCAGCTACACCATTTATTTTTGGAGTATATCGAAAATTATGTTGCAATTGAATGCCATGCTCAATGCAAAAGTTGATAAATTTGTTGTTAACATATTCTCCTCCATTGTCTGATCTTAAATTAAGAATTTGACGTCCATATTGTTTCTCAACAAAGGCCTTAAAGGCCAAGAACATGTTAAAAATTTCACTCTTGAGTTTTAAGAAGTATACCCAAGTGCGTCTGGAAAAATCATCAATGAAAGTTAAGAAGTACTTGCAACCAAAGAAAGAAACAACAAGAAGTGGACCACATAAATCACTATGCAGAAGCTGCAAAGGGTTTGAAGTGCTCCAAGAGGCATGTTTGTCAAAACTATCCCAATGACGTTTTCCGAGTATACATCCGGAGCAAACACAATCTCGATAATATACCATAGCAAGACCTGTCACCATATTTTCTTGACATAGAGTTTGAAGAGATTGAAAGTTTAAGTGACCAAATAGCTCATGCCAAATTTTGCTCACTTCATCATTATGAGCAACAAAAATGTAGGGAAGACATGATGACCCAAAGTTTTCAAACTTATACAACCTTGTAGAATCATTAGCAATGCTAGTAGCTAAACTATGTCTAGGATCTTTGAGGTCCTTGATTTCAAAATCATGAGGTGAAAATTATACTATTTTCCCTTCACCTGAATGAGTTATCTGATAAATAGATAGAAGGTTGCATGACAAGGTAGGAACGCATAGTACATCATTAAACTTACCATTAGCTAGATAAGTAGTTCTAGATCCTACAACACTGAGAGATCTATCATCACCAACATAAATATTTTTGGTGTTACAATCATTTAAAGAATAAATCATGGCTTTATTTTTGGCCATGTCATAAGAAGCACCAGAATCAATGAGCCACTCATGAGAATGAGAAGAAGAAGATACATTTAATGCATAAACAGATGCTTGAAAACCACAAGAAGAAAGTTCTATTCCTGAAGATGAAGTTGAATAGGTCTCCAAATTGATGTGGTGCTTCTTCATTGCTACTTCCAAGGCTTCCATATTTTTAAAACATCTGGACTCTACATGGCTATCACGAATACAAAAGTTGCAATGTATATATGTTTTCTTCCCTTTGTTTTTAGCTGCTTTATCAGTTTGGTGAGTTTCTTTTTCAGTTTGCAGCTGAAATTACTTACGACCCTTGTTTGTCTTAGGACCATACTTTTTAGGATACTGCTTCTTGGGATTATTTTGATATGGTTTTTGTTGGGCTACTAAGGCTTTATTAGAAGCGTTTCCAGAAGTGATAAGAACAAGGTATAAGAGTTTTCATTTTTCTCTTATCAAAGGATATCAAAAGGCATCAAAAGAGGGGTTCTTGTAGGCTTTTCCTTGAGAAATAAGGGCTTCTATAGTGGAATGGAAGGTGGAAACAAATACAGAGTATGTAGGGCCAAGCTTAGCAAGAATGGAATAGATGAGGCTACCATCTTCCTTTTTTACCTTACAACCTTCTAAAAGAATTCTAAGGGTCTTGAATTTGGACAAAAAATCTTCAATAGAGGAGAAATTATTTGGGTCCAAAGTAATCAACTCATTTTCAAGCTGGTGGGCCCTAATTTGATTTTGAATGCCAAAAATAGTATTTAGCTTTTTCAGGGTGACATCAGGGGTGTCAATTTCAAGGATATGAAATCGAAGATCTTGAGCAATGGACATTCCTATCAACCCTCGTGCTTGATCTTTTTTATTTTCCCATTTAGCGGCTTTATCTCCATCGGTAGGTTTAGTTTCTTGTCATGTGGCTATTCTATAAAGCCCTTCACTTCTAAGTAAATCTACCATGTGAGGTAGCCATTGGAAATAATTGGTGCTGTAAAGAATAACTGGGCAAGCACTTTCCATTTTTTTTTAAACTGAAACTGAAAAGGGCTGAAACTAACTACTCCAATGGAAATATCTTGAAAAATTAGGCCGATTAAAAAAAAAGACTCCAAAAATGGCTTACAGATGAAGAAGTTATGTCTTTTTGAAAAAACTGAGTTGTATATGTCGAATAGTTACGGGAACGGTTGAAATTTAATGATGAAATTCTACTTTTTTTTTAAATCCTGCCCCTTTAAAAAAAACCCTTTTAGGAAAAGAAGCTTGAGAAAGAGACTTGAACCCAAGACCTCTATTCTCATAAACTAAATTTACACCAAGTGAGCAAGTAAAAGGATTTTGTAATTTTTTGAAAGGAGAAAGGGTTTTTTTTTTTTTACTCCTACTCTTCAGTGTGCGTGCTTTTTCCTGCAAAAAAAAAAAAAAATCCGAGCACAAAAAAAATGAAAATACTGCCCTTATGGTAGAATGTTATATTTTCGGTTAGCCTTGTCAGAAACTATCCCTTTTTGCTATTTCTGATTTCCCAAGATCGCACAAAGACATGGGGAAAGAGTATACGTAGCAAAAAAAAATTGCGTCTTCCTGATTCTAATTTTCCAAGATCACACACAGCACAGAGCAAAGAGAATACACAGAGAAGAGAGTATAGATCTAGAAATAGGAAAAGTATAAACCTAAATAAACAGAGGGAACCGAAATAAACAAAATGATTAATAAATATAACTACAAAACATATACTTTATACCTCCAGATCTAAAATGACATAACTTGGGCAACCATAAACCTTTTCGCATGAAATGAAAGGGGTCTCTCACTATAACAGACACTTTGAACACAACAGATCCATTATCTAAGCCCAAAAAGGTTCAGAGTAGTAGATCTAGAAAACGACAGTCGCATGCAGTCAAACCAGCCTCGGATTTGGATCAACAACGGATGCGGCCCTTAAAATAGATCTGATACCATGTAGGAATTTACAGGGTAAGTTTCTTAGATCGAAAACCAAAGGTCACTGCTCACAAACAGATCACAAATTGGTACACCAATATATCACGTGGTTAAAGCCCTCGAAGAGGGAAACTATCCACGGCCTGAGCCAACGCGACCACTTCAGGAAATTTATTAATATAAAAATAAAGTTTACATATGTTTCTCTCATAAATAGTTACTAGAAAAATGACCCTCCATGATCTTTAAATAGAGATCATGGACTAATCGGGTGTTAAGCCACAGATCAAGTGTCATTAATACCGAGGAGAGAGTGAACCGTCGAATCACTACAAATCGTGACCATCATATTATAAGTTACAAATGTACATAGTAAAGAAACACACTTTACCTAACTCTACACTGAACCAAGTTATACTTAACTATTTCTTATGTGTCGAAATATCCTAACATCCCCCCTTAAGAACAACTTGGGATAGGATTGAAGGATTTACAAAGGTGAAACAAGAGGAGCCTATTTCCTATGTGTCGAAATATCCTAACATAAATCATTATTTATCTTATTATTTTCTAGGAATAATTATTTAAAACATTATTTAAATAATATTCCTTGTTAAATTTGACTAAATCATTTATAAATAATTGAATACATCAATTTTTATTTAATTGTTACTCAACCATATCCTTAAAATAATAAATAAATAATTTATTTATTTATTATTTACAAATAAAGGGGTTTGACCAAATTCAAGTTATTTTTCCCTCCAACAAAAATAATAAAATATTCCATAAAAGTTGGATCTAGATTTGGTTAATAATATTTTAATTATGCACCAATATCTAGACTAACTCAATATTTGTTATAAATAGAAGGGTTTTTCCATTCATCACTATCTTTTGTTGCCAAAAGATCGCTCTAGATCTATACTTTTGGTTTGACTTTGATCCTCCATGATTGTCATATTTTCCTACTTTTTGCTTGTGAGCTCCCCTTGAGTTCCATTTTTGTCTAGGTTTTCTACACCATCAAGAGAGAGAGATCTTAGATATAAAGCGCTGAGGACATACAAGAACCCATCCCATTGAGGGGGACTGGTAACATCTTTCTATGTTCCCTTCGCAGGAGTCATAATAATAAAAAATTCTTTAAAAAATTGTGTCTTGTTCATTGGATGCATGGAGCAACTCTTGCTTATTATTTGATGTTTAATGTCTTTAACTGAATAGATCTCAATTTCTATAGAATTTATTTTGATCACTAACTGCATATCTAAGGAAATTGACACCCATCTTTGATGTTAGGGTTGTTTGTTATGCATAGCTAAAGTGAGCTTTTTTCATACGCTTGTGATTAGAATTCACACCAACAAGATTGATCTGTATATTTATCTAGCAAGGAGGCAAAGGAAATGAACAAAAATTTCATATGGTGAATTGGCAAAGAGTATGGGCCCCCAATCTCTCGAGAGAGCTAGACATTCGAGATCCACTTTTGGTCTAAAGCCCTGGGGGCCAAATTAGTATGGAAGCTCTTCTCCAACCCCTTGGGCTAGTGGCAGATGACTAAAATTAAGAAGTATCTGGCCAAAATTAAGCCCAATATACTAGATTCATTGCAATGGTCGTCTAAAGGCTCACCTATTTGGTGCCTCTGCAGAGAAGCTGCCCCACTTATTCTCTCCCATCTTAATTGGAAGGTTGAGAATGGCAGAGATATTGAAATCGTGGAAGATGGCTTGATGGAATAAGGACCACTCAAGTTTAGGGAAGACCTCCATGCTCTCCATTATTGGTATAACCCAAACCATCTCCACACTCTCTTCGACATCTCTGACCAACATGAAGACGAAAGATGGAAGGCCTGGACTCTAGCTAATAGGAACCTTCCCCACCATCTAGTTGATTAGCAAAACACTCTCCTCTCCCTCCTCTAGGGCCATGTGCCTTTGCATCGGATAATAAGGACTCTAGGAGATGTATTCACTCTGAAACAGGATACAGGGTCAAGACAGGCTATCACCAGCTTAGACCAGAACCCCTGGTGCAACAATACTCTTGGCTATCAAAAGCCATCTGGAATATGGACAGTCTCTGCAAGATATAAAAAAAAAAATTGGTAATCAGCCCACAAAAAATCCTTACAGCAGATAATCTTAGAAAAAGGGGAATATCTAGGCCATCCACGTGCACTTTATGCCAAATAGAAGAAGGGACAATAGAAAATTTATTCTTTCACTGTGACTATACCAAACTGATGTGGAAATCTTCCTACTCTGAAGTAATACATGTCAAGGATCTCCCCCATTCCTTTATTGGTATGTTTCATTCTTGGAAACATGCCTGCCCGAGCTCCCTTTGGTCCAAAATTCTTACAAGGCACTACTCAAATTCTCTCCCCAAGTTCTTATGTTGGGAAACCTGGCTCACCAGAAACAAAGCAATATTCCATAACAATCTCCCCACAACCCATCAAACAGGAACCAAAGCCCTTCATTTTCTCTCAGAAGCCCTATCCCATCGACGGTGGAAGCAAGGAGATTTGGAGGGACTAACGGATGTGGAACAGAATTGGATTCACCTCAACATCCCCAACAACAAAAATCTCTATTTCCCTATAAGACTAAAAGGAGGGGAGCCCTGGAAACTTCATCTTACTCAGGATGAACTGAGTAGGTGGAGAAGTGGAATAGACAAGACTTTATTATTTTTTATGGTTCCTTGAAAGGCAACCTAGGGTCGGCAGGAACGGGAGGGGTGTTGCATGATAATCATGAGAGTACAAAAAAAATAGAGTATGCCTGGGGAATAGGAAAAAAAAACAACCAGGCTGCAGCAATGGCTCTCTGGAAAGGGTTAGAGATAGCATTAAGGAATAAGATTAGTGCTATACATGTTATTCAAGACTCTTCTTGGGAAATCAGGAACATTCTAGCCTTGTATAAAGGCATAATGAAGCATAAGTCTAGGATGTGGTGCCATATTGAAGGTATTATCCCCCACTTCAAAATCCTGGCTCCTTGGCATGTGATGCAGGATTTAAATAACATGTAGGATAAGTAAGAAAATCAGGGAGTGGTGCTACCCCCAAGCCACATTAGTCTATGGGGAGCAATTGAGATCCACAACCTTCCATAATGGCCATGTAAAACAATCCCAAATGGACGAAGGGAAATCTCCATAAGAAACATGAGCTCTTGAACACCCAAGGCACATGTCGCAGCTACCTCCCAACTGTCGCACCCTTGGCACGTCGATTCAGCAAGATACTTGGTGGAGTTGGCTCACCCCTGATGTAATCACCCACCACACAGATGATGGCAAGGTAGGTCATACCAATCCTCTGGAGGGTTGATACACAAACGCCATGGATGTGAAGAACATCAATGTAATGAACTGGCTTCAAATGAGAGCATGCGAGAGGGATTTGGCTCATAGAGAGATGAAATTGCTGAGGAGAAAGTATGATCGAGGTAGGCTAAGAATTTATGGCATGTTGGTCTTTAGAAATATGACAACTGATGGCTTTCCCTTCCATCAGAACCATTCCTCCACTATGCAGAGTGGTGATACGGGTGGAGCTTCATTCTAGAGTTGGAAGCTTTAGGTCGGGAACCATATTTGCGTGCCTCTCAAGATCGCAATTGGAAAAAGGTATCGGTACTATTATCAGGAGCGCAAGGAGGTGAACACTACCATTGTTACAGGGGACTTGTGTGTAGAAAACCATGGAATCCGTCGCAGCAGCAATTGGAAGTAAATGGACCCTTTGAAGCACAATTTGGACTCCTCATCGGACTCATTCCCATCATTGGAAGAGATTAGCAGTCAGCATGAGGCTCAATTGGCCCACCTGCACATGAATTTGAAAAACTTACTCTTCAATATCAACAAAAAGGAGAAATTCATCGCAGAAAGGATGATGTTGTAGGAGAGTAGGATCACAGAGCATGAAAATTTTATGCTCCGGTTAAGAAGTGAGGTTCGCAGTCTCTGTCAGCAGGTGGACCAAGATGACAAGGGCAAGCAAACCCAGAACCTTCTGGCAACAATTGACTCTTGTACCCAGACTAGAATGGACCTAAACATTGGCAAGCATAGCAGCCAGCAACAATGACGCTCAGTCAAAGTAGAAGGGATTTGTCTAGACTTCTCGGGTTATAATCATCCCCATTAGTTTCTTTTGATTCATTGTTTCTTAATTTTGCGTTTAGGAGTATTCCATAAAGTCTATAGTATATCTAGGAAGTTTAGAACTCTTAGTGTTGCTAGTAAATGCAATTGTGTTGAAACTGTGGGCATAATTTTTGTAATAAGCTCTATAACTGATAGATTGGTAAGAATTTTAAGACTTTGCTGCTAGACAGGAATCCAGCAATTTTGAATTTTAATAAAAAAAAAATACCCATTCTTGTTAAAAGAAACAATCCATAGGTTGAATTAATCCCTTGGGTTTATAATATTAATAATCCCATGGGTTTATTAATCCCTTCGGTTTAAAATAGTAATCTTGGGATTTATTAATGTCTTGTGCTTTTAATATCGCTCCCTTGGGTTTTTTTATCACTTTGGTTTTTATATTTTTTATCCCTTGGGTTTTCTAATTTTGTGGGTTTATAATATTAAACCATTGGGTTTATTGGTCCTTATAATATTAATAATCCTTTGGGTTTATCAATCCCTTCGGTTTAAAATATTAAAGGTTTTATTGATCCCTGGGGTTTTTAATATTAGTCCCTTAGGTTTACTGATCTCTTGGGGTTATAATATTAATAATCCCTTGGGCTTATTATAGTAATCCCTTGGCTTTATAAATATTAATAATGACTTGGTATATTAAATCCATTTTGTTTATAATATTAATAATGTCTTGGGTTTATAATATTAATAATACATTGTGTTTATTATCCCTTGGGTTTGTAATAGTAATGACTTGTGTTTATTAATCCTTTCTTTTTATAATATTAATGTTAATGGTTTATAATATTAATGTCTTGTATTTATAATGTTTATTAATTGGGTTGATTATTCTCTTGGGTTTATAATATTTATTTTTGGGTTTAAAAACAATTATTATATATATATATATATATATATATATATATATATATATATATATATATATATATATATATATTGAAATTCATATTGATATTGATATTAATATATTAATATTAATATTAATTGATAGACATATTAATATTGATATTAATATTAATGTGTTGGGTGCACTACAACACAAAGGGGGGTTTTAAGACAATATTTGAGACAATTTATGGGTAAATTGTATTAACTTGACAAAAAAAACTTGTGTATTGTCTTAAACATTGTCTTTAAGCGGGTGTCTTAAATTATTGCCTTAAAATATTGTCTTTTAACACAATCATTATTGTCTCTTAGAAGACAATTTCATTATTGTCTTAAAATATTGTCTCTATACAGAGAATATATAACGCAAGAATTATTGTCTCTTTGGAGACAATTTCATTTTTGTCTTTCAAAAGACAATAATTTTGATTAGAAACCTATCATCTTTATAGAGACAATATTTCTTTAATCCTAACTATTGTCTCTCTGGAGACAATAAAAAAATTATATTAAATACAATACAATATCACTCATTAGGGGAAGTTTGAGGTCTAAAATGGGCCTCCTAAGGAAATTATAAACTAATAGTGGAAATAATAAGATATATTTGATGACATCATCAAATTTTAGAGGGAAAAAAGAAAAAAAATACTTTTTCAACTCGTATTTTCAACTTATCCCCCAATGTTTTTGCTCAAATTTTGAGCGAGAGTACTCGTTGGATGCAAAATTTAATTTTTCATCCAAGGAGTACCCCCGCTCGAAATTTGAGCAAAAAAATTGGGGGATAAGTTGAAAATACGAGTTGAAAAAGTATTTTTTTTCTTTGGATGCAAAATTTATTTTTTCATCCAAGGAGTACCCATCTTGCATACTTTATATGGACCCTACTACACGAAAATTGAGAAATACATGAAAAATGTGATTACAATCAAGTTTTTTTCATGTATTTCTCATTTTTCACATAGAAGTGTCCATTGAAAGTATGCGAAATGGGTACTTCTTGGATGAGGAATTAAATTTTTCATCCAACGAGTACTCCCGCTTGAAATTTGAGTAAATACTTTGGAAGATAAGTTGAAAATACGAGTTGAAAAAGTAGTTTTATTATTTTATTATTTTTTAATATTTTTACCCTTTTACTTTAAAAATGGTGAATCATCCCCCATGGTTGACATCATCATCTTGAATCCTATTAGTTCTTATCAAGTTTATTTTGGTTGTACATTTTTCTTAAAGAGGGGCCTCTAGTCCTAAAAAATCGGGAAGCATATATTATCAACTATTATGCGCAGAATGCACCCTAAAGTAATATGATACGTATATCGTATATAAAGTGATTGAGAGTGCATAAAAAAATGTACCAATATTTGTGGGATTGGATTTCTGCACTTGGTAGAAACAAAATCCTTAATGAAAGGAGAAGAGAAAAAAAAATGTATATCGTAATCATATACTTAGTGATTGGAAAGCACATAAAAACAAAATGTACTATCATTTTTAAGAATTAACATGTATTAAAATGTATTATTCATCAAAAGAATTCTAGGTAAACAAGAAAACTAACCAGCCTCCTATCAAGGGAAAAATAATGAAATTCCCACAACCGAAAATTATAAACGCACCTTGAACTTCTTTAAAAATTAGCCTTATTGTATAACTCAATAGCTGTCGAGCATGTGTCTTCCAAACCTTCTATTAGGCATCGAGGATCATCTCATCCTTCCAATATAAGCTATCACAACTTGAGTAGTTCTTCAAAAGGTAAACCTTTGACACACTCCATACCTGCTTCCATCACATAATCAGAAGGCATGAAAATTATAATAATGCACCAACACAATAAAGCCATTGAACATGCCATTCATGATCAAGAAAAGAGGAGGTGTAATGGATGGAACTGAAAATGGAGCATCAAAATTATCTACACTATTTTTTCCCAAACTTGATTCATAGATTTTTTTTTAAGAGGCGTCAACATTTTGAAAAATGCATAATGGTTTGATAAGAAAATAGACCAAGAACACCAAGAAATTTTGCCTAGACTATTTTCCTAGAATAGATATAAATCCAACTTAATCATTAGACATACAACTTGCACCACTTCAGCTTTAATGGAAGACTTGCCAAATTTACTTTTGACCTCTAGAACCAGAGGAAAAAATAGAAAAATAATTGAGCACAATATTAAATCAAATCTAAAGGAAATGAACCCCTCACCTTCAAATACATCCTTTATACTTGTGACTTAGGCATGCCATTTATTTTTGTATATGGCCCATCTAAAACCCTACATATATTTTCCTGACAATTCTTAAAAATATCTATATGCCTCAAATAAACACCGAGAAATAAAAAATGAACTCTTAGGAGGGCCTGTATTCAATAAAAGTAAAAAATTCATCTCTTCAAACTCTATGTAAAGCATGCCCAACCAATACATGAACCCCCATAATTGGAACTGCTACAACATATAATGGGTTAGCAGTAGCAAAAAACCATGCATGTGTTCCTTCAAATCATGCCAAATCCAAAAGTGAGAATAACTAAATACTGGAAATCAATTGTTCACATTCAAGAAAATGGAAATAATATGACATTCATCCTATATCAAACCTCAAAGAATTTCAAACAAATCGTTAATCTTAATCATTAAAAAAATGTAAAACCTAGTCATCTTATGTGTTTTCTATTACTAATAGTGTTGTGTAACCAGCTCCAAAAATAGAAGAAAAGAGATATCAACGCCTTAGAAATAAGCCACTTCGAGGGGGCAACCTCCAATACATTACATAAATGAACAATTCTTGGATGATACAATTTACAAAACCTCCTTTCTATATATAGGAGTCCATGGGGCCATAATGTAATCCTTGTGAGCCACAATGTAATCCTAATCAACCTAACAATAATAATTTAAGGGCACAATAATAACAAAATGGGGGTTACAATGGTACAATAATAACAATAAGGGGGTTACACTAACAACAATAAGGGACTATACTAGTAATATAGGGACCTAACATGCCCCTCTCCTTCAAAAAAAGTGTTGTCCTCAATGCTTGAGTAGCTCTGGGTGCTTTTGTATAAAATTCTCATCCTCCCATGTAGAATCTTGAGTGGGTAAGTTCTTCCACTTGATGAGATACTCTGAAATTGATCGATTCCGTAGTTGTCGAGTTCTTTTTTCCATGACTGCTTCAGGTTCCAATATGATTTTCCCTTCCCCATCAAGTTCTGGCAATACTGTTTGAACTGGAAGATTTTCACCTATAACCTTCTTTAAGCATAAAACATGGAAAACTGGATGTACTCGCGAAGAAGCAGGAAGCTCCAATTTGTATGCCATAGTACCAATCTTTTGCAACACCTTGTAAGGACCATAGTACTTTGGCGATAATTTATTATCCTTCTTTGCTTGCTTGAGGGACATTTGTTTGCATGGTTGTAGCCGTAAAAATACCCAATCTCCTACATCAAAACTTCTCTCGCTACGATGTTGATCTGCCTGTTGTTTCATTCGATTTTGTGCCAAATTCGGGTTATCCTTTAAGAGTTGGAGAACTTCTTGCTGATGCTCGATGTGATCTTCCACTGCTTGAACCTTCGAATTTTCCCTTAAAGATGATGTGATGGATGGTGGATGATATCCATAAAGTGCAATAAATGGGGTCATTTTTGTTGCAGTATGGAAGGAAGTGTTATACCACCATTCAGCAAGAGGTGACCACTTGACCCATTGTGTTTGTTTATCAGATACAAAACAACGAAGATATCCTTCCAAACATTTATTTACTATCTCAGTTTGACCATCAGATTGAGGATGATAAGATGAGCTATGAGCTAATTGAGTACCCAAACGAGAAAATAACTCCGTCCAAAAATTTCCAGTAAAAATGGGATCTCTGTCGCTCACAATAACCCTTGGGCTTCCATGTAGCTTTTGAATTCTATCCATAAATGTAGTAGCAAATGTACTTGCTTTAAATGGATGAGATAATGCACAAAAGTGTGCATACTTAGTAATTCTATCAACTACCACCATGATGACACTCTTTCCTTCAGACTTAGGTAAACCTGTGATAAAATCCATTGAAATCTCCTCCCAACGTTGACTTGCAATGGATAAAGGTTGTAGAAGTCTCGGGGTCTTAATTGTCTCAACTTTATTCTGCTGGAAAACCAAACATTCCATCACAAAATTTTGAATATCAGATTTAAGGCCATCCCAAAAAAAATTCTTTCTTCACCCTGTGGTAAGTTTTTAAAAATCCTGAGTGTCCTCCTAAAGGAGAAGTGTGCAATTCCAGAAGAATCTTTTGTTTTAGTTGGGAATTCTTACAAATATATAAGCGATCTTTGTACCATAAGGAATCATTTTTCCAACTAAATGTATCAGATGTACTAGGATCTTGCTGCAACTTTTGAACGAGTGTCCATACATATTTTTCATTCTTCCATTCATCTCTTGCTTCGGTTATCCAATCTGGTTGGATAATAGAAATGGCACAAAACAATGCTTCCACCTCTTCATTCTTTCTTGAGAGTGCATCTGCAACAACATTAAGCTTTCCTTTTTTGTATATTATTTCAAAGTCATAACCCAACATCTTTGTGACCCATTTTTGCTGCTATTCTGAAGATATTCTTTGTTCCAAAAAGTGTTTAAGACTATCATGATCAGTTTTTACCTTGAAGTGTCTCCCCATTAGGTAAGTTCGCCATTTCTTTAGTGCATGCAGTATTGCTAACATTTCCTTCTCATAAATAGGTTTCTGTAAATACTTTCCTTTGATTGGATGACTTTCAAAAGAAATGGGTCTTCCTTCCTGCATTAAAACTGCACCAATTCCATTTTCTGAGGCATCACATTCCACAATAAAGGTTTTTGTGAAGTCTGGTGTAGCTAAGACCGGTGCTAGGCACATTGCCTCTTTAAGACGTTCAAATGCCTTAGTTGCTTCAAGAGTCCATGAAAATGTATCTTTCTTCAATAATGTTGTTAGAGGTGCTGCTATTCTCCAATAATTCTTAAAAAACTTGCGATAATACCCTGATAACCCTGAGAAATCCTCGCAACTGCTTTATGGTTGTGGGGAATTTCCATTCCTTAATAGCTTTAATTTTGTTAGGGTATACTTTAACACCCTTGTGAGATACAATATGACCCAGATATTCCACCTCTTGTACTCCAAAGAAACATTTGGATGTTTTTGTATATAATTGTTTCTCCTGCAATAGTTTGAGCACCCTGTCAACATGTTCAACATGATCCTTCCAAGACCTGCTGTAGATTAGTATATCATCAAAAAATACTAGCATAAATTTTCTAAGGAAGGGTTTGAAAATGGAATTCATCAACCCTTGAAATGTAGAAGGTGCATTGGTAAGGCCAAAAGGCATGACCAAAAATTCATAATGACCCTCATGAGTTCGAAATGTTGTTTTTGGAATATCTTCAGTCTTCATTCTAATTTGATGATATCCTAAATGAACATCCAACTTGGTAAAATAAATTGCTCCATGTAATTCATCCAATAATTCATCAATCACAAGAATGGGAAATTTATCTTTAATGGTGAGCTTATTGAGCTCCCTATAATCCAGAAAAATTCACCATGATCCATGAGCTTATTGAGTTCTTTCTCCACTACAGGAGTAGAGAAAGAACTTTGACTAGGTTGAATTATACCCGCCTCTAACATTTCTGCAATCATACGTTCAGTTTCTCTCTTTTGGACATAAGGATATCTATAAGGCTTGATGTTTGGAGGAACACTTCCTGGAATCAAATGAATAGCATGATCATGATCATGAATAGGTGGGAGTCCTTTGGGAGTTTCAAACACCTTGGAATGATTGTCCAGGACTTGTTGGAGATCTGCAGAAATAGATGATTTTGATGTTGGAACTTCTAGTGAGCATAATTGTGCAATTACGCCTCGCTGTTCTTTCTTTAGAAGCTTTGTCATGACATTAGAGCGTATTATCCTTCCTGGCTTCCCCGCAATACCCCGTAATTCGACTTCCTTTCCTTCTGAAAAAAATTTCAAGAAAATTTCTTGAAAATTAAAAGCTACCGTCCCCAAAGATTGTAACCATTGTACTCCTAGTACAACATCGGCACCTCCCATAGGAATGGCAAGCATTGGACTAGTCAATACATATTCCCCCATGGTTAGCTTGATATTATGGCATTTTCCAGAGCAATTTATAGTTCCGCCATTTGCAACCATCACTTGACATTCTGGTGCTGGGTATAGGAAACAATTTAATTCCTTGGCTACCTTACAATGAATAAAATTATGGGTGCTACCTGAATCAATCAACACTATTACCTTTTTCTTCTTGATTTGTCCTACTATCTTGAGAGTTTGAGGAGTGGTAATTCCCGCCAGTGCATTACACGATATGGTCGGATTCATTTCTTCCTCTTCTAGAGCTGGTTCCTGGTGTATATCCTCTTCTTGTTCATTTTCTTCTTCCTCTTCACAATCTATGTAAAATAATTTCTTCTCAGCACACTTATGACCTTTAGTGTATTTGCTATCACAACTGTAGCAAAGCCCTTTTGCTCTTTTTTCTTCCAAATTTTGTGGTGTCAACCTTGTAGGTTGTGGAAATCTAGGCGTAGCAACACTTCCTTCTTTATAGAATTGAGTGGTAGGCTTCCTTGTCGCCATAATTTTACATTCAACTTTTCTTGCCAGCCTGAATGCCTTCTCCAATGAATCAGGTTCCAAAACACGAAATTCATGTTGGATGTTATCCTTTAGAGTGCCTATGAAGAGATCAATCCTATGTTCCTCTGGAATATCAGTTACCCTTATATTCAATTTTTGGAAGTCCTCAATGTGCTGCCCCACTAAACCCTTTTGTTTGAGATTTATCAATTGGCTAAAGAAGGTGTTGCTCTTTGTATCCTCATAATGTGCTATCATTTCCTCCGTAAAAATTGACCAAGTGACAATTTTTTTACGGGAGCAAAGCCATCGATACCATACAAATGTATTTTGTTCTAAATGCAAAGTTGCAATGCGTACCTTTTGTGTGTTTTGCACATTATGGATATCAAAATATTGCTCCATCTGTAGTATCCATGTTACAGGATCCTTTCCATCAAACTTCCTCATATCCATTTTTGGAATATGGTGGTTCTTCCCGCCAACATTAGAGTTTATGAAATCACAATTAAAATTTATTTTGTTCTCATCATGAGGTTCTTCTACTATCTTTCACCATTAGGAAACATTTATTGTATCAACTTTGTCAAACCTTCCATGTCTGCTTTTAGAACATTCTTCATGTTTTCCATTTTCTCATCGATCTTAGTTTCCATGTCATCCATCTTAGATTCCATGCCATCTATCTTAGATTCCACGCCTTTCTTCAAACCATCCATCTTAGTTTCCATGCCTTTCTTCAAAACTTCCATGTCATTTTTCGTTGCTCTTTGCGAGAGCGAAATTTGTTGCACTTGCTCTTGTAATTTTGATATGTCATGTTGCCATTCTTCATCTTCATAAGTCATAGTAGAGCTTTCCAAAGGCTTAATGGGTGTTGAATTATTTTTAGGGGCCATTTTAGAATCCAATACTGATATCTATTCTACAATATGCCCTTGCAATCAATTCAACTTGATTCTTGAAACAAGACTTATGCAATTCGGAAAAAAAATACACACCTTTTACTTGCTTTTGAGGAGCTAGATATTGAAATTGAATTATCTCTATAATTGTGGAACCTAAATATCTGAAATTCAACCCTGTAGTATCCTTCTAAATCTTTTTTCCAATGCCACAAGTCTGATATGATTTGGATTCTCCAAGACAAAGTTATGTCCAATCTCCCACAAAGACCCAATTTTGGACTGGTTCAGTAGAGTGAACTTGTATGACTTGCCACGTGTCACTGTTTCATCCTTTGGCTCTGAAATTGATAGAGAAGAAACTAAAGTATGTGTAATTGTGATAATTTTTTATGGCACTCCAATCTGATGCTCAAAGAGAGAGTTATGAAGATTTTCCCACGATCACCTCTTTGAGATGAAATTCAGGAGCCTGAGAAAGCACTACCTTCCATAGATCATATCTCCGAAAATATTGTGAACCAAGCTCTAAACATTTTTGACAATGTTCCTTAAGATTTCATATTCACACCATAAAAATTTTAGGTTCTGAAACTTCGTAGAAAACAAGTTATAGCACAAATTCCACGATGACCTGTTTAGGAACCTGAAAAAATACCTAAATTCCACAGATCATATCTCCAAAAATATTGCGAACCAAGATCTGAAATATTTTGACGATGTTCCTTAGGATTTCGGCTTCGCACCCTAAACATTTCAGCTTTTGAAACTTCGTAGAAAAAACATTATAGCAAAAATTCCACGATGACCTGTTTGGAGCAGAAAAACCCTAGAATCCAAAGCTCTGATACCAAATGTTGTGTAACCAGCTCCAAAAATAGAAGAAAATAGATATCAACGCCTTAAAAATAAGCCAATTCGAGGGGGAAACCTCCAATACATTACATAAATGAACAATTCTTGGATGATACAATTTACAAAACCTCCTTTCTATATATAGGAGTCCATGGGGCCATAATGTAATCCTAGTGGGCCACAATGTAATCCTAGCCGACCTAAAAATAATAATTTAAGGGCACAATAATAAAAAAATGGGGGTTACACGGGTACAATAATAACAATAAGGGGCTTACACTAACAACAATAAGGGACTATACTAGTGATATAGGGACCTAACAAATAGACATAATTCCAACCAAGATCTAAGGAATTGTTATCAGCGTAAAAACATCCAACATAAAGAAACCAAAAAGAACACATTGCATGAACAGGAAATTATCACCTCTTAGTGATTCACTAGTGATCCCTAAGTTAGAATGTGTTAATTTCCTCCCTTTCAGAAAGGTAATCCATCAATTTTATCAAGTCCCACACTTACACGCCATATACTATAAATGGTGAACAATCTAAACATGAAATACAATACATAAAATTATTTGAAACTCAAAGAACTCATAGTACATAGATATAATTATGGAGATCATTAAAAGAATATAACTTTGTCCTCCAAATACTACAAAAAAATGAAATTGAAGTAACTAACATTGGAATGGAAAAAAGAGAAGATGTTCTAATGAATAGTATAAAACAAAATATTGACCAAGTGACATAGTCCATGGATTAAAATTCCCTACAATGAACACTGAAAAAGAATAATAAGATGAAAAATGGAAACCTTGATACAAGAGAAGGATGCATGCCTCAAAGCATTGAAGAAGATATAATACTGCATTTAATAAGAACTACCTCAGGGTAGAAATACAAACAATTTTTCATAGATGAATGGTGATGTATATGTGAGAATGAGGCAAGGATGTAATCATCACAAGGGAAGTAATAAGGAGAAAATTCATTTTGAGTGGTTGAGATAATCTAATTCTAAGAGATGTCATGTGAGAACATTCCATCGAGAAAACCAACAAGAGATAAAGGAGAAGAAAGAGAAAGAATAGATCATCTCCCTTGAATATAGAATAACTAAGAAAGAAAGGTTTCATGACAGTTTCAAGTGGAATCAGTGTTCAATATGAGTGGTTCTATAGATGCATGTAAGGCAGGCGCAGATGCAATCCACGTGAAATGAGATTTGGAAGTTCAGTCTGAACATTTTCATTGTTGCATTTCCCATGAACCAAAAGGCTCACTAATTTCTTGTAGGTTGGGGTGTCTTCCTGGAAGATAAGAAAAAGTATAAAGAAAAAAAAAATGGAGGAGCTTGCAGACAAAACTGATAAAGGACCTTGAGCTGGTAATAATTATTTTTCTGAGAGGCAAATTGAAAAAATTAGGACCTCATCAAGGAGTTCATTAACATAGTGGAAGTTAGGTTGGAAACACATTTGAAAGAGATCATTAAAATACTATTTACATTGAGGAAAAAGACATTAATGACTCTACAAATTGTGCTAGTGATTGACTTTGGTCCTTGAGACTCTTATTTTCTATTTTATAATGTCTACTTTGAAGATATTTTTTTGTCTTTGCTTTTCTGACATGACAAATGAAGTAGCCAAATTGTTTGGCCATTTTTTTGTCATAAATACTTAGTAAATAGAGAGGGAAATGAATAAATACTCTATTTTTCTATCTGTTCATAAATTATGGGACTGATATGCCAAGACTTGTAGTCTATGTTGGGAAAAATCTCATTTCAATTTCTTATCTTATAGTTCCCGACCATTTTTGTAAGTACATAACAACTTATAAACAAACTGAAAATTTACTCAACATCAATGAAAATATATGAATGATTATAAATTTAATTCTACAATTGAAACTACCACTCCACAAGAAAGAAAAGTCAAATTATATGGTTAAACTATTAAAACCTTTATACAAAGATCATAGTTTGCAAGGCCAATTACTGAACCAAAGTAGTGGTCAAAAGCATGAAAATGTTTGGAATTCTAATTGCAAGGAAAGCTTATTGCATAATTCTATATTAGTTTCCTCTAATGAAAAAATAAGAGTTATAATATTGCAGACATCTATGACTCTATAGCAAGAAGAAGAATAATCCCACTGGCCATCAAATATTAAAGCACTTACCATTCCACTAACAGTGAGTGGATAAGGATTATGGTCATTCCAACTGGTTGTTGCTTTAGAGTAAATATTGTCACCGTGCTAAAGAGGTAAATCGCTTGGTGTACAATCAAGTTTCCAATGTAAAAGTTTTAAGAAGAATCCATTTGTAATTTCCATTAACTAAATTAAAGAAGCACTAAGAACCTTTTATTGATGTTGGTTTTCCCTATTGGTTTTCCGTGATAAATTTCTGCTCATTGATGTATGTGAACATTTCTTTCTCTACACTGTATTTTTTATTAATACACAATAGCACTAAGAGGAAAACAAACAACCATAGTTTATTTGCATAGAAGCACCATAATGCAGAAAGAAGCAACAATATAAAATAAATTAGCCTACATGTTAATGAATCATATAGGCCATAGAATCAGAAATTATGGATAACCATACCAGCACAAGAACAATATTAAAATATTATCCCTCTTGAACACACAAATAAAAGTTTAGATCCATGACTAAAAGGCAAGATGAAGATTGAAGCATGACATGAGAGACAAATATGCCCCACAAAAGAAGATAGATTCACACTGCAATAAGTTCATGTGCAACCCTAAGCAATTGTAACATGTACAATTGACATGTATAAACCTAGAAACCATTTGACATTAAAATATAGATAAACATTGATAGATAATTTGCAAACCTGCCTAGAAACACTGCCTATGAAATTTGTCATCAAGATCACTTAGGAAAGTTGTCAGCAAGAATAGCTCTATGTGACTTAGGGGCACTTGCACACCAAGGGTTGGAATTGCACCTTCAAATCCTAAAATATAGAGAAATACATCTCTATGAAAATAATACTCAAACCAATAGTGTTTTTGTGTTTATAATACATAAGATGAGTTAAGATAATTTTATCAATGTTAAGAAAATGACCAAAAATAGCTCAATGTGACTATTAAGTACAATAGTATCAGCACACTTTGGGAGTGTAAAATACTGCTCCTATATAAAAGGATGTTGAGACGATATATTCTAAGATATATAAGAAAAGAAAACATTGATTTGAAAACTAAAGTGATGCATAAACAATTGCGGGTGACAATCAACACTCCTTGGAGTGACATCTTGGAGGAGGATACAAAAGGAAGGGAATGCAACCTGATGTTCATTGGATGTGCCTGTTGAAGATAAGGAAATAATACTACATTCCTGTGAGCCATTTATCTCTGAATTTATGTCTTTATTGCCATGAGGAAGAAAGGAAAACTTTTTGTATAGGATTGTCACAAAGTACCAGAAGAAAAGCTTATATGTGGTGTGAATTGTTGTCTCAGAGGAGTGCGTTTTTGCTGGAATGGTTGGCCCTTTTTTTATATTTGAGTTGGTGATTATGCAAGGGTCTCAGAGATTTCCACTTTTTTGGTTTAATTGAAAAAATGGATGCGATCATTCAATTGGCTTCTTGAACCAAGAAGGATGGAGACCAAATGCCTCTCTCTTAAAAAATTCCAAATACCTCTTGTCCAGGTACCAAAAAAAGATAGATTTTTAAGACACCTCAAAGAGGCAAAGAATTTATTTCATGTCTCGTTGTAGACAGGGTAGTGAAAATTAAAAGACTTTCCAAACTTGGTGTTATGCAAATGACATAGCTAGAATATCATATCATATCGTGGAATTTGATGCTTGGTCTTAACAATGTGGACAGTAATGGATTTTCACACCCGAGCATGCCAATTTCTTATCAATTGGGAGATCTCCCATAGTTATACACAAGGGAAATAATTCCTTTATGGGCTCTAACATAGGCTTTGATAGATTGAAAGGACTTAACAACCATATTTTTTTCTTCAGTTTCAGTCTCTAGCACATATTCAGTGGACCGTCAAGGAATGACTTGGGACATTGCCACATACACCCCTTAGTAAGCTTCTAAGTGGAGAAATTTTTGGTCTTTTCCATTCCTTTTCATGGCATTATGCAATGGAAAATAAATTTGTGAATTATATATTTTGAGATCAGAGATACTTTCTTGATTTGGAAAGGTGACAAAGTATACACACAATGTGGAAAATAAGGGCTTCTCACACCCAAGCATGCCAATTTCTTATCAATTGGGAGATCTCCCATAGTTAGATGCAAGGGAAATAATGCATTTATGGGCTCTAACATAGGCTTTGATACACTGAAAAGACTGAAAAACTATGTTTTTTTCTTTGATTTCAGTCTCTAGCACTTATTCAGTGGACCTTCAAGGAATGACTTGGGACATTTCCATGTATACCCCATAGTAAGCTCGCAACTGGAGAGTGTTGTGGCCTTTTTCCATTTCTAGTCATGCCATCATGCAACAGAAAAAAGGTGTAACTTCTATATTTTGAGATGACAGATACTTTCATGAGTTGGAAAGGAGACAGAACATACACACAATGTGGATAGTAAGGGATTTTCACACTTGAGAATGCCAATTTCTTATCAATTGGGAGATATTCCATAGTTAGACGTAGGGGAATAATGCCTTTATGGGCTCTAACAAAGGCTCTGAAATCACTAAAAAACCATATGTTTTACTTTGGTTTCAGTCTCTAGCAATTACTCAGAGGACCTTCAAGGAATGACTTGGGACATTGCCATGTATACCCCATAATAAGCTTGTAACTGGAGAAACTTTTGGCCTTCTTCTATTTCTAGTCATGTCATCATGCAACAGAAAAAATTTGTAACTTCTATATTTTGAGATGAGAGATACTTGCCTAAGTTGGAAAGGAGACAACATAAACAAAATTTTGAAAGTGAGGGCTTTTCACACTCGAGCATGCCAATTTCTTATCAATTTGGAGATCTCCTATAGTTAGACATAAGGGAAATAATGCCTTTATTGACTCTGACATAGGATTTGGTATACTGAAAGGACTGAACAACCATATTTTTGCTTTCATTTCAATCTCTAGAACTTATTCAGTGGACCTTCAAGGAATGACTTGGGACATTGCCACATATACCCCATAGTAAGCTTGTAACTAGAGAAAGTTGTGGCCTTTTGCCATTTCTAGTCATGCCATCATGGAAAAGAAAAAATTTGTAGCTTCTATATTTTGAGATGAGAGATAATTTCCTGAGTTGGAAAGGAGATAGGACATACACACAAAGTGGACAATAAGGGCCTTTCACACCCGAGCATCCAAATTTATTATCAATTGGGAGATGTCCCATAGTTAGTCTAAAGGGAAACAATGTCTTTATAAGCTCTAACATAGCCTTTGATACACTGAAAGGACTGAAAAACCATATTTTTTTCTTTGGTTTCAATATCTAGCACTTATTCAGTGGACCTTCAAGGAATTACTTGGGACATTGCCACGCATACCCCGTAGTAAGCTTGTAACTAGAGAAAGTTGTGGCCTTTTCCCATTTCTAGTCATGCCATCATGCAACAAAAAAAAAATTGTAACTTCCATATTTTGAGATGAGGAAAGAAGTTACTTCGAATGTGATACAAGCACTAAACCCAAAAATATTATCTGAACAAAAAAACTTCAAATTGTGTATCTTCTATCTTCTATACTATTAATAAATAACAGTGGCTTGTGCCTTACAATAAAAACTGAAGTCCATGACTATTGTGAAACCAACTCCAAAAATAGAAGAAAAGAGATATCAACGCCTTAGAAACAAGCCACTTCGAGGGGGAAACCTCCAATACATTACATGAATGAACAATTCTTCAATGATACAAATTACAAAACCTCTTTTCTATATATAGGAGTCCATGGGGCCACAATGTAATCCTAGCCGACCTAACAATAATAATTTAAGGGCACAATAATAATAATATGGGGGTTACAGGGGTACAATAATAACAATAGGGGTTAATAATAACAATAAGGGGGTTACACTAACAATAATAAGGGACTATACTAGTAATATAGGGACCCAACATGCCCCTCTCCTTCAAAAAAGTGTTGTCCTCAATGCTTGAGTAGCTCTGGGTGCTTCTGTATAAAATTCTCATCCTCCCATGTAGAATCTTCAGTGGGTAAGTTCTTCCACTTGATGAGATACTCTGAAATTGATCGATTCCGTAGTTGTCGAGTTCTTGTTTCCATTACCGCTTCTGGTTCCAATATGATTTTTCCTTCCTCATCAAGTTCTGGCAATATTGTTTGAACTGGAAGATTTTCTCCTATAACCTTCTTTAAGCATGAAACATGGAAAACTGGATGTACTCGCGAAGAAGTAGGAAGCTCCAATTTGTATGCCATAGTACCAATCTTTTTCAACACCTTGTAAGGACCATAGTACTTTGGCGATAATTTATTATCCTTCTTAGCTTGCTTGAGGGACATTTGTTTATATGGTTGTAGCCGTAAAAATACCCAATCTCCTACATCAAAACTTCTCTCGCTGCGATGTTGATCTGCCTGTTATTTCATTCGATTTTGTGCCAAATTCAGGTTATCCTTTAAGAGTTGGAGAACTTCTTGTTGATGCTCGATGTGATCTTCCACTGCTTGAACCTTCGAATTTTCTCTTAAAAATGATGTGATGGATGGTGGATGATATCCATAAAGTGCCATAAATGGGGTCATTTTTGCTGCAGTATGGAAGGAAGTGTTATACCACCATTCAGCGAGAGGTAACCACTTGACCCATTGTGTTTGTTTATCAAATACAAAACAACGAAGATATCCTCCAAACATTTATTTACTATCTCAGTTTGACCATCAGATTGAGGATGATAAGATGAGCTATGAGCTAATTGAGTACCCAAACAAGAAAATAACTCCGTCCAAAAATTTCCAGTAAAAATGGGATCTTTGTCACTCACAATAACCCTTGGGCTTCCATGTAGCTTTTGAATTCTGTCCATAAATGTAGTAGCAACTGTATTTGCTTTAAATGGATGAGATAATGCACAAAAGTGTGCATACTTGGTAAGTCTATCAACTACCACCATGATGACACTCTTTCCTTCGGACTTAGGTAAACATGTGATTAAATCCATTGAAATCTCCTCCCAACGTTGACTTGGAATGGATAAAGGTTGTAGAAGTCCCGGGGTCTTAATTGTCTCAACTTTATTCTGCTGGAAAACCAAACATTTTGCCACAAAATTTTGAATATCAGATTTAAGGCCATCCCAAAAAAATTCTTTCTTCACCCTGTGGTAAGTTTTTAAAAATCCTGAGTGTCCTCCTAAAGGAGAAGTGTGCAATTCCAAAAGAATATTTTGTTTTAGTTGGGAATTCTTACAAATATATAAGGAATCTTTGTACCATAAGGAATCATTTTTCCAACTAAATGTACCAGATTTACTAGGATCTTGTTGCAACTTTTGAATGAGTGTCCACACTTCTTCATCCTTCTTCCATTCATCTCTTGTCGATTATCCAATCTGGTTGGATAATACAAATGACACAAAGAAATGATTCCACCTCTTCATTCTTTCTTGAGAGTGCATCTGCAACAATATTTAGCTTCCCTTTTTTGTAGATTATTTCAAATTCATAACCCAACATCTTTGTGACCCATTTTTGCTACTCTTCTAAAGATAGTCTTTGTTCCAATTAGTGTTTAATACTATCATGATCATTTTTTACTTTGAAGTGTCTTCCCATTAGGTAAGTTCGCCATTTCTTTAGTGCATGTATTATTGCTAACATTTACTTCTCATAAATAGGTTTCTGTAAATACTTTCCTTTAATTGGACGACTTTCAAAAGCAATGGGTCTTCCTTCTTGCATTAAAACAACACCAATTCCATTTCCTGAGGCATCACATTCCACAATAAAGGTTTTTGTGAAGTCTGGCGTAGCTAAGACTAGTGCTAGGCACATTGCCTCTTTAAGATGTTCAAAGGCCTTAGTTGCTTCGGGAGTCCATGAAAATGCATCTTTCTTCAATAATGTTGTTAGAGGTGCTGCTATTCTCCCATAATTCTTAACAAACTTGCGTTAATACCCTGTTAACCCGAGAAATCCTCGCAACTGCTTTATGGTTGTGGGAACTTTCCATTCCTTAATGGCTTTAATTTTGTTAGGGTCTACTTTAACACCCTCGTGAGATACAATATGACCCAGATATTCCACCTCTTGTACTCCAAAGAAACATTTGGATGTTTTTACATATAATTGTTTCTCCTGCAATAGTTTGAGCACCCTGTCAACATGTTCAACATGATCCTTCCAAGACCTGCTGTAGATTAGTATATCATCAAAAAATACTAGCACAAATTTTATAAGGGTTTGAAAATGGAATTCATCAACCCTTGAAATGTAGAAGGTGCATTGGTAAGGCCAAAAGGCATGACCAAAAATTCATAATGACCCTCATGAGTTCGAAATGTTTTTTTTCGGAATATCTTCAGTCTTCATTCTAATTTGATGATATCCTGAACGAAGATCCAACTTGGTAAAATAAATTGCTCCATGTAATTCATCCAATAATTCATCAATCACAGGAATGGGAAATATATCTTTAATGGTGAGCTTATTGAGCTCCCTATAATCCAGACACATTCGCCATGATCCATCCTTCTTGTGTACCAATACTACGGGAGCAGAGAAAGAACTTTGACTAGGTTGAATTATACCCGCCTCTAACATTTCTGCAATCATACGTTCAATTTCGCTCTTTTGGAAGTAAGGATATCTATAAGGCCTGATGTTTGGAGGAACACTTACTGGAATCAAATGAATAGCATGATCATGATCACGAATAGGTGGGAGTCCTTTGGGAGTTTCAAACACCTTGGAATGATTGTCCAAGACTTGTTGGAGATCTGCAAAAATAGATGATTTTGATGTTGGAACTTCTAGTGAGCATAATTGTGCAATTACGCCTCGTTGTTCTTTCTTTAGAAGCTTTGTCGTGACATTAGAGCTTATTATCCTTCCTGGCTTCCCCGCAATACCCCGTAATTCAACTTCCTTTCCTTCTGAAAAAAATTTCAAGAAAAGTTCTTGAAAATTAAAAGCTACCTTCCCCAAAGATTGTAACCATTGTACTCCTAGTACAACATCAGCACCTCCCATAGGAATGGCAAGCATTGGACTAGTCAATACATATTCCCCCATGGTTAGCTTGATATTATGGCATTTTCAAGAGCAATTTATAGTTCCTCCATTTGCAACCATCACTTGACATTCTGGTGCTGGGTATAGGAAACAATTCAATTCATTGGCTACCTTACAATGAATAAAATTATGGGTACTACCTGAATCAATCAACACTATTACCTTTTTCTTCTTGATATGTCCTTCTATCTTGAGAGTTTGAGGAGTGGTAATTCCTGCCAATGCATTACACGATATGGTCGGACTCATTTCTTCCTCTTCTAGGGCTATTTCATGGTGTATATCCTCTTCTTGTTCATTTTCTTCTTCCTCTTCACAATCTATGTAAAAAAATTTCTTCTTAGCACACTTATGACCTTTAGTGTATTTGCTATCACAACTATAGCAAAGCCCTTTTGCTCTTTTTTCTTCCAATTTTTGTGGCGTCAACCTTGTAGGTTGTGGAAATCTAGGAGTAGAAACACTTCCATCTTTATAGAAGTGAGTGGTAGGCTTCCTTGTCGCCATAATTTTACATTCAATTTTTCTTGCCAACCTGAATGCCTTTTCCAATGAATCAGGTTCCAAAATGCGAACTTCATGTTGGATGTTATCCTTTAAAGTACCTATGAAGAGATCAATTCTATGTTCCTCTAAAGTATCAGTTACCCTTATATTCAATTTTTGGAAGTCCTCAATGTGCTCTGCCACTAAACCCTTTTGTTTGAGATTTATCAATTAGCTAAATAAGGTGTTGCTTTTTGTATCCTCATATTGTGTTATCATTTCCTCCGTAAAAATTGACCAAGTGACAATTTTTTACAGGAGCAAAGCCATCGATACCATATAAATTTATTTTGTTCTAAATGTAAAGTTGTAATGTGTACCTTTTTTGTGTTTTGCACATTATTGAGATAAAAATATTGCTCCATCTGTAGTATCCATGTTACGAGATCCTTGCCATAAAAACTCCTCATATCCATCTTTGGAATATGGTGGTTCTTTAATCCAACATTAGACTTTATGAAATCATGATTAACATTTATTTTGTTCTCATCATGATTTTCATCTACTATATTTTCTCCATTAGGAATCATTTCTTGTATCAACTTTGACAAACCATCCTTCAAACCGTCCATGTCTTCCTTCAAACCTTCCATTTTATCTTCCATACCATTCTTCAAACCATCCATCATAGCTTCCATGCCTTTCTTCAAACCATCCATCTTAGCTTCCATGCTTTTCTTCAAAACATCCATTTCATTTTTTTTTGCTCTTTGAGAAAGCGAATTTTGGTTCCCTTGCTCTTGTAATTTTGATAGATCATGTTGCAATTCTTCATCTTCATGAGTCATGGTAGAGTACTATGAGGGCTTAATGGGTGATGAATTATTTTTAGGAGGAATTTTAGAACCCAATACTGATATCTATGCTCAATAGACCTTTGGAATCACTTAAAACTTATTTTTCAAACAAGACTTATGCAATTTGAAAAAAAAATACACACCTTTTTCTTGATTTTGACGAGCTAGATATTGAAACTGAATTATCTCTGTGATTTTGGATCCTCAATATCTAAAATTTGGCCCTGACGTAGCCCCCTGAATCTTCTTTCAATTTCCACAGGTTTGACTTGATTTGGATTCTTCAAGACAAAGTTATTTCCAATCTCCCACAATGACCTAACTATGGACTGTTTCAGTAGCGTGAACTTGTATGGCTTTCCATGTGTCACTATTTCCTCCTTTGGCTCTGAAATTTAAAAATAGGAAACTACAGTCTGTGTGATTCCAGTCACTCTTTATAGAATTCCAATCCGATGCTCAGAGAGAGAGTTATGAATATTTTCCCACGATCACCTCTTTGAGATGAAATTCAGGAGCCTAAAAAAGACCTAACTTCCAAAGATCATATCTCTGACAATATTGCGTACCAAGCTATGAATTTTTGTGAAGATGTTCCTCGGGATTTCTAATTCGTGCTCTAAAAATTTCAGCTTCTGAACCTTCTTAAAAACAAATTTATAGTGATAATTCCACGATGACCTATTTGGTGCAGCGAAACCCTAGAATCCAAAGCTTTGATACCAAATGTTGAGAAACCAGCTCCAAAAAGAGAAGAAAAGAGATATCAACGCCTTAGAAATAAGCCACTTCGAGGGGGAAACCTCCGATACATTACATGAATGAAAAATTCTTGGATGATACAATTTACAAAACCTCCTTTCTATATATAGGAGTCCATGGGGCCATAATGTAATCCTAGTGGGCCACAATGTAATTCTAGCCGACCTAACAATAATAAGTTAAGGCCACAATAATAACAATATGGGGGTTACAAGGGTACAATAATAACAATAAGGGTGTTACAATTACAACAACAAGGGACTATAATAGTAATATAGGGACCTAACAATGACTTTGGAATTTAAACTAGCATCAAAAAAAATAAAAATTTGGAATAACCAACATCTTATGTTAGTTGTTAACATCTACACCTTAGTCAAGTTCACTAGGAAAAAATTGCTGGAAAAGTAATATTTCATGATGTCCTTTTTTGTGCATTAATAAATTAGAAGATAGATTTGCTCAAAAAAAATCTTAATGAGGGTTGGATTGTCATACATTCTATCTTATCAAATACTTGTATTATACTTAATTTTATTGTTTTCTACTTTGTTTTCCCTTGTTTCAACTTTGAAAATGGCCATCATGCTTTTAATTTTTTAATAGATGAATTAGCAAGGAAAGTTTGTAGAGAGAAAGATAAAAGAATGTTTCAGGGACATATCTATAGTTTTTATCATCTTTTTTTTGGACTTTTATTTGTTGATTTTAACTTCATGTTATTTTTTGTGTTCATTTAATTATGTACCTTGTTGAATTTCCATTGATGATGGAAGCTTCTATAAAATTAGGTTCATGTAGGGTAGATATTTCTCCATATATATTTCATGTGTTCGTTCCTTATTCACTTGAAGACATCTACAGGAACAAATGTGAGACTTTTCAGGTTTTGTGGAAACAAGACAACAATCATTAACTTTGAAGCCCAATCATTGTATGGGTTAGTCCAAGGGATAAACCCACAAAATGAACCGTCTAAATTGATTGAGGGTGCTCATGAATATATACATGGAGGTGAGACTCTTGAGATTAATTTCCCAATGTCTCTTACACTTCTTTATTTCCTATTCTACACTAATATACATTTCTTCCCAATCCCTTAAGATTAGGTGTCAACATTCCCCCACTTAATCTGAAGAGATGTTGGTGAGTCCAAGCATCATTATGAATTTTTCAAACTTTTATCTTCCAAGTACTTTGGTGAATATGTCTATAGTCTGCTCATTTGTGGAAAAATGATGTAGATTGATAGTTTTGTCCTCAACACGATGTCGAATCAGATGGTATTTTGTATTGATTTTCTTTGTTCAATCATGGAACTTTGGGTTCTTGGCCAAATTTATTGTAGAAGTATTGTCGATCATGAGTGGAGTTGAATGCATTTCTTTCATTTCCAAATCCTCTAGGATTTTCTTGAGCCACAAAATTTCCTTTGTCGCTTCAGCTGATGCCACATATTCTGCCTCAGTTGCGGAATCCGTTGGAACTGATTGTTTACGTGATCTCCAGGAGATAACTCCTGATCCAAGAGTCATATTATAACCTGAAGTAGGTACCCCAATTCCTTTGTTTCCATCAAATCCTAAATCATAGTATCCAATCAAGTTGAATTTTCCCACCTGTGTATATTTGAGTCCAAAGTCATGAGTTCATTTCAAGTACTTTAAATGTCATTCACAAGATTTTTTCATTAACCTAGAGAGGATTCCAACAACAAATGAGATGTCTGGTCTGGTAGTAGTCAGGTAAATGAGACTTCCTACATGTTGTCTATACTTTTTCACATCCTCAAATTCCTTCCCTTCAATGGATGTGAGCTTCAAGTTTTGTTCCATTGGAGTGGTCAAAGGATTTTATTCAACCATGCCAAACTTTTTAAATAGATCTTCAATGTATTCCTTTTGAGAAATGAATATAAATTTAGGATGTTGAGTTACTTCAATACCAAGATAGTAGTGAACATAGCCCAAATCAGTCATTTCAAAACCTTTCTTCAATTCCTTCTTTATGGATGAAATATAACTCTCATTGTTCCCTGTCATCAAAATATAATATACATACACCACAATATATAAAATTGTTTTTCAAAATTTCTTAACAAACAAAGTTGCATCATCAAGATCAAATGTTTGAATTTAAGTTTATGAGAAGATGCTCGGTTAATTTCTCATACCAGGCTCGTGGGTCTTTCTTGAGGCCATGCAAGGATTTTATAAGCTTTCATACTTTGTGTTCTTGGCCCTTCACAAAAAATCCTTCTGGATGGGAGATAAAAAAATTCTCCTTTAGATATCCATTCAAAAAGGTGGTTTTTACATCCATCTAATGGACTTTCCAACCCTTCTGAGCTGCTAGGGAAAAGAGTGTCTGGATGGTGGCCCATTTTTCTGTGCCAGAAAATTTTTCCTCATAATCAACCCCTTCTTTTTGTGTAAAATTTTTTTCCATAATCCTCGCTTTGTGCTTGTCAAGTGAGCCATCTTCTTTATAATTTTTCTTGTAGACCCACTTGTAGCCAATTGGTTTGGTTCCTAATGGAGGATAAACTAGCTTCCAAGTTCCATTCTTTATCGCATGGTAGGTCCCTATGTACCTAGTATAGTCCCTTATTGGTGTTAGTGTAACCCCTAGTATAGTCCCTTATTGTTATTATTGTACCCCTGTAACCCCCATTTTGTTATTATTGTGCCCTTAAATTATTATTGTTAGGTCGGCTAGGATTACATTGTGGCCCACTAGGATTACATTATGGCCCCATGGACTCCTATATATAGAAAGGAGGTTTTGTAAATTGTATCATCCAATAATTGTTCATTTATGTAATGTAATGGAGGTTGCCCTCTCGAAGTGGCTTATTTCTAAGGTGTTGATATCTCTATTCTTCTATTTTTGAAGCTGGTTACACAACACAAGGCATCATACTCCTTTTGCATCGCTTCATTCCATTCATCATGAGAACCAGATTCTTTGAAAGAAATTGGTTCAAGATCTATAGATTCAATTCAAAATTAGAAGCAAAATCCATATCAATAGGTGAATCAGATTCATCTACATCACCTCCATTTTTCCTGGTGTAACTTCTTGTTCCTTTCTTTCCAACCTCATCGGGACAAACATTTTCCAGTGACCTTGTCGGCCATTTTGGGGGACCTTTCTAAGATGGCCCAGACTACTCATTTGATTGATTTGGGATTGATTCAAGATTCAATCTCCCAATTCTGTCAATCACATCACTCAATGTGTCATCCATGGTCGGTTCTTCATGTGGGGGAAAGATTTCCTCGGAAGATGATTCCACAGACTGATTCAGTATAGGAACCCCCCCTTCAAGATGTGGAATATGATTATCAAATTCTTGAAATGAATTTACATGTGTGAATTTATCCAAGCAATTAAGTTTTTTCTCAACAACATCGTCAGTCTTGGAAGATACAAGGAATATGACATATCTATATACTACAAACTTCTTATTGACTTCATCATAGAGACGATATCATTTGGAGGTATTGGAATACCCCAAGAAGATACATTTTCGACTTCTAGCACCAATTTTATTTCTTTCTACCTTAGGTATCAAAGTGTAACAGGTGGAACCAAATACCCTAAATGCTTTACCGAAGGAATGTGGCCATGCCAAATTTCATAAGGAGTTTTATTTCTAATTTTATTAGAAGGGCATGTATTGTTTATGTACACAACACATAGAATTGCATCATCCCAAAACATCAATTTTAAATTCTTGAAAAAAATCATGGAGTGAACCATATTTAAAATTGTCCTGTCCATTCTTTCAACTACATCATTTTGTTGGGGATTATAGGGCACAGTTGTTTGATGTTTGATCCCATGTTGGAAAAGGAACTTTTCAAATTCTTTTAAAGTGTATTATTTTCCATTATCAGTGCACAAAGATCCAATATGAGTTTGTGATCATTTTCAATCCATGCATGAAAATTCTTGAATGTTTGAAAATCATCAAATTGTTTCTTCAATAAGTAAACCCAACACATTCTGGTGTAATCATCAATAAATTTCATCATATATTTGTTTCCATCTGCAGAAGAAAAAGGCATGGAACCACATAAATTTGAATGAATAAGCTCAATTTTTCTATGTGCTTTGTAATGTGAATCATGAAAGGATTGTTTGTTATGCTTTCCTATAATAAAAACATCACATTTCTCAAGTTTCATAAGAATTATAGGCAATTGAGTAACACCATTTTTCTTCAACAATCTAATATTGTCATAATTTAAGTGTCCAAATCTAGCATGCCATTAAAGACTTGCTGAGAATTTACCTTCATCATAATGAGAACTGAATGCAAAGTTTTGTGCATGAGAAAAGGTACCTTGTAGCTTTAGGATTCTTCCTTCTTCTATTCCTCTCATGACAAAGGAGTGATCTGATGCTTTTCTAACCTCAACCTTTCCATAAAACATGTGAATGGATTTTCTTTTTTGGTGGATGTGGACCAAGGAAAACAAGTTTCTCCTCAACTCAGGGAGGTATAAAACCTCATGTAGAACATGGTCTGGAAGACCAGGCAACTTAAGCATGATTGTGCCAAGCCCTAATGGCTTGAGTTTAGATTTGTCTGCAAAGTATACTGCTCCATCAACCTTGTCAGTAAATTCTTCAAAAAAAATATTTTCTAAAGCTCATGTGACATGTTCCTCCTGAATCTAGAAACTAATCATTTCTCCAAGAAGTAAGTGAAGCATCAAAAAAGTCTTCAGTTACTCCAATGTTACAATGTGCTACAACATAATGAGTGGATTCAGGTTCTTTAACTTTGTCTCTATCATGTGTTTTACATTTTTCTTGAATTTTTTTGTTGCTTAATTCTCTCCCAAGGCATATTGCATGTAGATGCATAATGCCAATTTTTATTACAGTGTATGCAATGAAGATAATATTTTTCACTTTGAGCTTGTATGCCCCCCCTTCCTCTGAAATTTCTTCTTCCTCTTCCTCTTTGGCCACCTCTTCCTCTGGAAGAATCTTGAGCATGATTCTTCTCTCTATGCAAAACATAGAGCTTCTTCAAAAGATAGAGGGGATGCTTTCTTTCCAAAATCCTTCTCTCTTTTAGAAAACTTATTCTCATGGGAACCAAAGGTGATCTTCAAGAGGTTTCCACTTGCTTGCAATGACTCAAGATAATGTGAGTAAGTGGGATATAATGTCTTGACATAATCTATGAGAGGTATGCCAAATTCTACACAAGTATTTTTAATGTAATGCATGATAGATATTACTTATGATGCTAAATAAAGAGGGTCATCATTTTTCAATTCAATGTTGAACAAATTAATCATTAATTGAACAATTTCAAGTTCTAAATGTGTGATTAGGAGATCATGAATTTTTCTCAAAATTGAAAGTGCTCGAAACTGTACCAAACCTAAGTGACCGGATAGATCTCGTTGTTCTGATTCTGGCACTGTGAATGTTTCGAAAAATTGATGTCATATGAGGGAGATATCACGCTTTGATCGATTTCCCAAACATCTAAATTTTTTGTGACAGGGGTGACTGGGATGCCCAGTCAGCATGCAGGTACAGTCAGCAAAAGGTGGAATATTCTTGAGAATATGTCATTTTCCCAAGCCAACCAGTGAATTCCAAGTGGCGTTATTTTATTTCTGTATGGATGGTACGTTGTTATTTTTCGGGCCAATGAATGGGTGACACGTGGCCAACCTTGAGGCTGCCATATGTCCACTGTATCGTGGTGTAAAATTATTATTGGGATCTGAGGGGTTCAACCCCATGACCTCCAGGTGCACCCACAAGACTTTGACCAACTCCGCTATCAAGTGATTCATACCCTTATAGCGCTCTGCATTGTGTTATGTTGGATCGAAATGAATGTTGAGGGGGGCAACCGCCAGCGGTACCAATCCACCAGCGGCCCCGATTGGAGTGATCACATGTCATTGATACCTATGAAATATGTTACAACGACCAAAGGCTAACATAACCGCAACATCCAGCGGCATTAAAAACTATCCTCATCACATGCGCGGGTTTCATGTTGTGGTACTCTGGCGGTTGTGGGAACCCAACATAAACTCTGGTTTTAACACACAGTTTCACATGGAGTTCTGATCCAGGTTTCATGACCGTGGGGTTTAAGGGGGGTCGACATGTGACCACCCCTCCCCTTAACCTTAAAATTTAATGTGAACGGTTAGAACTTGGAGGGATTGTTAGCGCACCTTTAAATTCAACACATTTCACTATTTTAACTACAGTTAAACTACAGTCCTCCAGAATTAGTGGAGGTTTTGTAGTTGTCATTTGGAAAATGGCTAGGGAGGTCAATGTTTGACCAATTTTGGTGAAACAAGAGTCTACTTAGACTAATTGGAGAATTCTGGAGTAATTTGTGCACAGAAAATAGCCATTGGATGCTTGTAAACACATGTATTTTCAATTTTGAGCATAATGAAAAGATGGAAATGCCATTGGGAGCTGGACCAGCAGATGTAGTCTAGGAGGGGTGAACCGCTTCATCATGCTTGCTGTGTAAATCTTATGTGTGATGTTATTTCTCTATTATACACTATTGTTCAGTGTTATTTAGGCTTATTTACATGCTTAAAACTCACAAGTTCATCTATGTTTCACGATTAAATTCCTCAATACTTAATAAAACAAATGGAGACAAATATGTACATGTTTTTTAACTGAAAAGACACTTATCACAACAAACTAATACATTCCTTTCAGATCAGTTTGGTATCAGAGCTAAAGTTTATTCTCTGGTGTTGTTGAGTGCAAAGATTTGTTTAATTTTTTGCAAGTGTTCACATGCTTACTAGGATCAATCTCAAGAGAGGAGAAGGAAAATTGGTGGAAGCAAGAGGGTCTCAAAGTGAGCCACAACAAAGGAGGGCAAGATTTCCACATTCTCCACTAGCTAGTTCACATATTGAAGAAGCAAAAGTAGCATTAAGCATACCTTCAGAGGAAGAAGTAATCCATAAAGAAGTGGATCCCAAAGAGGAAGAAAGAGTGTATAGAAAATCATTTCTTGACTTGACTGAGATGGTTAGAATCCTTTATCAAGAAAGTATTGAGAAACTAGAAGAAGAAAGGTCCAAAATTCACAAGGAAGGATAGGGATCATCAGGAGGCCACAATTATGAAGATAAGTCAAATAACGAAAATGGAGGAATTGGAGACAGTGGAAAGTCACCATCCTCGCCCTCATCATAATCATCATTATCCTCTACTTCATCTTCAGTACATAAGCCACACAAGTCAAAGAACACTGGTAAAATTCCTTTTCTAAAACTTGATGTTAAGTTTGAATTTCCAATGTTTGATGGTGAAGTCAATGCAGAAAAGCTTGATAATTGGATTAGGCTATTGGAAGTCTATTTGAGAATCCAAAACTTTCATGATGATGATACCGAAATCCAGTTAGCTTCATTGAGAATGGAAGGTGTAGCACTTGTTTGGTGGGAAGCCAAGAAAAAGGAGGAGATCAAGAAGCATGGTAAGATTATTCTATCATGGACTGATTTCTTTTTTGCAATAAAAAAATAGTTTTATCCATTAGCTCACATGTAGAAAGCCATAATGGACTGGAAAAATTTTAAGCAATTGAAAGGAAAAAATGTACAAGTTTACACCCAAGAATTTAGGAGAATATATTTCTTATTAGGGGTAGATTTGCAGAGCAAAGATACTTTGCTCAATTATATAGGAGGCTTACATAGCTACCTAATACATACTATCCTCATGTTTAACCCTACAAGTCTAGATGAAGTTTTTGTACAAGCCACACACATGGAGGCAAGGGGAAAACAAAACATAGATGAGAATGAGGAAAATGAGTTTAAAGGAAAATGGAAGAAAAAGAGGAATGAAAATATCAGGAATGAGAAGGGAAAATTATTTTGCAAAAAATGGTCAAAAACTAGCCATGATGAAGACCATTATTGGAAACTTCATCTAGAATTGAAACAAGATAGCTTGAAAGCCAAAGAGAAAGGAAAAATTGTTGTTATAGCTGAAAAGGACTTAGGGTCAGATTTAGGAGATGAAATAAAAATTATATCCATGTGACTAAAGAACATGAAGGGGAAATAAATTGAAACTAAACCCAGTACTATTATATCAAACTGTCACATACAAGTTTCAAATGAAGAAGAGAGAATCGAACGGTTTCATGTGAGGTTCATACCCAAACATACCAAGAGTGACACATTGTTTGACAGTGGATCACAAGAAAAATTAATCTCTGAATACCTGGTTAAGAAAATTAATCTTGACACCATTCCACATCCAAAACCATATCCACTTGGGTGGCTTTGTAAGGATGCAAATTTACAGGATTCAAAGAAGTGCATATTGCGGTTTGTAATAACTGCATATTTTGTTGACATAGTTGAATTATATGTGGTTCCGCTTGGCATAACAGGTATGGTGTTGGGAAGTCCTTAATTTTATGATAGGAAAGTGATCTTCCATCGCCATGAGAGCAAATACCATTTATTCAAAGATGACAAGGAGTATATTGTGAGAGCTCATCGCAAGAAACTGGATACTTCTTTAGTTAATGCGGGATAAATGAAGAGGCTAGTCAAAGCAAGCCAAAACTTGACATTTATGATGATAAAAAAAAAGAGATGTTTTGAATCATAATTTTCAAACAAATTTTGATGTATGTAATAATTTGTTTCACATTGATAACAGGTTCTCTTTGAAAGAAGAAGACAAGCAGTTGCAGTAGTCAACATTGGTGTTGAATGGTGTTGAAAACAAGGTGTCAGTGCAAGAGGTTCCAAAGGTCAAAGAGAGGGCAAAGCAGCTTGGTAAAGAAGGCACGGGTTTCAAAAATGTTCATTGCTGGTCTCCAAAAGGCACAGTACAATGGTGAAGAAACTTGGTCAAGAGTTGACACAAGTTCAAGGCAAAAGCAGCTAAAAATCGCCATAATGATAGAGTACAAGGTGAGAAACATTCCAAGTTTCCTTTGACTATTGACCAAGGTAGAAACAAGATGTTTTCTACAAAATTATATTGTTGTTCTAAAAATTCTAAAAATGTGTAGCATGACGGTGTCAAAGACAGCAATAGATGGTCGACGGAATCAAGGAAAAATTTGTCTTTTCATGAAAAGCTCCAATTGATGAAATTAGGAAAATTTAAATGAATAAAAATTGAAAGAGTGAGGACATAGTCTCCTCATATTCATAATCAGTAACCTAGAGAGCTTTTTAGGTCCAAAATCTTCCCAATGGGGAGGTGTGATCAAGAGATCAGGAATTTTTCTCAAAATTGAAAGTGCTCGAAACTGTACCGAACCTTAGTGACCACGTATATCTCATCATTTTGATTCTTGTGCTACGAACGATTCAAAAAATCGATGTCGTATGAGGGAGATATTGCGTTCTGATCGATTTCCCAAATAGCTAAAAATTTTATGATAGCGGTGACTAGGATGCCCAGTCAGCATGTAGGTACAATTAGCAAAAGGTGGAATATTCATGAGAATATGTTGTTTTCCCAAGCCAACCTGTGAATGCCAAGTGGCATTATGTGATTTGTGTATGGATGATATTTTTTTATTTTTTGGGCCAATGAATGGGTGACACGTGGCTAGCCATGAGGCTGCCACATGTCCCCTGTATCGTGGTGTAAAATTATTTTTGGGGTCCTAGGGATTCAACCTAGTGACCTCCAGGCATGCCCACAAGACTTCGACCAACTCTGATATCAAGTGATTCATACCCTTATAGCGCTCTACATTGTGTTATGTTGGATCGAAATTAATGTTGGGGGGGGGAGACCGTCAGTGGTCCCAACCGGCCGGAGGCCCTGATTGGAGTGGTCACATGTCATTGATACTCGTGACATATATTACAACAACCAACAGCTAACATAACCGCAACATCTAGCAACATTAAAACTTATCCTCATCACATGCGCAGGTTTCATGTTGTGGTTACTCTGGCGGTTGTGGGAACCCAACGTAAACTCTGGTCTTAACACACAGCTTCGCATGGAGTTTTGCTCTAGGTTTCATGACCGCGACGTTTAAGTGGGGTCAGCATGTGACCACCTCGCCCCTTAACCTTAGAATTTAATGTGAATGGTTAGAACTTGGCAAGATTGTTAGAGCGCCTTTAAATTCGACGCATTTCACTATTTTAACTGTAGTTAAACTGTAGTCCTCCAAAATTAGTGAAGGTTTTGTAGTTTTCATTGGGAAAATGGCTAGGGAGGTCAATTTTCGACCAATGTGGATGAAAAAAGAGTCTACCTAGACTAATTGGGGCATTCTAGAGCCATTGGTGCAGAGAAAAGAACCATTGGAGGCTTGTAAACACATGTATTTGCAATTTTGACCATAATGAAAAGATGGACATGCCATTGGGAGTTTGACCAGCAGATGTAGCCCAGGAGGGGTGAAATTCTTCATCATGTCTATTGTGTAAATCTTATGTGTGATGTTATTTCTCTATTATACACTATTGTTTAGTGTTATTTAGGCTTATTTACATGCTTAAAAATCACAATTTCATCTATGTTTCATGGTTAAATACCTCAATCCTTAAGCAAACAAATGGAGACAAATATATACATGTTTTGTAACTGAAAGGACACTTATCACAACAAACTAATACAGTCCTTTCAGATCAATGTGAGTCATATAGTTCTTTATGTTTCCTCAAGGCTTCATAGGCATTTGAAAATGGTGTAATATGGCGACTCACCTCTTCATTTACTCCAATGTTACAATGTGCTACAACATAATGAGCGGATTCATGTGCTTTACCTTTGTATTTGTCATGATTTTTACCTTTTTCTTGATTTCTTTGTTGCTCAATTCTATCCCAAGGCATCTTACATGTAGATGCATCATGCCAATTTTTATTGCAGTGTATGCAATGAAGATCATATTTTTCACTTTGATCTTGTCTGCCCCCCTTCCTCTGAAATTTCTTCTTCCTCTTCCTCTTCGGCCACCTCTTCCTCCGGAAGAATATTTAGCATGATTCTTCTCTCTATGTGCAAAACATATGGCTTCTTCAGAAGATAGAGGGGATGTCTTCTTTCCAAAATCCTTCTCTCTTTCTGCAAACTTTTTCTCATGGGAATCAAAGGTGATCTTCATGAGGTTTCCACTTGCCTTAAATGACTCAAGGTAATGTGACTAAGTGGGATACAATGCCTTGACATAAGCTATGAGAGGTATGTCAACTTCTACACCAGTGTTTTTAATGTCATACATGATAGATCTTACTTCTGATGCTAAAGAAATAGGGTCATTATTTCTCAATTCAAGGTTGAAAAAATTAACCATTAATTGAAATTTTTCAAGTTCTGAATGTGAGTCATAGAGTTCTTTTTTTTTCCTCAAGGCTTCATAGGAATTTGAAAATGGTGTAATATGGTGACTCACCTCTTCATTTATAGAAGTTGCAATCAAGGAATAGGCCTTGCAATTCTTGTTTTCCCAAATGATGATATTCGTGTCTAAGGTGGGCTTTGTTGGTGGATTGTCTCCTTCTCCTTCACAAATCACTCTCCAAAACTCATTAAAAATGAGAGTGTGATTGATTTTCCGAGACCCCTCAGGATAGTTCTCCTTTCCAGAGAGAACTAATCCCACAATAGATATGAGAGAATGCATTGTAAATATGCACTTTAAAAAAATGAGTTTGTTGGAAAAAGACTCGATTCTAGTGTAAAAAATGTATTATGCTGCAAAAAATCAATTCTAGTGTAAAAAATGCACTCTATTGTAAAAAACTCAATTATGGTAAAAAAAAAATTGTATAAATAAATTTTTTTTTTTTGCAGAGGGTAGGTCGGATGTGGAGTAGGTCAGACCTAGGGGAGGTCAAACCTGAGGGAGTTGGGACCTTGGGAAGGTCGTACCTGGGGAGGTTGAATATGGGAAGGTGACAACGGAGGTAGGGAGGAGGAGGGAGCGGCCAGAGGGAGGAGGGAGGAGGGAGGAGGGAGCACGGAGCAAGGGAAGGGAGCAGTGGTAGTGTTGTGTGCTACAAGGAGGGGGCAGCAGGAGGTAGTGCTACGTGGAGGGTGAAGTGAGAGGTAGTTCTGTGCAGAGGGGCTAGTGAGAGGTAAGAGAAGTTGTGAGACTGTGAGGAGGAGCCTATGAGGAGGAGCTAGAGAGGGAGCCTGCAGCAATTGTCGACGGGTTGAGAATCAGGCTTGAACATGTTCGGGAGCTACGAGAAGCAGCGCTGCAGAGCTGTGGAGAAGGCAGCAAAAAAACAAGCTTTTAAAACACACAAAAAAAAAATTGAACGCAGGGCCAAAAAACAATTCTGAACACAACAAAACAATGTCATTATTTTGTAGCAATATGACATAATTTGACAGTCTACAAAAAAAATGCAGAATAGAGACATCTTTGCAGAGTGGAGGGAGCTACAAGGGTAGGATGGCCAAAAAAATATTTGGCTATGATACCATGTCAGGCCAGGAGGTAACTCCACAAAATGAACCGTGTAAATTGATTGAGGGTGCTCGTGAATATATATAGGTGAGACTGTTGGGATTCATTTTCCAATGTCTCTTAGACTTCCTTATTTTCTATTTTACACTAATATACAATTTCACCCAATCCCTTAGGATTAGGTGTCAACAATATGAACTGGAATGGATTTGTTGTTGCACATCACTTGAACTCAGAGTATGTGTCCTTATTTATTCCTAATTTATTTTAGCTTTAAATAAGGCTGACAGGGAATAAAAATTGAGAAATTTATTGCATTGCATATATATAAGGTGCCAGTCTTGGAGAGTGTGTGATGTGAAAGATTCCAAATATTTTTTTCAAAGTGGTTCTGAGTTGTTTAAGAGTTATCCATACATGGTGACACTAAATATGCTTCCTTGGAGTATTTATAATCATTTCTATATATGTCTCATTTTCAGATACCTGCTATTGAACAGAAGGTTTACCAAGAACTAGAGGCTTATAGATTTTAATATCACACTAGTTATTGTGAACAAAATTCTAATCAGATCCAATTTATCAATTGGAAGATGCTCATGAGTATTACATCTAGATGGAATACTCATAGAATTCACAGAATATAATTTATTGTATTAAAATGCATATAGTTTTAGAAGGATATAAGGAGGAAATTTAACAATGGTGTTAATAATATCTAGCATCATAGCCCCAAGAAGGGATTTCCCATCAAAATATACATCATGGCCCCAAATTGATTTCAGCAGAGAAGGATTAAAAACCACTTCGATATCCTTCATGATTATAGAAATAAAATTCTATAGAAAGAGGGTATTATTAACATCAGAATTGTCTGCATGCCCCATAAGGTCAGCCACAACAATGGGTTATAGGGGGGTTTTCAACAAATTAGCCTCCATGTGGTGAAACACTATGACAAGCATTTGTGTAAGAGATCTCTACAAGCTAAGCTAAGGGAGAAAAAAAAAAACGTAAGGAAGAGAACATATTATTCATCACCTTAATATTGGATTTATGTTTTACTCATAGAGAAGCATTATGATTTCACAGATGCTTAATAATTCAGTTGAGGATGGGAAGGTAATATTTACCCACCATGTAGACCTTGACAAAATTTCACAGCCTCTTTGGAAAAGAAAGGTTGTGAGATTCCATCTGAACACATACAGAGGAAAACTTCCATCTTAACAAAGGCCTTGCCAAATTCTACATGCTAGATAGAAATTACCAGGAAAATGTGTATGTTGGTAGTTTAGAATAAAAAAGATACAATATCTAAGGAAAATATCCATGGGATGGGTGCAAAATTTAACATGTCAGAAGGATTTAAGGTTCAACAACCACCACAACATAATACTGAGATAGTCAAAATATAGAGTCATTCCAACAACATCTCTTTTACAAAAATAAATATAATAGCTTAGAAATAAAACCCTCATCAATCTCATACTAGATGAAAACATTCATGCCTTAGTGGAGATGATAAATTACCTATTTATCATATTATTATGTACACTTTCTCATAGCACAACCAAATTCTATCAACACATATTTTGATCATATCCAAAAGGGAAGGCTTTCTATTCACAACTAATCCCTATACTGACTCTTGGCAATGACTACAGTTCATTACTCGGATAGATGAAGAACTGAATGTGTTATTTTTCATTATTATTTCATGCCGGCGCTTTCTTACAACTCTCCCAAAACACTTCTCTGAGGTGTGAGCCTTAGCCATAACAATATAGTGTATAAACTTCATAAAATTGTTAAACAATCTTGAACAACTCAGTATGTTCCAAAAAATTTCAATTAAGGAGTGCCTATTTAGGTTAATGGAAATTTCTAGGAATATTAGGATGTTCTAAATCCCATCTAAAAATAGTTTTATGAAATTTGTATAAGTATTGTCAATGTTACGAGTGAGCTCTGACCACGGAGACAGATAAAATGGGCACTTCATGTACTCTCAATGAGCTACAATTGCCTATATTCCTTTTGAATTTGATTGTAGTTGTGACATTTTGCAACTGAATTTAGTTTGTGAAATTGAGGATAATTATGCCTCTTCCTTGGTCTTGAGGATATTAGATAATGATATGTTATTTCAGTCATGTCCAACCCTCTTCTGATGGCTACCACAACATTGTGGGTTTGCACATGGTAGTTATTTAGGGCTTGGAACATGGAGTTGGGCTTAGACATCCAATGGTTAAATTCATTTATTGTAAACTGTAAACATTGTTTAGTAAATGACCAAAGTAGTTTATCCACGTGCATATGCACATACACAATAAGCAAGAAACAAGAATTTAGGATGTACTTTAAAAAGTGAGTTTCCTTAATAAACTATGAGTGTTTTACCATATAGATTATGTGTATTATGGTGAAGAATGGACATAGGCAGACAACATACACCCTCTACTAATGCCCTAAGAAGAAGTGATGAAAATAAACCATTATTATGCCAACACTAGATTTGGTTCAGAAAGTGGAAATTATTTGAAAGAGTAGGGAAGTATATGAGTAGGAATGTCAGTCAACACACTTGAATATGTGTTCAGTTCCTTGTCGTTGTTAGTGGTAGATGTAGGAAAAAATTTATTCAGAGAATAAAATGAGATGATTAGGGGAGAAATAGGAGTGACTTAGGGAGGGGTGGAATTTGATTGGAAGGAAATGGGATGAAAAAGTATCTATCGGTGGATCTTCGAGAAACTTGATCTAATGGTGGGTGTGCTTATAGAAATAACTAAAAAGGAGAGAAATTGTTTCAAATTTTGGAACAACTATTCCCACATACCTCTTCCCTTAGAACCTCTCTGGGAACATATGAGTGATTTCTACCCAAATGATAAGGAAGGAAGGATTTTGTTCATAGTGTTCATATCCAAACTTTCCATACCAATTTTTCTATTTGATGGAGCGAACGAGAATAACTGATGCCATCCAGAGATATGAGCTTCCTTACCTCATTAACAAAAAAGGCATAAACAAGGCATATCTAGAGATATTATCACAACACTGCCCACCCCCTCCCCCCCCCCGCGCTAGATATTTTATGAGATCTCGCTACCATGCATTATATATCCACCTTTTTTAGATCAACCACTCCATTCCTTTTGTGGGAAACGCCTGGATTTGGTGCACTCTCCTTTCCTTTTCAATTTGATCTGCCCCAATCATTCAGTAAGAATTTAAACAATTTTCAAATTAGGGAGAAATCAAAAAGGTGTAGAATTTATAAGGAGAGAAAGAATAGAAACAAGAAATGTTCTAGAGTTTCAAGTCTAGTCCTTGTTTCTGTTATAATGTGTTCACAGACCAAGTGGTATTCGAGTAGAATTAACTGAAGCTTTTTTTATTCTCGTGTGGTCATGAAGAACACTATGCACAAAGGAAGAGAGGTTCGCGGTGCAAAGGGCTCGGTGACAAAGACTTGCATTAGGAGGATTTTTAGGTCTTAAATGGACCTCCTAAGGAAATAATAAAATAATAGATAAACCAATAAAATAACATTTATGAATTTTAAATTCACTTTTTACGCCACAATCCATGTAACCATAGTTAAATTGAATTCAAAATTTGTACCAAAATAAAATTAATAAAAAAATTGTATTGATGTGACTATAAATATGAATGAGTTTTTCAAGAAAAATTCATTATCATTAAACAACTAATGCGTTTTTCCTTTGTACTTATATAACTTAAAATAAAATATAAATATAAATTTATAAATTCTTAATTATATTATATGTTATTAATTAAAATTTATATTATTTAAATTGTATAATAACATGTAATTAATATACTATATAAAACTAATATAATATAATATAATATAATAAATGTATAGGGATATGCATTGTTTCTTTCAAAAAATATGAAATGACAATAATATATTTTAATTTAAAAGGTGTGAAATGGAATTTATTATGAGTACTTTACTTTGACTTTAAAAGTACTTAGAGCACTACCATGGTTAACCATGATTTTTTATCCACCATTGAGAATGTGACAAGTAAATATTTTTAACTCAAGCAATGCCACCTCAACCATTAGGGATGAGGTCATCCCCTAAAATGTGATTGGTTCTCATAAAGTGAATTTTGATTGTACGTTTTCCTTAGGAGGCCCATTTTAGACCTCAAAATTGCTCTAATGAGTCACTTTTTTGAAGTAAAGGCGCCATATCACAGAAGTTACAACCAGAAAATTTTGACGTCTGATATAGTAGCGTACTAGTCTTAGGATTTCCATGCAGAGGAGTGAGTCTCGTTACTGCAGACTAAGTCTACCCATGTGAAGTAAACCCTAGCTTCAAGTTTCAAGCCAAGTGGAAGAGATTATTGCTATTTCCAAGTGGAAGAGAATATTCCAAAGAACAGATAATCCAACAAAACCAATCAATAGAAAAAAGACCCAAATCACTTTATTACCAAGGAATAAAAAAGTGTGGAAAGTTAAGATCGATACTTGGTTGGAAACCCTATGTCCACCACAAGCTCAATGTCCTATAGTTGAAGGGTTTCCTAAAAAAATAATTTTGCCAAACGAAAAACCTAAAATAGAAAATTATATTAACAGTTAAAAATCTAATCAAACAATTTTAATCAGCTCTATCTAAGAAGAGGTTCACAAGTATGAAACCTCATTTCCTCTAAAACAAAAAATGAGAACCAAAAAATAAAAAATACTTATACAGGGCATATATAGAGAATAGGAGTTGTTAGTATACCTACTAAGACTTATTTTTGTTTATGACAACCTTTGATGTTGAGCCGCTAAATATTTGAGTCGGTAGATGCATTTCTTCCAATAGGCTATGGAGAGAGCAATGCAAGTAAGTGAGAATTCCTCTAAATTGTGAGTAGGAATAAGCGTAGGCTAAGGCTCACCTTTGATTGGTTGCAACAATTTGGGGTTGATGTCTGACATAATTCCTTTGAAAAGGGGGGTTGTGGTTGGGGACGATTCTAAGAACTGCGTGGAAGAAATTCAAGCAGTGTCACCACAACCATCTAAAAAACAATCTGAAAACCTCAACAACAATTTGGAGCTAATGCCAGATAGAATTCCTCTCAAAATGGGCCCTATGGTATGGAACCCTGCTAAGAACTATGTGGAGGAAAGTCAAGCAGTCCCACCATGACCATCTCAAAAAAAATCTGAAAACCTCCACAATAAAAATTCTTGTGATATCCATGCAAAAGGTTTAAGACAAAAAAAAATCTATTGTCCTAAGAAAGTATCTTATATGACTTCATATCCATCCAAAAAATTTAACACAAATTTTTAAGACAAAATAAAATGTTTAAGACAAAATCTTTCTATTGTCTCAAAAGAAGTCTTAAAAACCCCCTCATTGTAATAGTGAGTGGTACTATCTCCATTTAAACTCTAACGGTTATGTCCCCCATCTTTGAACTCTAAACCTGGAAGGGTCAAAACCCTTGCCACACAATCTACACATATGTATGAATTATTTTTGGGAATACATTATATCGCTCTGATTGACAATCCATATTTTCCTCATGCTTATATGTTATTTGAACCTAAAATCGGATGAATGAATGGGTAAAAATGATATTATGTTTAGTCTAAAACTAGAGTGGCTTGGATTACAAGCTTTAAGTATTAAAAAAAATCATTTCTAAGTATGAGAAAAAAGATAAGGATTCCTGGACCACATTTAGAGGTAGTCTCTAAAAGGAATTGTTGCCATGTAGACACTGGTGATGTATGCTTTAAATTGTGCAATGTATGGTTTTCCATCCCCATGAGGTAAAATTTAAAGCGTCATTTTTGGAAAACATTGACCACTTCCAATGATCATTTTTTTGTCTAAATTTATAAGGAATGAAAACCACCTTCAAATGAAGATCATCGCCATATTTTTACAACCCAAAAGAATAGTGAAATGTTGTCAATTCGCAATTCTCCAGCTATTGGATGAATTCATATAATTAGTGTGGACATCAAATGCAAATTTATTTATTTGTGTTTTACTATAGATGGCCCAAGCCATGGTGAAATCATATATACCTAATCAGCACAATGTTGGGTTTGACCCATGAGCTTTGCCAACCTAAAAATAGAAATTTCTTAAATTATAAGGATAAGAATATTACACTGCTTTTCACTTTATTGAAGTCATCCAAAAATGCATGGCCTTTTCAATTAAAGGTCGTTCTTTCTCATAATAATCAGTTCCCCATTCCAACTAGAACTTGGATCACTTTCATTAGATAGGTTATTGTAATTCAGTGTAGAGAATATTAACTAATATAGAAAAAAAGAGTGAACCAAATACACCTTTCTTCTGCAATTATTTTTGCACTCAGTAATAAAAAAGTGAATCGTTTACCCTCCAATGTAATTTTCTACAGTCATTTATGTACCTAATTCTGATATACTACCACCAAAAAATGTTTTTTTTTCATGCACTGCAACCAGATTAGGTGATTGAAAATGAACATGTGTCCTTTGATTCAGTGGACTCGTCATTAGATGATTCCATGTGCGGTATTAATCTTTTCGAAACCATTAGCTTAAAAATAAATCACAAGTGATGGGTTGGATGTATGTTACTTCTACATAGTGTTTAACATTTCATAGTTATTGGGAACTGCATTTCCAAAGTGGCTCGGGAGATCGCCCTGGATACCTCTAAACTTTTATCAACATAGTTGAATTCAACATTGATTCTAGATTTCAAAACCTACATTTATATTTAAACTTACTTTAATGGTACATTTTGAAAAAAATCCAATATTTAACCTATCCATTGAATTTCTCAATATTTTCTAAATATATCTATACTAATATAATTAAAATTTATCTTCTTTATATATAAATATAAGCTTTTTAGGAGGTCAATATTGATGTTTCTGTGATAAAGAAAAGTTAGAAATTCATATCAACAAAATGATGTCTTGAATTCATAAATATTCTATATACTAAAGTTGAAACAAAATGATCATTGAAAAGATATTTAAAACAATAAATGATAAAGAATAACATTAAGTGCATTGAAATGAGGCATAACAACACATGAGGTGTGAATAGACTAAAAGAAAGACTAGTGTCCAGATTGGAACTAATGCAATGGAGAACAAGAAATTTCATAAAAACATTAGCTCTCAATTATAATTTATCCTGTCTCTGATTAAAAATTCTTACCGCAACTATAAGTGTCATACCCACGGGTAGTCTCCAAGCCAGGACTGCAGGGTCACTTCTCTCTTTAACGCTACTTTTGTAGAACCAATGAATACATTCCACACAAAATCCCTTAATTTGAAATCTTGAGAAGGGGTCAACAAGAACAAAGTAAGGGCTTAACGAGAATACTAGGAATTTTGAGCAGAATTTTATCTAACCAATAAATATTATTTAAAGAAGGGGAATATTACACACAAAACAAATCATATTTGAGATAGAGTATCAAGGACTTATTATTCAGTACTTGTAGTCAGCCTTCACGTGAGTTCTACAACAAGCTCTACCATAGGTTGACCATGATGGTAGCTTTCATTGCTTTGTTGGAACTGTGGATGAAGTAGTTGTTACAAAGCCAGCTCATCAATCGTCTATATCATTGGATGAGATACTAGTTTCCCAAGATTTATGGCTCTTGCCTAAAAAATATAGAGCCATCGTTCGCAAACATCGGCTTGATAAAGCCCGAGAAAAATATAAGGATGAACTGCATTGTTTATCTGGGAAATACAAAGAGGTATGTGATCAGTTACTTGAATTTGATAGTATGATTTACCTTCAAATTATAAGTAATCTAAAGTCATGGGAATGAAAACCACTGTAGCAACTAGAATGTAATATTCCAAATTTTCCATCAACTAATTGGAATATTGGAGTTCTTACGTTTCTTATTTAGTTAAGTAAATAAAAGGGTGGAGGGGCCCATAAACCTAGTAGATGAATAAAAATCCACTTCTATAGTGTGAATGTGGGTTAATTAAGTAGTGGAGTAGTATTATGGAATAGTGTAGCAGCATAATAATGAAGAAAGAGTGGAGGTCATAGAGAAATAATGAGGAATATGATGGAGATAGTGGAGGAATAAATGAAATATCGTGGAGAAATAATGATTAAGTGATGGAGGAAGTGGTGCATTACATGCACACATGATGGAGGAAGTGGAGATTAATTGCAGTAGTGATGGAGATCATAGAGGATAGCACAGTCTTTATGGAGGCTAGTGGCCACATGTGCAACGCAGTTATGAGGTGGGCCAAGGCTAGGGAAGGCTCACAACCATAAAATGAAGATGAGGGCAACAAAAGAAGGTGAGTATGAATTTTATTATTGAGTGTCGTAAGATATTTATTTGCATGCTTCCGCTGTTTAGGTAAGTCTGTTGTGTTGTTTAGCATCGGGAGTTGCTGAGCGGGAATCCCACCCTTACCCATAGGGGCCTTCGAGTTCCTACTCTGGGAAGGTTTTATTGGGCACATTCATCATCCGGAAATCAATTCCACTCTCATCTGCACTTCTAGCTACATGAATTATGCATTCCTGAACTAGGGTGTGAGAGTTGGAAGGTGGTTCTCAGTAATCCAGCTGAGAAACCTGTGGAGGGATCAGCCCTTCACACTATGGAGCCATTGTAGTCTTTTGGAAGTTTCATTGAAATATCCAACATCATTCCATCCATCTATTCTCCTATGCAACAACATTTCCTGCAGGAATTGCGTAATTCTATAGTGAGGGTTTGAGGAGAAGAGGAAGTTCCAAGCAACTCAGCTTGGAATACTGTGAGGGATTAATCCCTCACTCCAAGAATAAATTCAATAGCCTAGGATCAAAATTGTATTATGTATCAATATTCTACATCATCAGCCCTCTTAGACAGTGCAATATTACCCAGCAGTTGTGCATGCAACAGCTGCATTTTCAATGGAGGAGCTAGATCCTAAGTTTCTCAACTTGGAATTGGGAGAAGGGACCAGCCCTTCAGTTATTAAGATGAGTGGGTGCTATTTTAGTATATAGATCATTATTTCATCCCCATATCAGTATTTTTCTCCAGGGAGTGTGTAACTCAGCCAGCAAGGGTGCAGTGTGCAACCCAAAAATGGTCGAAATTCCAAACTCAAAATCTGGCCAAACCAATTCTGGGTTTTTCTGAGTTTTTTTAGTAGAGTCCATGGTTAAAATCCAAGATCTTTCTAAGCACTTTATAAACCTCTCACACATAGATCTTCTTCCCAATAGCAGCAGCAATTTTTACTTTCCAGTGCTAGTTTTCAGTAGAGTTGTTTCAACCATCTTTGGATGGCTTGAGTGCATCCCTTTTTGTAAGCACTGTGTGTATTCATTTGATGTTGATACATAATGATATGAATCAACTGTTTATGCTCATATGTATGATGTTTTGATGTATTCCGACATTTTTCCAGTTTTATATGTTTTATTCTTGTTTGGAATTGTGCATATGTTTTATATTCTTGTGTTTCCCATTTTGGGATATTACAGTGGTATCACAGCATGATATTTGGCTCATCTTGTGGGTGTTTCATGACATCATAAGAATAACAAGAAGAAGCAGAAAAATAAGAAGTCTTCAATGGAAGAAGGATTGAGTTTTTCCACACTTCTCTTCAGATATATGTAGGATCTCACCATGGAGACCAAATAAATGAGAAGGGAAAGGAAAAAGGAAACCTCAAGAGGGTTTCAAAATGGAGAAGGTCTGAGCACTTCCTATCAGCAGTATAAGCAACCAGCGATGCAGAAAGTTCCATAATTCCCTAGTATGCCCACTTTCCTTGTAGAAGGAAATGAATGGCATGCAGATGGAGGATATTTGGAGCAATGACACTTCTTAGGGGTGATTATCTTGTCGAGTAAAATATCATTCAGAGAACCTGTGAGAATCTGCCTTTGGAGTGGCTTTTCCGCATTAAATAGAACTGGAGACCACACATGAATAGAAGAAGAGGCATATGAAAAATATTCTTTCACGCCACATTTGATGGGTCATCCATAAAATGACAAAAACTTGGATGGAGAAGCTATATGCATTCTTCCGCCCACACCTAGTAGCAAAAGAGAAAGTTGGTCGTGTGGATTTATGCTGTACCTGTGGGTGAAGAAAATAATTGGTGGTTTGGTAGATTGAAACATGCAAGAGTGACTACGTATGCCGAGTTCACTCAAATGTTGGTAAAGAGGTTTCCTTTATAGAAGAACCGAAGGCACCTAACATTGAGATACTTTTCTGAAATTGATGAGGAAGTATATGAGGAGAAAAAGTGGAAGATGTCATCGTGATACTTCCAGAGAAGAACACCTACCACCACCACCACCGCAAAGAGAGGGGAGCCCACCGGGAAGGGGAGAGCACTGGATTTCTGCGGTGGGGGGATGTTCCCAGACTTCGAAATTAAGAGTCCAAGGCATGATCAGTGAGGTGTACAAGGAAGATGAACTAGATACCAACGTTGGTGCAACAAGACAAGACAACCACTGTCATCACTTTTCAGCGTATCCCTTGGAGAAGAAACTTCTGCCTATGGAGAACCTTGTAGCTTTTCAAGATGTTCCCAAGCATCATCTCACACAAGGTATGTGTACCTCACCCCATATTGTTTCAACACTTGCTTGAGATTTGTGGGACAAGTTAATGTGAAATTTACTACTATGGGTTGGATAATATCATTAATTTGGAGCAGCAACTCCGTCATTTGGTGGAGAGACCCCGAGACGTTTAAGGAGAAGATGTATAGCTTTTCCTACTTCTATATTGAAAGAGATGCACAAAAACAATTTTTTTTGGAGTGTGGAGCTGGTGAGATGATGTCACACAATCCAATGCAAAGAAGCTATTCACAAGTTTTTAGAACTTAGAGGCTATTAGCCCATGAGATGTCATAATCGTATTTATGACAAGGGAGGCGTCGGCTATTATGCATCCATTAGTCAATGAGGCAAGATTACAGTGATTTTGGTGAAGACTGTATCCACCATAGTCTCCGCAGAGTATATTTTTATAGTGAGGAGCAAATATAAAATAGTGGTAACAATGGATCCGTATAATGCAGACTATGATTTCAACATTGTGTATGGAGAGGCTACATGGGACAACAAGATGTGAATTATCATGGAAGTCAAAGAATGCTGTCACTGAGAGAAATGATGATTTGAGGGCCAAATTATTATTTTGTTTGTTTTGATGAGACTGTACCATTTATGAAGCATTGATGTGAAAATGGTACATGTAGAAATCATATAATGGATAAAGATATTCCCACATTTATAGAACTTTCCTGCTATTTCACCATGACCTGTGAGAAGTTGGTACATGAAATATATTCCGGGAACCCCAGGTTTATCGCCATGGAGAGATTCTGCGGGAGAGACCTCAGAGGATGTACTTCACATATCATGGGAGGTAAATATTGTCACTGATGAGGATGGTATTGTCGACATTGATCCATTATCAACGTATGCACTTTTCTTTGATATTTTATAATAAGAATTTTCACCTATGACCAAATTATCTTTCTAGGATGTTCTATGCTTCAGTGTCTTCTACATGAACATAATAGTGATGGGGATAGTTATCGCATGAGCATTTTTTTATGTGAGCTCATCGTATACCAAGCTGCATGAGGAGTCATCAACCACAATTTTATGGATGGATGGTGATGATGGGAAAGTTACTAGAAATATACCTAAAATTCATATATAGTTGAAAGAAACATGGTTGTGCTAGCTTATCTTGGGTGAGTATGGTTACCATCCTCACATTTCAGATTGCAGGTTCATGCCTCGTACATTATTGAGGTGATGCAACAAAGACAGAGGTATGGATGTGTTGGCTACTTCTTGAGAGAGTATGGCCAAGAAATCTTCATTTTATATGCCGCATTGGTATATTTATTGTTTCCTACCCTATACCATTGATGATGGTGCAATAGCTTGTGAGGCATGGTTGAAAATTTTATGACTTTGTACTCTTGATCAACACATATATCACATGTAAATGGCATATGGTCATGGGACTTTGCAGACACTATACATGTGGGTGAAAGCCCGGCTATGTTGGTCCGGTGTGACATTATACATGCTTAATCAAAGATACTTGGTTGCTTGCGTTTTACATTATGATGATGGGGTGGCAACAAGAGTCATTATTGTGATCGCTACTCTTTGGAGAGTATGAATGAAAGAGCTCTCTCATACCTTGCATAATGATGATGGAGGCAACAGAAAGCCACATGGCTGGTTTATAGATATGGGCGCCACTTGGTACAGATGATGATGTGATGTAACAAGAGTGAGGCTGACGTGTGCCTCTTCGAGAGAGTAAGCTCATGAAGATGAGGTATGAAACCAAGAGGCATCACAGTAGTGGCTTTATTCGGAGAGTATGGTTCAAAATTTCACATGTCAATCCATATGTCTCTATTTACTACTGTGTTTAGATGATGCTTAGAGTAAGACACACTAGGGGCTATGGATTTAATATTGAGAGATACAACTCATTCTGCATGTAACATAGAGTTGGTAGGTTATTTATGAGTTGCACTTTCCACCAAAGGAACAACCATACCAAGCTATCTCATACAGAAAAAAAGCTCTGACAGTATTGTTTCCACTGACCGTCAGATGGAGGAGAGGTACATAGCTATGCAAATGAGGCCATCTCTAAGAGATTTTGGAAAAGAGGAACAGTGGAGTTGGAATTCATAAAACATTGGAGAAAATGGAGAAACCTTCCATATGAGGATGCCACTTGGGAGGGAGACAGCATTTTACAGCATCCATTCTTCGCCTGTTTGAGCACAAGCAAAATTCTTTAAGTGTGGAGAACTATAATATTCCAAATTTTCCATCACCAATTGAATATATTTCTTACTTCTCTTATTTAGTTACATAAATAAAAGGGTGGAGGGACCCATAATCATAGTAGATGAATAAAATCCACTTCTGTGAAAGTAATAAGTTAATTGAGTAGTGGATTAGCTATGTAGTGGAGAAAAATAATAATGAAGAGTGAGAGGCTGTCAAGAAATAATGAGGGAAGATGATATATAGTGGAGGAATAAATGAAATACTGCTGGAGAAATAATGATAAGTGGAGGAATTGGTGCATTAAATGCACACATGATGGAGGGAGTGAGAGTAATTACAGCAAGGATGGAGACTACAAGGAGTTAAAATAGCTGGCAGGCTGGGCCATCAACAGAAGGCAAAGCAAGTAAGGCAAAGCACTAGGGAAGGCTCACAACCATAAAAGGAAGATGAGGGTAACAAAGGATGGGGAGTCTGAATTTTTATTATTGATTTTTGTAAGACATTTCTTTGGGTAATACTCTAGTTGTTTAGCTAAGTTTGTTGTGGCCGTTTAGCACTGGTGTTTCGAGAGGGAATCCCACCTCATGGCAGAATTTGAGTTCCTACTATGGGAAGGTTTTCTGGGTAGTATCTATCACTGAAAATTAGTGCCACTTTTAGTCACTCTCATCCCATTTCACATAGAATTATTTATTCCTCAACTATGGTGTGAAAGTTGAAGTGTTGTTCTCATTACTTAATGGAGAAACTGTGGAAGGGATCACAACTCTTCATACTATGGATCCATTGTATATTCCAAGAGTCTCGTCGACATGGTCCGGCACTGTGCCATCCATCTATTCTCCTACGGCACATTTTCGTCAGAAATGCAAATTATGCAATGAGGGTTTGATAGGAAGAAGTTCCAAGCAACTCAAATTTGGAATCCCTGAGGATTAACTTTTCCACTTCACAACTACTTTTTAGCAGCCTAGGTGATGTTATTTATTATCTATATGTAGGTTACATCATCATCCCTCCTTAAGACAAATAAGAATATTATCCAACAGTCTCTACATGCAGCAACTACATATTCAGTAATGCAGAGCTAGATCCTATGTTTTCACCTCAGATAGTGAGAAGGGACCACACCACGCTATTGACTATGTTACTGCAAGAGACTATTTCAGCCCCACGGAGCACGCTGTTCTGTGAAGTGCGTATCTCAATGAGTAGGTGTGCAACCCAAAAGGGTTGAAATTCAAACTCAAAATAACGCAAAATCCATTGTGGAATTTTCCGAGTTATTTGAGTAGAGTCCATGGTTAAAATTTCTAATATTTTTGAGTAGTCCAAAAGAGTCTTCTCTGTACATAGACTCAGTTCAGCACGACTAGTAGTTTTTACTTTCTAAAGGTTACTTTTTAGTAGAGTTTTTTCATCCATCTTTGGATGGCTTCGAGTGGATCCCTTTTTTGGGAGGCATTTTTATTTCTGTTTTTCATTATGCTATAATGATACAAAATGGCTTTTTCTCATATCTACGATGTTTTGATGTATTCCAATTTTTCCATTTTGTACTTTTTATTATTATTTGTAATTTAGCATATGTTCTATATTCATGTCTTTCCCATTTTGGATATTGCTGTGAGGTTCCTATCTATATTCAAGAAAGTGTAATGAGATTATGTACTATAATGAAAACTTTGATAGAATATATTGTGTATGCACATTTTGTATAAAATACGTAGCCATACATTATTATAATTCTTAGAATCATTCCATGCATTTTATAATTCCTAAATTCATTCTATTACATAATAACATATTTAAATGAACTATGCTATGTTTGAAGGTCGCAAGCCTGTAATAAATCCCGAAGGTGGTATCTCCTTTATTTCACAAGGTTGAAATGATATAGTATGTATATCTTGAGGATGAATACAATTATTATTTGTTACTTTCATCATAGAAGGAAATTTGCTTAATATCCCTTTTAAGTATAAATCAGTAGGCCTAAGAGAAATCAATAGTTTTTTAGAAGTCATCTTTTCTAAATTTTTCTTTACATGTACATACGTTTGTAGTGAATGTTGAGTTTAGGTATAATTTACATTTCAAATGATAGAACAAATCTAGATTTTTCCAACTAGTCTTGGTCACAAAGTAATATTATTGTTTAATTCGATTTTTACCCATTGAAATAAAACAAAGTTTATTTAAAGAATGAATTTTGGTTGAAGAATTGATTGTCAGTGAATTGTAAGTCGTATTATTCAATGACCAAAATTTAGGGTTTACCTTTTCACTCCATTACACTAATTACGCTTTCTTTATCTAGGGTTTGTTATTTAATTTCCCATAAAGGGAGGGTTTTAATTTAAATTATTAGATTTTGCATTAGTCACAGGTAAAGAAGTTTGTTGTCAATTCCTGAAGATTACATGATGACATTACAAATGCTTCTGGGTTTTTTCTTTGTAATGAAATTTTTGGAGTGTGGGATTATATAAGGGTGCAATAACCCTATGTATACTTTTCACATGTCAGCTCGCTTTTTTAGGTTGTTGAAGTATCTCTTCCTATTTCTAGTGTCAGTTTTTCAATGTCCATATAGACGTATAGTCAAGGCTTAAAATATTTTTCCATCAATATAACATATACTACAACCAACAATATCCCCTTCATTCATTCTAATTTAATTCCTACACAATGAATGAATATGAACAATAATTTATGGGGTATATGAGCTAAATAATCCAATTATCTAAATTAACTAGTTAGATATGATTAATATATATTTATATATGTATGAATCTATCCTTGATGAAGTAAAAATATAGGTGTTCATTTCATTCTCCTTTATCTTAATTACGTATCTTTGATTATTTTTTTTTAAAGCATTCAGCTTATTAATGTTCTACATTTAATCTATATATTCAACCACCACACTTAAAATAATAGTGCATATCTATGTATAAAATATTACTAAATGTTTCCTATGTTCCTTTATTATCATGAGACGTGTAGATATTGAGATTGAACACATTCTGAAATGTATGTAAATTAATAATTGCATTATTTTTTACCAGGTGAAGCTAAGAAAATGAGGAGGTGTAGTTCAAGAGATAGAGGTTTTTGAGTGTTCAAGGGATGAAATATAGGAGTTAAATTGTGTTGATGGTGTTGGACCAACCTAAATTCGTGTATTCCCTGATGGTTAATTCCCAATTGGGATCTACCATTTGGTGGAGTCCAAACCAGTCATAAGTCAAGGTTGAAGCAATGAGTTTTAATGATGTACCTTGGTTGCAATAATGCATAGAGGGTGCAGGCGGTAACTTTAGTGGGAAATAATGTGACTTATGGAAAGCTATGTAATGTATGTGAAGGTTATAACACATAAAGGTGGGGAAAGTCAAAGGAGCCCTCTTTATAAGCCTATAATACTACACATCTTGAAAGGAACAGAGAAAGTAACCATCACAAGCTAATCATAAACATTTCACAAGTTAACAAGAATGGAACATAAAATAGAACACATTAAAAAATATTCATACCAATGAAAATGAAATTTTCATTAAGAATAACATGATTAAAAATATACTTAAAATAACAAGAATAGTCCTAATATATTCACAACATATGGTTGAAAACATGTTGTCCTAAGATTTTATTGACAAAAATTCCAATCATACATATACTATTGATATACCACTACTTTAAATAGTCAACATGAAGTCAACACATGATCCTACAAAGAAATATACTCTCTATCCTACAAGAAATCTGCCTCCAAAAACTCCCAAGCTCTTGATTCTAAGTTTTCCAAGCCTAGCCAAATGATTGTATCTAAAAAAAATACCTTTAGATGAGTTATGAGGATGTATTTATAAAATGTAGTGACTCTTCACCTTCACCTTTGTGACTTAGACTTCCCCTCGTGACTCTTCAAATTCTTTACAAATGACTTCTAAAATTTTTATATCATGATTTCTTCACATTTAACACACTTGGAATTTCACTCAGTAAATTTATTTTCAAAAGAATATAACAATACATCGGTATCTATATATAAGAAAATTATATCTAGTTAGACAATATAATACGACAACATGTCATGCTTGATTTTGGGGAAACTATATCTCAACTTCACTATGTTTTCGCTGTATAAAAGCATGAAGGCGAGAAAAGAAACTTCAAACTCATAGAGATGATGGAGATGAAGAAACTTTAGCTTCAGCATCGTAGGTATATTGGCTTGAATTGTTCCATATCACTTTCCTACAAAGAATGCACATAATGTCCCGTTCACATATAATGATGCCTAAGGGAGGGCATCCTGAACCAAGCTTGAGGTTTTGTAACAACTTACCAATCAAAGATGGATTTCTTATGAGACAAAACGCAAAGGTTTTTACTACATGAGAGTATATTTTAGGATATTGAGCACTAAGGCGAGGGTATTCTCCGCAGGTTAACTTAAAGTTTTTAGTGTTATAAATGGCAACGTATCAAAAAATTTACATCCTATTTTCAAGAATAAGAGGTTTTCAAGTAGTTTAATGGAATTTCAACACAATGAAAAAAATTGGGTTGTTGGAGTTTGTTACATTTTTTCTCGTCTGTAATTGCGTTGACCATCTAATAGTATTGTACCATGAATGTACCATATTTATAAAATCGTCATACCGACAGTAAATAATTATAGATCCCCCTGGGGCATTTAGCAACAACCCAATGAGTGTCACCAAACAACGGTATAATTGAAAGCGAAACCATTTCATGCCTTTATAGTATATGAAATTTTATCGACCATCGTTATAAAACACAATAGCATGTTAGAGCAATACCTGCATTCGTGCATGAAATTCTATCTCGATTATTTTATAGTAGCTACTGAGTAAGCACATCTGGGCTCGCTGTAATTGGTATTTTTTCATAAGCCCAGTGGTTTTAGAAATGAACCTAAGTGTAAAGGTCGCTATAAAATAAAATACTTTTCAATACATTTTTGTTAGCCATAGGTTGTAAACGCATCTGCAAGGTAGCAGATCACACAAACGTACCAAGCATTCTAATTTGTATTTGCATCGTACTGTATTGGTATTCGTAATGGGTAATTTATATTGGTATTGGTAATCGGTATTTGGTATTTGTATTGGTATTGGTATTTCTACAGAAAATTGACCTATGACAAGAAATTATTAGATTTTAAAATCCTTATTATTCATGAAAATATGACACATATCTTATAACAATTATATCACATCAAGTTTTTATTAGTGCATCTTTAATGTGATGTTTGATAATTTCTTATATCATATCACTATATTTATCTCTTCATTATAATATTTAATTATCAGCATATTAATTAGTATGTAACATTTCACAAATGACAATGATAGAAATACAATAAATAAATTAAATACATAATATATATATATATATATATATATATATATATATATATATATATATATATATAAGACACTCTTTTTCATACAAAATGGAATGAGTTGATTGATCCCCCATTTATTCAATTGGGACATTGGTGTCCACAAATAGAATAAACAAAATGTCTAATTTCATGTAAAATATTTCATTAAAAAAATACAATGCCTCGCTTTCATATCCATATTTTCGACTATCATATTCTTCGTTTGAACGAATGTCACTGTTGAGCTACTTCCATGAGTTATTATTTATAATGGTTTTTTCATGATTTTGATTGTTTTCTTTCTTCGAAATTCCATCTACAAACATAAAAATAAACTATAATAGTTCGTATTGTCAGAATAATGAGGCACTAGAATATTAAATACTTATGTATCATTGTAAGCAAAAAGAAACTATGTAACATAGAAATAATTATCATGAATCATAACATTATCTTTCAAAACCGCCTCATATTTCAACAATTAATTTTGTTCGTGTAGTTCGACATGGTTTTGTTTCACAAGTTTTATACCCCATAATAAATCATATATATTTAATATAAAATATTTTTGTGTTCTATTAATTACAGATGAAATATATGTACAATATCATAGATACTACAAATTCACAATTAATTTATGATAAGTACGTATATAACGAAAACCATATTTATCCAATGTCAATCAATTCGCCCGATGGTTCTACAGAAATTGCTAGAAGACAACACGATATTTAATAGAAATAACTTAAAATATACAAAAATGAAATCTAGTTGGGAGTCATATAAGGAACAATTAACTGAAACTTAGATATCAACCCTTTATTCACTGTCAGTTACAAGTTTCATGTGTTTAATGGTTCCATTTTTTCTTTTCTACAAAAATACTTGAAAGTTAATATTTAATGCTAAATTGTTTATTTATTGAACATAATCGGTAACTAATCATTATATATTACATTTGAAGCAGTTACAGCGATATACCTTCGCAGATGCAATGTCCATTTCATCGACTATATCCTTGTGTTTCCTTCGACATTCTATTTAAGCATATTTTTTATATCAAGTTTGCTATCCTTCGAGATTTTCAGACCTTTCCGCAGTCTGCACATGACAATAAACTATTTAATTTATATATTATTATGAAAAGTAAATATAATAAAAAGTGATATTTATAAATGATTACTTTAGTAATATATATATAATTCTAGAAAAATATTTAAAGGAATATTACTTTTTCATTCCATTTTTTTGTTGTTGTACCTTTTTTCTATTAAAAGCCTAGACATTTCTCATTGATCTTCAATTGAAACTCATCCTTTATTTAGTTAAAATTTGTTTGTTAGAATCACGATTTATATTTTGTATTGTAAGTGAAATAACATCTACATATCTATCTGTTCAGATCTTCAATTTCTTTAAATGTTTTTTCCTTTGTTAACTTCAACACCATTCCATATGAGCTTACTGCAATTCATTTTCATTTGCATGTTCTATGTTTTTTTCTTTTTCTTAGAACAACATTCCTTTCTCCAGTTGTTGGTCCCTTTAGAATATTAAACATATGTGAATTAATAGATTTTTTGGAAATATGTTATGTAATATTTTCACTATATTAATAATGAGAATAAAAAAAAAAAAAAACTCAATACTGATCGATAGTATTTTTTTCATTCAGCCGCCATTCATCATTCGCAATTTTCCATCAATATTTTATGCTCTTATGGTCTTGATTTGAAACACTTTATCGAAGTCATTATTTTGTAAAGGTAAGGATACATAGTTAAAATACAGTTGCCTAAAGTTGGTATAGTCAAAGAAGACATCTTTATAAATACTCATAAAGAACTTGCCTTTTTTTTTTTCGATGTACTTAGTATTGTTACTTAATCTATTGCTCTCAAACATTTCTTTATCAATATGAAACCTTACTCATACCATTCACTAAATACATTTTATAAATCAAGTAAATTTTCTGTAAAAAAATAAAATCAAGAAAACTGATTGCCAAGAAGCATACAATTATCATTGTGCTATCAGAGCCCTTATAATAGAACTGCCAAAATAGTAGAAATATCATATGGTGTTCTCGAGAACAAGGAGTCTGTAGTATTATATGTTAACCAAAGGCAATCGACAATACATAAAATTAAGTAAAAATCCTCTAATCGTTAGTTTTTGCAGTGGCTAAGATGATGAGGAGGGAGTATGTATATGTTCTAGAAAGAATGCCTGAGAAAATAGGGGGATCATCGTAGATAGTTCTCTCAGAAATGAATAGAATTGATAATAGGTATGTTATCTGTGCACCAATTCACATAGGCATAAAATAAAATTAAAAAATTATCAACAAGATAGCATGGTGCATTATAATGAAATAATGCACTGTGTGCACTAATTTACACAAAGGGTACACAGATATTTAAAAAAAAATAATATCTAATAAAATATGTAAAGCAGAAGAAGGGTTAATTGGTGTGCTATAATAAAAATAAATAGTACACTCTATATGAATTTTACATAGGGTACACTGATTTAAAAAACGTATTTTTTTAAATCTACACATGGCCAAGATGGGATTGGTATCTAACTCATAAGTCATCTCCGCGGGTTAGATGTCATAGGTTAATATATATACTAATGCAAACCTTATAAATCTAAAATGAAAAGTCTAATTCTAAAGCTACAAAAATGAAGAAACAAGGAAGCAAAAAATACCCATGGTTTAGCGTAAGAATGGATTTTTTTTCTTCTAAAAATGAAAGATAATTTAAAATTTTAATAATGTATTAAATCAAGAGAAAATATAAAAAATAGGTTACACACAGAAATTTAATCACTTATTTACTGAAATTACTACAAGGATTGAATTCACCAATTGTTTGAAATTCTAATTTATGGATAGTCTACGAAATTATTCATTGCTCCAAAGTTATCTCGTGTTTCCTTTTCCAAGTTTGTCTCTCGCTCAGTCTTCCCATTTTTTTTGTAAAAAAATGAAATAATGAAAAGCTTTTTTATTTAAATATTTTTTATGAAATTAGATTTTCAAAATAATTGATGTCTGTTTTTCAATTTACCACTTTTTTTTCGCCTGCAAAAAAAGAAATTTTTTGTTTTTTATTTGTATGCATTTGGTGTGTTTATTATATAACCACACTGATGCATCAATTACAACACAAAGATCGAGCATAGTAACTAAAAAAAGGCACCGTGTATTAATTGTACATTAGCACCGATAACAATGATTCCATTTTAAGTCAATTTAAAATACGCTTATTTATGTACACAAAAATTTAGATTTCTGTTGATTTTTTCTCAAATGTGGGTGAGAAAATATCATAATATATTTCCATTTGAAAATTTTAGAAATCCATCTTCATTCTGCATAATATTTTCAAACACCATAGTTCTTCCTATCCATCTCTAGACGTAATATTTACTACATTTTTTATTTATATTTTATTATCTAATTGATTTTTTTTTTCTATCCATGGCACCACCGAATACAAAATTAATGTGTACAAATTTATAGGTTCATTACTGTTCGCATCTAGTTCGGGATGTGTTTAAAAGATAAAACAACTCCAAAATTCTAAGCCTTTTCTAAGGAGTATATACGCAAGGTGCATTTGGTGATGAAATTCGCAGTCAGCTTCACCTCATTTATCAGAATATCATGCCTTCTAGCCACAATCTTAGGACAATGATGGTAATAATAATTTTTGGTGAGTTAATGTAATTATTTCAACATAACCAATTAATCATGCATTGTCGTATGTTGAGCAAATTTATATCATATATTTTTTACAATCATGTTCAAATATATGTTTTGAAATTATTCGGATTCTAGTATTACAGCAATCACTACCATCTTCCATACCCGCCAATGGTCAACTAGATAGCGCTGAATTAAGAGAAAAATGTAATAGAATCAGAGTACCAAGAATGGTTGAATCAACCACCCAGTCCACCTACCACGTCCGATCAATAATTCTAACGACGCAACAAATAAGATCCTTCATAAGTTGGCAATGGAGGAGATAAAATAGAGGTTGTATGATGATTACTTAAGTGATATGACCGCCATGGAGAAAATTTTGTTAGGTGCATCTTGTCGATATCATCATTTTGATGATGTTCATATCGTTATATCTTTTCAGTTCTAAATTCTTCCCACCATCTCCTCGACTACAAATAGCTTCAAAGTCTACCTAGTTTGTATAACGAGACGTTACCTGACAACCCCAGCAAAGTTTGGCTTGTCGAATGTATGTTTCTTTAGAAATTTTAGGAATTTGATCATCTAAGTCCTCCTTGTATTTGAGAATAGAATATTATTAATTGAATACGTAGATGTAAATTCTATGAACGCTAATAATTATACCAAACATTTACTAAATAGCATTTGACATTATCTATGACCACCAACTACAGCGTTGAATAAAGATGGTGTTCTTTCAAGTATAATGTCTGACCGAATTTAAGAGGCAAAGAATTGTTGGAATTTTTGTGCTTTTGACGTATCTTCATCATAATTAAATGATCAGATTCTATATTGTGAGAGAATATGCAAGAAGATATTTACTTCTAAATAAAGTATGATATGCGATAAAATAAAAACTAATGGTAAATCATTACCTTCCTTTTAAGAGAGTTGAGGCGTTGTCTTTATAATCCCAAAGGATTCAAAGGCCTTCGTTTCCAAATAATTGTTGTTGTATGATGACATGACTCATATGTTGTTTAGCGATGTATGAACCAACAGATTCAATAGCCATAGCTACAGAGATACATCAATAAAGGTCTGAATATAGTTGCACAAGTCTGCGACTTAACATAGCCATGATGGTGTCAACCATAGATATTCTCCAACACCAACGGTTATACTGGCCCATAGTAGGATCAATAATAATACCGCCTACCGCCTATAATATTCCAGACACAGCATCTATGTTAGATCTCATAGTCCTCAAGAAAGAAGAATATGGATGTATACTTACAACCACCAGGTATAACTAATGTGAATTATAGACAGTTGTGACAAGGTAATGATGTATCAAGACCTAATGCGTACAAGAGGATTTTAACGCTGTATGGAATATGCGCTTACATGACATGATGATTCAGTGCTCATAAAGAGTTTTCCTGTAACGGCATGTTGATGGAATTGCTGTAGGTAAATAATATTTTATACAAGTTACTTAAATAATTTTAAATTGCTCGATCTCCATTATATTCTTTAATGCCATGCATATATATTGCATACAAGAATTCTAAGTCTTATAAATATGGTTTAGACAAATATTGTAATTTATTCAGTATAAATGTCCAATATCTATTGTGTTTACCAGATATTCAAAAACAAGGAGTCTTCTCCAAGAACACCTCATGTATGGCATTGATTAATGAAATAGAACTTAAAGGCCTCCAGGAATATATCATTCAATATTTAGATATAAGTAGAGAGATGACAGGAGTTCATAGAAATGTTCAACGAAAATGTATCATGTCCAATGGACTGTATTATTCATATCATGTTATAGCCTCTCATTGGGATGAAAGTAGCATTCTTTATACTTCCTATATTGGGAGCATTCAATATCAATGCAATTATTAGATCCGAAGGCTATATTTAAAATGCTCTATTTTATTTTATGGAGGCATACATAATTTGTAAAAATACATTGCTATTAGGAAAGATATTTATTATTTCAAAAATTAAAAATAAATATCGTTGAAAGATGATTAGAAAGTGGATTATAAGAGTTATCTCTCCACTCATGGTATTTTTAGAAGTGATGTCCTATGGATTAAAAAAATGAAGATATTTATTTTGCAAAGGAATTTATAATGTATGTATAAAAGCTATCTTCATATAGGTCTTCAATGCGTTGTCGCTTCACCGTGATGTATTCATTTATTAGTTTAAACGTATGAACATTTGAATATTCTAAGAGTACGTATACTGTCAAAAGCATGATTTTATTATTTTTTAATATAAATTTTATCCAATATGAATCATGTAAACATACATTTTGTATATGACTTACGTTTATAAATACATTGTTACGACCCATTATTCAGAATTGGAAGGTGAAACATATCTTCACTAACTTGACAAGCAATCTTAAATTATCCGAATTTACACATTGACTCACATCAAAGCAGTATTTGCAAGCACATTCCACGGCATGTCAAGAGATATTGAGGATGAGCTGACAATACAAGTATCTCCAGAGGAGTTTCATGGACTTGGTGGTGTTTCATCTTCAATTCCACCTAGGATGAGGTTGATTATTTGGGTGCTTTCTTGTCATGGGATGTTATTCTTAGAGAGGTACAAAGAATGAAATATTTTTTGACAAAGGGAAATCTAGGCTCATGACAAAGGGGTACATATCATATATGACTCTCTATTATGCCCATGAATACATCAAGTAGATCGACAATGCATCGTGTGTGGTGATTTTAAAAGATTAAAGGGATGAAGACAAAAGCAGGAGTTGCTCCAAATGAATGGAAAAAGACGTCAGATAACATAAGCAACTTATAATTTTTCAACTTACCAAAGAGAAAATTTCGTTGAACTTCGATATAATGTATATTTTGATCTCATATGTACTATATGTCAGGCCTTTTGATTTCATTAGCAAATGCAAAAATTGAAGCAATCAAATAAATTCTTTCTTACAATTTTGATGTATATAACTATGTATCAGACAACAACATAAAAGAGAGATGAAATGGGATAGTGACAGAAAACGTTGGTGATGAGGAATGTATAAGTGTTTTTTGACTTAATTATTTAAAAATAAAACATGCCAAAAATATGCCTCAAGAAGCTGGGGTTATTACTCCAAAGCTTTATAAAATACAAGTAACTGCTGGTTACCTGCTATAAGCCTAAGAGGATGCTCTAAACGTAGGATTGGGTGGACTCACTTAGTAATAATATATTTATGTACATTTTAAACTTAATAATGCAGGCTTGAAATTTAATTACATTTCTATATTTTATATTTTAATCTATTTTTGTTATTATATTGCTGAACTATGATTTTTAACCTTTTTATTTTATGGTATTTGTTCTCTATCTAGTGGGCATATAGACACATTTTCAGATAAAATGTCATAGATGGGAACATGAAACAAGACTATAGAGTGGAAGTAAATTTCGATCAATCTACTCAATCTAGCCAAAGATGATCAAAACCTAGCAATGAGGGCGTAATACGCTGAAAAGATACAAGACATTGAACTAGATATCTCTTTTCTTTTTGAATGTAAGTATTGTCAAAAGTGGTAGAGATACCCTTTATCAAAATAATTTAAATAATACCTATAGTAGCTAATATGTATAAATCCTAGAAAGATGTGATGAACAAGGAGCCCTATGTTTTCCCTCAAACACCAGGCAATTTTTTACCTAACTGTGTTGATAGGATTGTGGTTCAGATGAGTCAATTCGATCAGAACATATTTTTTAGAACAATAATTTTATCAAAAGAAGTGACCTGAATATATTATATGACTGCATGAACCTAAAGGAGACAGTATAGGAAAGTATTTCATCATTTATACTTTTTTTATGTGTGTTTTGTAAAGAAGAAAGACTTAATGAATCTATAACCAAGACTCTTTTTTTTCAAATATTATGATATGTATTTTGAACTAATTGGAAATTTGTATTGTAACAGTTAAATCATTTCTCTTGATAATTTGCAATTATGCTGTTGATCTCAAAAACAATGAGTACTTCATAAAGCTCTTGTTTTTTGCAGTCAATTCCTAAAGAAGGCAATACTTTGATTGTTTTAAATGTGTGAATGATATCTTCAAAATGTATGTTGTTATTCTTGGTATGTATATCATGAATAAGACAATGATATGAATTATAAAGCAATAAGAATTTATTTAAATATTTTAAATTTTATTATATTATACAAATTAATATACGTCTAGATTTCATTTTACAATAATTTATAGTATTCACAATTAGCAATTATGGTGTAATTTAACAATATTTACGTTATACATTTTATTTATAGCAGTTATGGTTCAAAATTGACAATTAATTCAAAATTTTACAAATCTACAAATTTAAAAATTTTAATAAAATTGAATGATTACAATACATAAAATTACAATTACAATTACAATTACAACTTTAGGATTTTACATACAATTACAATTTTACAATTTTACATATACAACTAAAATTAAAATCACAATTACAATCATTTCACAATAAATTAAATATTACAATTACATTAAAGTTACAATTAGAAATACAATTACAATTTAATACTCCTAATATTAAGAATTAAAATTAAAATTTCAATTACAACCGCGACATAATATTTAATAAATATCAATTAATATTAAAATATACATCACGATCATGAAAACCACTTGATAAAACATCATATATTCAACTAAAAAACACATTCAAATTCTTACCACGATATCTAATCATTGACTGATGATCATCTACCAACACAAGTATCAGAGTAACATCATCACAACACAAACATCAAATATACATCTCATGTCAAATAAGTAAGTAACAACATATATCTATTCCATAGTTGTACATTAAATGAACCTATCTAACATGTAACTCAAGATATCTGTAACATGAACATAAAATACATGGACATATCTATATATATAACTCCAGACAATGTCAAACATACAGTAATTGTAATATAATCCATATATTTCAACATTAGCTAGTGGTACATCAATAGTAGTACTTAGTCAAGCATGCTCAATCGATGGTGCAGATTGGATACGCTGACAGATTGGATCATGTGCCTGTTGATCCGGAGGTGCCTCATAATGATCGTGAACTACCTGTCAAGGAGGACTCGTTGACAGGTCAAGCCTCGATCATTGGATAGTCCGGTGGCCCGCCCAATCAATAGACTCCGCTCTCCTCGCATGACCCCGCACCCTCCTCGTACCCAGTGCCTACTTCCAGATTAGGGATGTGTCTGCCGAGATGAAAGTGTACTACCCGACAATGCCCACTCATGATTTTGGCTTGAAGGCGGAAGCTTCTACCGTTGACGGATCTGTGCATGGTGGAGGAGGAGGTGGAGTACTAGAACGTTGAGTACCTTCATGACTACCATCGATGCCTGATCGTCATGTTCGCATCTCCACCACACTCACGCTATCTAACCCTCCTCACTGCACCAATACTCCAACAAATTTCCAATGATACGTCACATGGTGGTCAATACACGCGCATGGCTCTCCATATATTTTTGGCCTATCATCACTTCATCTCTCCGATAGTGGATCAAGCTGACCCTCTCAATTTTAGATTCGACAGATTTGGTCACCCAAATCCATCCTAAATCAAGGTCACAGCCTACACCACACTGTCAGAGCCCACACATGATCATGAGTGACAAGGCTTATCACAGTTCATCCTCCTCATGTCATCTTCGCTGAAGCAGGATCTACCCGATCATTTGGTGGTTTGGAATTAATAATGAAATCTAATTAACATATAAAATATATATAAGTTCACAACAATAATTAGATAATTTCATTAAATCATTTGTCAAAACAAGTTAAAGAACATGTTAGAATAAATTTAAAGAAACACTAATATTACCTTCTCTCATCCGGGCAAATTTCATCCTAGAAGAGAATGGAATGCCTTCAATGCAAATGATCATATGAAAATGGAAATAGTATGAAGACGGACTACAAACATCAGACAGTGAATCCCCTACATCATTAGACATCTCAAGAAAAATAAGATCTAACTGCCTTAGGCATCCATCCGGCCCCACATCTCCACCCGAGACAGTGACTGCCTATGAGGCCGCCAAAAAATTAGGCCTTTGCCTCTAGAAATTCTGAAAAGTAAAATAAAATAACCATGAATCAAAAGGAATTTCACCCTCCCACGTCTCAAAAAGACATATATCAATGTTTTACAAACCACAAAAATCTGAGATGAAGACCAACTTTAGAAGTTGTGGCTACCAGAATAAAGAATCAACATAAAATAAAAGCAGAAACCAAATAAGCCCATCGCTGGTATGGGTGTGCAATGGTCACCACTAGAACAAAGGCACTTCCTCTTCTACACCAAATGAAGCAATATACAGAAAGGCATTTGGCATTTCTGAAAATATGCAAAAGAAAGTATATCATCACTAGCTGATTCTCCGGGAGTACACCTTGCAACGACTCCATGCTGTATATTTAAATATAAAACTTAGGAACAAGGAAAATATTGCACTCTCTTGCATATTCCAAGAATAAAAATATATACCCTGTGGCACGCATTCACTTGTTAGGACCAATCCAGGAAAAGCCCGCTAATGGGCATTCCAATTCAAGATGAGTTGTCCCAATAACCCATTGCGGCCCTTCAGGGATGTATCGCCCCTTGTGCCCCCAGGAGGCCTACCTCCAATATGCAACTCCTGTGAGTTGTCGAATAGAGAGTCCAGGCAAGCCCCTCTCTCATGCTTCCATAAACGTGAACCACGCTACACTATCCTCCAGCGTTACACTTTTTTCTCTTTTGATGTTGTTCGCCCGGCTTCCCGCCAGGCTTTATCGCGCGCGGCAGCAGGCAGCGCCGCCCTCTTCGTAGCTGCTGTGCAGCCGCATCGGCGCTGTTCTGTTCGCTTTATCGGCTTTATCGCCGGATCGCCTTTGCGCATAAAGCCCGTTTCACCAGCAGCGAGGTTTTAGCCGCATCGCGCGCCGAGCGTCCTCGGCAGATGTTGCTGCCACCACCGCCAGCATTCCGGTACACCAGCGTCGCGCAGAGTTTTATCACCAGCGTACCAGTAATAGAGCGCTGACGTACCGTCGTTTCGTGAGCCGAATGCGGTCGCCTTCCAGCACCAGATATTCACGCCAGCAGGCCACAACGCCTGTTGTTCCAGCATATGCACGACGGGCAGGCTTTGCCAGCCCGCTTCCTGCGGCAGTTGGTTACCGCGTCGACTTCCGGCAGCAGATACCACGCGTCACCAGCTGTTCAGGCCACGATGTCGCGTTCTGCGCGCGTAACGCAGCATTCCTTCATGATTATCAGCTTTACTGTTCTCCTGAACAAAAAGAGCCATGTAATAAATGATTTAATTTTACCAGGATCATGAAGAGAAAAAAGAACGATATCACCGCCTGGCGCAGGCTTTGATAAACGCGGCATCGGTTTGCAGCAATGTCGCTGTTCCATATTTCTCGAGAATGTCTGACGTCTTTATTGAATTTGATCTCGATGTACAGCATGTTCAGGTTTGCGCGGCATTACCTGCGTGACGACGTCACAAAAAAAAGCCACGGTCGAGGAGGGCAATGAAATACACCGAGCGCCGATGTCATCGTCGAAATCAACTGATAAACAACGGATGATATGCGGGATGAGATCGATGGCGGCATCATGGCGAGCAGGCACCGAGTCCGCCGAGATTTGCCAGAGATACCCATAGCGGTTTTATCCAGATTTGTTTTTTCGCCATCCGCTGGCGTTAATTTTGAAAACGGCAGCAGCCAGAACGGTATTCAGACTTTGCTCGTTACGCCAGATACTGTACTGCCTGCGGCGTCACCACGCGAGCACTTAGCGCACCGTTACCAGTTTGCTGCTGCCGCCGAGAGTACTCTTTAAAGGCCTGCTGCCAGAGGATTTTGCTGGCGTAGCCCATATTGAGTCGCCCGGCAATATTCCAGCATCATCTTTATCCCCTGCATCTTCACCATGCGCCTGCTGGTCCGTCATTTTGGCGGCGGTTTCCAGGCCACCTGGCTACCTTCTGCCCATATCGCCCTGAGCTCACCTTGAGAAACATTACCCACGGCGATAGCGCTGCGCACCTGCGCGCCAATACAGCGAACGTTTTTTTTGTTTTTTTTTTGATGCCAGTACTCTTATGTTCAAAGCCAGCATGAGAAGAACGCAACAGGCCACTTATCGCCAGGCCTGTTGTTGTTTGTTGAACTTTATTGTTTGTTTTGCACCTTCATCGTTACCAGCAACGTTTCAGCAGTCCAGCGCAGATGATGATAAAGGCGATGGCGATACGGTAATAGCGCGCGCAGTAGTATTGCTTCATGTTGCCGCAGAGCATCGCCCACCGGATGATGTTGGTCGCTCTTCCAGATTTGCTGCTGAACTGCTGCCGCCAGGCCTGCAACTTCCAGATACCGTTTACGCCGCCACTTTCTTTGATACACGCTTCTACACTTTATCCGCCCATAAACGATAGCCCTGCCCACCTTGCAGGCAGTGGTACATCATCTCCTGGCGTCATGCCCTGAACAAAATGCCCAGCAAACGTTCGCGTTGCCCACGCCGTCATGATTCCCACATTTTTTTTTTCAGCGTTCCATTAATAAATAAAGCCGACCAACGGCGAGAAAATGGACCAACAGGAAAAAAGTAATGAATTAACAAACACAAATATACCAGAGAAACAAATGCCCAGTATTTTGAGGTTTCGCCAGTCCAAATGTTGATCTCAAAATTGTTGGAGATAATTTTTCAGTGTTGATAAAAATGAGTTTTAACCATCGCGGAATTAATAATTCAGCTCAAAAACATCATTTTCCCATATCCACTAACGCACTGAAGGCATTTCAAAAAAGAGTCAATAAGGTGCTTTGAGAGGTTTTGGTCTTTCAGCACCTACTATGTTGCTAAATTATTCTCATAGGGGAGCAGATGTGATGAAACTCAAGAACTCGATAAAGTGTAAACACACGCTTTACTGCACAAAGCACAAGGTGTCAGCATGTTTTTGACCCTATGATTGTCTCAAAATCAGGAAAACTCCAAAATTTGCAAAATTTAAACTCTTAAAATTTTCAGTCTTTACAAAATCTGATCCATGATGAACTGAGATGGAATGAGACTGTTGAGAAGCATCAGCATGTAAAAATTCAAATTTCTCTTCTCCTTTCCTCCATTAGAACTAAGTTCTTCCTTCAATTTCTCTGATTTTTGTTTGAGACACTTTCTTTCTCTTCCTATAGTTGTGCATGGCCATATTTGTTTGAATGTTATTATCTTGTTGCCCTTCTTAGAGCTTTTCCAAATGTCCACTGTCACCATCCGTCAATTTCGCCTTTCTCAATTTCTCAATATGAGCTCATCTGCATTTATCATGTTTTTTGGTGAGATGCTTCTCTTTGTTGGGCTTCAATGTCCTTTAGGTCCGTAATTCTAGGACTTTCCTTTCCTTAACCTTTATTCATGTTCATCCGAATCACCGATGTCAACTACATATTTTCCCTTTACATCCTTCGGGTAGCATCAACCATGTGTCTATTCAAGATTAGTTGGTTTCATTTCAATTTCATGTCCTCCCGCCTGCAACTAAGTCTGTGAAGTTAGTCTTTTTGGGATGTTTGGTCCTTAAGCCTTCGATCTAGCATATTTCTCCATGATAACTCAATTTGTTATATTATCTCTTCATCCACCTCCAAATCTTCCATGTCAGTATCAAAATGGATAGGCTCTCATGTTTTGGTAGATTCTATATTTGGCACTAGGTTTCAGTCTTTCCACAATTCTTGGATAAAACAAGCCTCCTACCTATAAGGATATGTCAAAGTGACCTCGAGCCTTAGGTGTCATCTTGAATGAAATTCTCAGAGAGCCTGAGCCAACATCTCTTTGTATGGATGGTGCTTGTCGGGTTGGAGGAAGTACCTGGCTATTGCTGATTAGCAGGAGAGAAAAACACATTTGACCGAATGAAGGTCTCAAAAGTGATATTCTTCTAAAAGCTAGTACAAAACAATTATTTTGATGAAAACATGGTGAAGAAGTTGGCTTCATGGTGACCATATCTATGTTGTGATTCTCCGTACTTACGAAATTCATATAAGATGACAGTACAAGTGGTTTTACCTAAAGTGCATGAGAATTTGGAATATGGTACTTTTACAATCTAGAAAATCTACCTCACATGTAAGTACTTCATAATGACCCCTCATCAATGGAGAAAGGCTATAATAGTTGACCAAAAGTAAACACTTTTTTGATGACGTCTTTGTAGTGACCTTCGATGAATGATTTGTAGTTTTTCACATTAAGATCAAGGCTCTTAAACCATTTTTTCACCACTATTAGGTCTGTAGCTGGGAAGGTGGCTTCAGTTGCATCGTGAAGCTCACCCCTCGTCTCCTTAAGATTAGTGGCAAACAAGCTGAGTTTGAAGTGACATCAGAAGATTAAATTGTTCAAAAATTTCACACACACCGGCAACATACAGAGAATTTTCGCAAGAAGATACGACATCATCTCATGTGTGATGAGTGGCTCATATCTTGACATGTGGCCTCCCCCTGTATAGATTTCTTTCTCCTTCCATAGCTTCAATATTTACAAGGTAAACCCAAGTGTGAAAATAGGGGTGGTGAGTGATGGGAAGAATGAAGGGCTTAGGAAGTGGTAAGATGAGATAGAATTCAGGGAAGTAGACAGGGAGCTATGGGAAGTGTGGAGGGGGGAAATGAGTATAGGGAATGATCTAGGGAAATTTAACACACCAAATCTGAGACGATGGAAAACACAATGACAGAAGCCAAAGTTAGTAATGGAACTGAGATATGGGAATGAAAATGTTGATGTGGGAGTTGTATTTGATGTGAGGTCTGCCTTAGTATGTTAGGGATAGGATTTACACCTTGGAAATGTGAAAACAAAGCCTACCCACAGTGCCTAGCTGCGGGAGGGAAATGGAGGGAATTGTGAAGGTCCAAAACAAGGAAAGAACTGCAAGAGGTGTACCTGCCTTCATAGTCTGCCTATAAAGAAATTAGAATCCCAAAAGAACATAAATTGAATAATATAAAGTTAGGATAAATATATTTATTAAATTAGAATATTTAATAAATATTAGAGATATTTAGAAATATAAATTTGTTAATAAAAATTAGGACTCTAGAAAAGAGTCGTTTCCTAGGCTCTAAGTTAGGAGTGAAGTTAGTAGAGTGGTTAGAAAATCATTTATTGTAAATGGACACTTGTTGATTTTCCAAGTGATCCATAACTAGATTAAGTTAGAACATAGAGCTTATAAATAGGATTGTTTCCTGTTTCATTGTGTAATGTGAGTGTAGTGTGAGAATAAGAGTTTACGTCTGTAAACTCCTGCAATATGCTATGTAATATTTTACCATTATCAATAAAGTTATGTGTCTGAGGACACTTCTGAATCTATTATGTGGTATTGGAGCCACGGTAATGCTGTGAGGAGGAGATCCCAGCTCTATCAGATCGTGGAAAACTCAACTCCGTTGAGGTGATCAACAAAAGATTGGTATGAAATTTGCAAATTTTTTATTGATTTTAGATCTGCAAATTCTAAAATCAATTTTTTTTAAAAAGCAGCAAATTCAAATCTGTGTGACTTTTCAAATTGTTTGAGTGAATAAAAACAAAAAAAGGACAGTGCTGTATATTTTAATTGTTTTTAAAGTCCTTTCAAAACATTCAAATCGATTCTGCAAATCGATTCTGCTCTTTCTGATTCTGCAAATCATTCAAAATAGTGTTTAATTGGTATCGATTTAAATCGATTCTGCATTTTCATTATCTCGATTTATGCTCAAATCCCCTGTGTTGAGCATTCTGGCACCGAATTTCATTGTCAGCATTTTAAATTGAGCCAGCAGCACTCAACAATGTTTTTTATTGCCATCGACAACATTTTAAATTGGTATAGGCTGCACTTTCAATCTGCAATTGAAGCATTCTACACTTTGAACGCTGTCGAATGCACCATCAATCCAGCTCTTTCGTGGTTGTAAAATAAATCAAGGATCAGCATTTAAATAAATCGTTTAATTGGAAGCTTGATTCTATTGAAAGTGTTGTATTCTGCACTTACATGTGGCAGAAGTCATGTTTGACACTAGCGTTTGACATCATTTGAAAGCAGCATTAAAAGCAACATTTGAACCAGCGTTCTCCTAAAGGTATTTGTATTTGATCCAAATCGAGTCTGGAATTTGAACCAGTGTCCTCTAGCAATAAGAACCAGTGTTCAAACACCCCTTCAAACATTTTACATTCATTCCAGCATGTTTGACAACATTTGAAAGGCTTCGAACCAGTGTTTTAAAGGCGTTAAGAAGAGTTTTTTGAAATCTGCAAAATCGATTTTGAATAATCGATTATGAACCAACGTTTTGAAATATGCAAGATCGATTTTGAATAATCGATTATGAACCAGTATTTTGAAATCTACAAGATCGATTTTGAACGGATGTGTTGAATAGATGTGGTGATAACAACCCCAGCTTTCCAGCGTTGAACCATCTTTCCAGCGTTGAATGGATGTGGCATCAGATTTTATTGATTCAAGTGTTCCAGCGTTGAACGGTATGAACTAGCATTTTGCACGGATGTATGAACCAGCAAGTCTGAAAGTCATATCATCATATCAATAGCATTGACTTCTGCTCTTTCATGTGGTATCAGACCATTTCATCTAGCTTTTTTGACATCACTTTTGCATTTTGTTGGCATCGAACCACCGTTTTTGTGGCATTGTTTCTGCATCGAACCAGCGTTAATTTGAAAACAGCCTTTTTTTTTTAGTTTGACAGCGTTGAATGGAAATGTAAATGATAGCATTTGAAACCAGTGTTTTAATGATGTGTGAAAGGTTTGCAGAATTTGATGAAATGTGAAAGGTTTGATTCAAGGATTCTATCTGCATTACTAACGTTTGCTCCCAGATAGGAAACTGAATTATTTTGGCCAGCAATCTCTGCATGTTTTATCAGAAACAAAGGATGAAAATTCACTTCTTCTATTTTGGTATTGGGAAGATTGTCTGAAGCGTAGGTTTGAGCGCTTTGTCATTGCATTGGAAGATGCTTCCAAAGATGCACTACCTTTCTTAAAAGACAAAATCTTGAAGACAATGTTTGATCTTCTTAAGAATAAAACTGAACAAGAACGCAAGCTCCTTTCGACACTTGTGAACAAGCTTGGTGATCCAGAAAGGTAAGTTAATTTGCTGGCCAACGTTATTTCATGTGACTTGGAATTTGAAAATAGTGTCGTGAGACTTCATTCATATTGGAATACTCCCCAAAATGCTGTTATCTCCCAGCTCTATGATCTCCAATGCCTTGCAATTCTGTAGAGATGAAGCGATACTGCTTTTTCCAGCTTAAATTCATTGAAAAATTTTGACTGAAGAAGTATTGAAAGAGTACATTTAAAAGTTCTTTGAGAAGTATCTTTAATGTCGAGTCACTTTTTTGAGGTCCAATTAAAACAGAGAGTCATAAGGGTGATGTTTTAAAATCCTTGGAGTGATAATTTGTATTTTGTAATTTGAAGAGCTCAGGAGAGTTTCCATTTGTATTTGGAGTGATAAGGAAAAGAAATTATTCTAATTCAAAGTATTGTCTTATTTTGAGAGAGATCGTGTCACTATCCATTCAGATTTTGAAGGCGCGTTGTTTCAAAGGGTTGTCAGCTTGGCATTATTATTGCTTCAGATGATGTACTTAGTGATTAATAAAGATATCATTTTTTTTGGTGTTGATGTGTCCTAGATCCGCCCGAAATTGAATAAGGGGATCTAAGGTACACTATGTGTGTTTGACGGTGCATGTTTTTTTATGGCTTCATGTTGTTGTTTTTGATCTGTGTCTATTTGCGACACATCAATAATTTCATCACATACATGAAATTCAATATCAGCAAGCACAACACATAACTAAATAGCTACAAGATCAACACATGCATCTGCACAAATTGAATATTGTCTACATCAGCGTTGTTATACATTCTTTTCAGAACTTGTAATCAAATTCACTATGTTATGTTAATCATTAAAAATTCATTGGTAATGAATTTTTAAAAGAACAAGTGAAGTCATTGTTTTAAAGTGAATCATTGTAAGCTTTCTTGGATGCATTGTCGACCGTGTTCGACACCCTTCCTTTACTCAAAATCAATTGAGTACATGAGTTTTTTCAAACAAGCAACAAGTTTACATCTCCAAACGAGTGTGATTTCAAGAAATTTGTGTCAAGACAATACAAAGATCAAACCATCAAGAAAGCCAGAGTGAATTTTATTGCAGCGATCATCAAAAGCAACCTAAAAATTTCAACTCTAACATCAATCAAGCAAGTTGACATCGACATCAAGCGAGCGTGGTTTTTCATTCCAATGAGTGTGAAGTCATCAAGTAAGTCAAGTGAGCACTTAAACAAATGTGATCGTCATTAAGCGAGCGTGAATTCCAGAGTTTAAGCAAGAATATTCTAGCAAGTGTTCCAAGCAAGTGCAATTAGCCACAAATCAAGCAAGCGTGCCATTCAAAGCCACATTCAAGCGAGCCTGTCATTCAAGTGAAACAATTCAAAGTATGGCATCTATAACAAGAGAGCCTGTTTTTCGAGTGCGCAAGTTCATATGGCGCAACATATTCAGTTGTTAAACATTCTTCATAGTTTGATCATCTCCAGTGATGAAGACATGGTGCACGTTAGCAAACACACTCTTGCTAATCTTTCATGGCATCTACAACAAACACATGAAACTATTGAGTTTCTTCAACTTGAGTCGCAACTTCAAAGGATTGAATTGCAAGAAAAGAATGATACTTTCAATTATTTGAACCATCCAGATGATAAGTCTTTGCACAATCCAGATGATAAGTCATTCATTTAGCCATCTTCAAGTGTCGTAGCTATTCCAGATCCAATTTCTTCCAAGCCCATCATTAGGCCCTGGGAAGAAATTCAGAATAACAAGAATCAACAAGGCTTAGGATGATGATGCCAACTTACATATTCTCGATTATTCCAAGCCCATTCGGTTCATCAGTGCAGGATTTCTTAAACAGATCCCCTCAGGACATTCAGAGACAGTTGCAGACAACCAGCAATGCATGCAACCCAAAGTTACCGAAAAAGACAACTCCCCACAACCTGAAGTTGAAGTCAAACCGAAATTTTCTCATTGTTAGAGAACCGGTCATATGGAACATCAGTGTTTTGATCTCCATCCCTGTCACCATTGTGGCAAGTGCAATCATTCCTCAGAAAAATGTCACAATCAACACAAATCAAAGAGATTGAAGATACATTATGAATGGATCGATCCTTGGGAATGGTCATCCACAGTTAAAAGATTGCTTCAGTTCTACAACCGTATGTGATCACACATTGTGCAACCAATAGTGAAACGATGATGGTACTCTCATGCAGTTGAATGGGGGAGTACAATAGTGTAAAACTCCTACACCTGAAGGGGGGGAGTTCAAGAATATTTCACAGAGAAGTGTCTCTCCTTTCAGCTGACAAAGGGGGGGAAATGTCAATGAGATTGGCAGTGGTTGTCAGACTAAAAGTCTCGACACAACTAGCAAAAGTAGCCAATGGGCATCTTCAACAGCGAGTGGGCATCAACAAATTTTCCAGTGGGCAGTCGACAGAAAAAGAAACAGTGAGTTTTTTTTGACATCATCAGCCAGTGGGATTTGATGATGATTTCATGCAAAGGATGGATGGATCCTTTTTCAACTTGGCACCTGATGGCATTGTCAAGCAACATTCAAAGATGAATCAGACATACAGCTGATTCATGTTCTCTTGAGATTGAAGATTTTTTTCAGCATCAACTTGAGAACTTGGAACATGGTTCCTCGTTCTTCTTTTGGATTTATCCTTGAAGGGGGGAAGGTTAGGACTCTTTTCTAGAGTCCTAATTTTTATTAACAAATTTATATTTCTAAATATCTCTAATATTTGTTAAATATTCTAATTTAATAAATATATTTATCCTAAATTAACATTATTCAATTTATGTTCTTTTGGATTTATAATTTCCTTTATGAAATAGGCTAACATTCCCCCCTTCAAGGATAAATCCAAAAGAAGAACGACGAATCATCTTCCAAGTTCTCAAGTTGATGCTGAAAAAAATCTCCAATCTCAAGAGAACATGAATCAGCTGTATGTCTGATTCATCTCTGAATGTTGCTTGACAACGCCATCAGGTGCCAAGTTGCAAAAGGATCCATCTATCCTTTGCATGAAATCAACATCAAATCCCACTGGCTGATGATGTCAAAAACAAATCACTGTTGCTTTTGTTGTCGACTGCCCACTAGCAAATTTGTTGATGCCCACTCGCTGTTGAAGATGCCCACTGGATGCTTTTGCTGGTTGTGTCTAGACTTTCAGTCTGACAACCACTATCAATCTCATTAAACCTTAAAATTACTTGTATAACACTGTTGGAAACTTTAATTTCCCTAGAGAATCCTTTGAAGTTTGATTTTTTACTGATAATATGAAAATGTAGCATAAGAGATAAAATGTAAAGTGCTAGTGAAAGTGCAGCATTGCATCTCCAAAAAGAAATGTAGCACCTTGAAACTACTTATCTAGAGTCTTATTTGAGGCTAAGAGTGTTGAGGTTAAATTTTTAGGTGAGTGAGATTTTTTATCAATGCAAATAATGAGAGAAATGAGTTTTTATGGTCCTTTATAGCCTTTTGGATAATTTTTCTTCATTGAGGTGTGGTGTCCCACCAAGTGCATTTCACCTATGGCTTGGAAAACTATGCATATTTGAACATTAGGAACTTATTACATCATAATTGAATAAAATCACATATGAAACAGAATTTATTGAGAAAATCCCTACTACTATTCCTTCATTTCCGAGTTTATTCATGAAATGACGGATTTTGGAGACTTGAACCCTAATAACCTAATGGTGAGATTGAGCTGAATGAGAACAATGGTGACCTGACTAAAATGAATATGAAGAACTTGGAATGATGACTCATCCAACTGAGATATGGTAATGGCCAGCAAGTGAAATTGCTTTGGAAGGAGCAGTAGTAGTCCCAGACACACTAGCCAGTGATAAAAATTGTATTTGAAGACCTACTAAAACCATAAAAATTTAACTCGGCACCCTAATAAAAATTTTGAAACAGCCTATTTGATCACTGGTGATAGGTAGAACTGACTGACACTAACACTTTTTTCTTTAGCATGAGAAACCTCATGTTGATTTGGATAGGGCCACTAATCTACTTTTGCATATTTTTCCTATTCACTTTAAGATCTTCCCTAGTGGAAATTTTTTTGGACATCTTCAGGTATTCTTCAATCTCCTACCTAGCCTAGTTCCTGTATTTGGCTTCAGTGAGTGATCCAACTGATGGGTTACGTTGTGATTTCACCAATAAATTCATGTCATTATAGCATCATCCATATGAGGACTGGATGTTGGCAATGAACAAGGCAAGATTCTCGTTATTCTCGATAAGCATCAAAACCTTTTCTTTCCCCAAATCTACCTCTTTCTTAGATTTTTTTCACAGTTCAAGTGGTTTTTTTTTATATTTCATTGACCATTAATGCATGACAACAATGTCTTCTTGTATAGCCTTAAGATTTTTTCCACAATATCTACACTTTTGCTGCAAGTCGTGCAAGTGGAAAGCTGCCTTATGCATGGCAACAATTTCCTCATAAATATTATGCACAATCTTTCCCAATGTCGATACTTCTTCGAGTATCTCTACCTTCTGTTCCTGCAGATAAAGCTATGCCAAAATTGCATTCTAAGTTGCTGCTCAGAGTTGTTCAACTTCTTGCCTAACATGGTAAATATTCTTTGCCAATTTTTTTTCTTGACCATCTGAGACTTCATTTTTGACTTTGTTTCATGTGCGAAGGCCAAGTTGGTTGTGGAAATGGAATTTTGATCCCTTTTGGTGTGCACCAAAATCACCCTCTCTTTAATAAATATAGGAGCTGTGAGGTCGTTCGACAATTTTTTCTTGCACACTTGTAAAATATTTTTTTCAAGCTCATCATAAGTTAGATTGTACATGTCCATAACTGGATATTCATCGAGAGGAACACTTTCTTTTTCCTTGCTTCGAGCTTTCTCACTAGAGGATCGGGAGACTAAATGGTGACATGTTGTGTGATTATACGGATCTTGTTCCACTTCCATGTCCTGAATCAAAATCAACTCTTCTATCTCTTGAGCATGCTCCTTGTCCAGCAAATGTTTTTTGTGAAAATTTAAAATCTGAAATTTTACTAGAGTTATTGATTTATTTCTCATACTTATTTTCAAAATAAGTTATTTACAAAGCCCTTCCTATAAATTTTGAAATAAAAACTACTGCAGTTATAACCCAAGTACATATAGAAAAACTACAGTAAAAATGCAAGCACAAGAATCAATCACAATGACAGTTATTTTTGAACAATCGTCCCCGGAAAAACCAAATGTGGGAAAATTGGTGCAGCAGATGGGGGTTTATATATTAATCTTCAAAAAAAAATTATTTACAAGGAAATAGTGGAAAAATAACTAAGAAAATTCTTAATAAAACACCTAGGATAAATTCTCTCCAAACCACAAGAGAATTTCTGACACCTGAGGGTCCCACTAGCCCTCTCTGTGTCACCCCTTCTTGATTTCGTGTGCAAAACCTGCCTGAGACTACATCACAACTACATGAGCCCTCTATGATGCTCTTTTTTTATAAACCTCTACTCTTCTACTTCCTTCTTCCCTCGTGCCCTAACACTGCTGATGCCCTCTGCTTCCTCCCCCCTTGAACTCTTCCACTGAAACCAAATTATATTTCCTGCAGAATCGACTTCCCTCAGGTTACTGAGTGTGTGCCCAACTTTCTTTCAAAATGGCCTTGAAGTATTCTTTTATACTATTTTCATTGAAAAATAAATGGCCTCGATTAGAATTCTAATCGATGGCTAATATTTAATCTTGACTTTACCTTCGTTCTCTAAAATATTCACACTTTATCTATTAATACCAATTAATTATTTATTTTCCCTAAGTTTAGACTTAGGTCCCCATTAAAATAATTAATTATTTTAATAAAACACAAACAAAGTGGAATTTTCACAAACGATTTATGGGTTCTTTAGAATATTGGTGTCCAAGCCTCCTCACAAATTTTAAGACTTAGATCACTTTCCAATGCTACAAAAATAAACACTCCCTCTTAGCAAGGAAACTGTTCTAGCAATTTTCCTACTACATATTTCTTTGACTTTGAAGCATTGTCTGCACTGTTGATGCGTGACTCCTGCCCCTCATCTTCTGCGTTGCTACCTTTTGTACTATTTCCCATGAAACTACCACTGTCACTGCCTCATATGTACTACAACTCCCTCTCAATTCTGCATCTATCCACTTCTTCTACTGAAATTGATTTTTGACCATCACCATATACTTTATGAAGTAAACAAACTTTGTCTTTCCCATAGCTTTAGTGAGGATGCCAGACACCTGTTCTCCTGTACATATCCCCGCTAGACACATGTAAATGTGCTTCAACCAATCACGAACATAGGATTTTCAGAGAGCTTGATGCAACTTCGATTATCGCATAGAATGTTGGTCACTTCCATCTTTTCCTTGAGTACATTTACAAGTAGCTTCTAGAGATATATCAACTCACAAAAAGTAGTAATTTTTTCCATATATTCTGTCTCACTTGAGCTCAGAGCTAGAGAATTTTGTTTCTTACTCCACCAGGAAGTCATTCCTGATGCAATGTTGAAACAATACCCATTGGTACTTTTCCGATCTACTGAACTTCTAGCCCAATCTCCGTTAGTCAACCTATTTATTCTGATTTAATTGCGTCGGGTGTATCTCTATCCATGCTCAATTATTCCTTGTAGGTATCTAAGAACATGATTGGTTATTTCCCAATGTTCCCTCCTTTGTTCCACTAGGAACTGACTGAGGGTATTGATAGCGTAACAGATGTATGGCCTACTGTTGGAAAAATATAGCATGGGACCCAATGAGCTATATATAAAAGGTAGGATCAACCGCATCATCTTTGAATGTATCAATATTATTCTAGTTGGTGATCATTGGATTAGCCATGGGTGTATAGTCCTTCATCTTGAATATTTTCAATATTTCTATAACATATCTCCCTTGACCAAGAAATATTTCACCTTTCTACTGCCAAACTTCCAACCACAAAAAATAATGCATCAGTGCGAGATCCTTCATGTAAAATTCTACAGTGTGATTATCCTTGAAACACTTGATGAGCCTAGATTAAATTGTTAGGAATAGGCCATATACGTACATCACCAGTATCAAAGGATCATTCCCTACTTTAGATAATACAAATTGGGATTTACGTTGCTCTTGAGGAATCCCATATTTTTCAAGTAACAATCAATTCAACCATACCAAGCTCTAGGGGCTTTCTTAAGTCCATACAAGGTTTTCTTAATCCTACACATGTGAATCCTCTGCTCATGCATCTCAAATCCCTCTGGTTGTAAGATATATACTTCTTCTTCTTTCAACCCATTCAAGAATGCAATCTTGGCATACATGCGGTCAATATCCCACCCCATCTGCACAACAAGGGATATTAAAAATATAATGGAAGTATATATGGATACTGGGGTGAAGGTTTCTTCATATTCTATCCCCTCCTTCTAAGCCTAACCCTTAGCCACGGACCTAGATTTTTTTTTTCTATGTTTTGATCTACAACATATTTGATCTTGTAGATCCATCTCAAAACCACAACTGATATGTTCTAAATCTTGGTAACCACTTCCTAGAAAACATTCATCGTGATGAAGTTGTATTTCTCCAGCATTGCATCTACCCCTACCTGATGCTAGGCTGCCTCCTGAAAAATAGAGGGCTCCCCAACGTGAGGTAGAAAAGCTTCGTATCTATCTGGTTGTGTGGGCTACCTCTTCTCATTTCTAGGAGCTTCGATAAACCCCTCTGCGCCCTCAAAATATGTTGTAATTCCCTGCTATTCCTACCAATGGTAGTCGGTGGATCTTCCTACTCCTCCTCCTATGAATCCTCTTGAAATAAAACTCCAAGATCCTTGTACCCTAGGGAAGGAGTCATGCTAGTTTCTACTGGTTGTAGTGGTAGGATAAGTGGATCATATTCAAAATCCATTTTGGAAGACATCTCCTTGGATTTTCTAAAAGCTCTTTCCTCCATGAACTTTATATCCTGCCAAACTGCAATATTCATGTTGTTAGGAATGTAGATTCTATAAGCCTTATGATTCTCACTATATCCCACAAGATATCCCTTGTTCGTAGACCTATCGAATTCCTTCCTCTTTTCTTTGGGTACATGGAAATATGCAACACTACAAAATATCCTAAAATGGCTTACTTCTGGCTTCCAGCCAGTGAAGACACTTTCTAGAGTGATCTTACCCAATGCCCTGGGAGGAATCCTATTCTAAATATACACATTTTAATTACGAGTTTATTCCCATAGAAATTCGGGCATGTCCTCATCATACAACATTTCCCTTGAAACATCCACAATCGTTCTATTCTTCCTTTCTGCTACAGATTATATTGAGCAGTCCACTCCCTTCAAATGCCTTTCCTAGCACAAAATTCTATGAAGTGTTTATCAATGTATTCTCCACCATTATCTAATTGCAATATATTTATCATATTTCCTCTCACATTCCCAATTATAGCTTTAAACTATTTGAATCCATCAAAGACTTCATCCATTGTTTTTGGAAAGTAGATCCAAATTTTCATGGAATGGTCATAAATGCAGGTGGAGAGATATTTTTCACCACTAAGAGCTCTATTGGACATTGGTCCGTAAATTTCTGAGTGTATTAATCCCAACACAGTCTTAGCCATATTTATGCTCCTAAGGTAGGTTTCCTTGGCGTACTCTCCTAGTACGCACCCTCTAAAAAATTCCTCTCGCTTTCTTCTCAAATTTGGAATGCCTATGACAGTCTTATTTAGAATTTTAAAATCCCCATGGGGTAATTGTCCCATTATCCTGTTCCATAGTTCATTCAAATCTTTCTCACCAATATTTCCTATCAGTGCCATTGGAGATTCAAACTGCAACTTATACAATTTGTTTCTCCTGACTCTGATTTGCACCTTCTTCTATTAGGTCCCTATATTACTAGTGTAGTCCCTTATTTTCGTTATTTTAGCCCCCTTATTTTTATTTTTCTACCGCTATAACCCCAATATTGTTATTAATTTTCCCATACATTATTATTGTTTGGCTGGCTAGGATTATATGGTGACCCCATGGACTCCTATATATAGAAGGAGGTTTTTTCATTTGTATCATCCAA
>CM076570.1:717318645-717375767 GCA_034641835.2 Pinus albicaulis | reverse complement strand
ATTATTGTATAAGTCCTGAAGGTCATTCTAGGTAGCACATGTATGTGGGATTCATCATGTTATTTATCTGGCTCATGTTAGGCCAGCACATGCTTCATTATTGCATTCCGTGGTTTTCCGGGCACCTTATTCTCTGTACTTTGTCTCGGCGGGCATAGGTATGCCTTCCCCACCGCCTTTAGCATAGGTACCACTTCATAAACTAGAGACTTGTTGCACCTGTAATTCTCATCTCCTCAAGGTCTAGTCCTTTAGCACATCAGACAACATTACACTTCTCTCTCTCACTTCCCTTTTGATATCTAGTGATTGAGTTCTTACAACATACTTCAGTCATACGATTTGCTCCTAACACTCGTACGTTGGGGGGAAATCTGTTACACCATTTTTTTGGTCATCTAACCTATTATTATTAGATGAACCGAAGTACACCATGTAAGACCAATTTTACCCTAAGTAAAATTTCTTTCACCATATAAAATAACTCATTTGGTCATATTTGTAAAAATAAAAATTAATTAAATAAACCCTTATTTGTTTAATTATTTCTAAGAACAATTATTTAAATCATTATTTAAATAATATTCTTAGTTAAATTTGACTAAATCAAATATAAATAATTAAATAAACCATTATTTATTTAATTATATTCCCCTCATTTCCCTTAAATAATAAATAAATCATTTATTTATTTGTTATTTAGGAATTGACCCAAGTCAAAAACCCTTTTCCCTCCAACAAATATAATAAAATATTCCTAAAGGATGATTCTAGAATTTGATTAATAATATTTTATTCATGCACCGAGTTCTAGAACACCCCAATATTTGGTTATAAATAGAAGGGTTTTCCCCATTCATTAGTCACCTCCATTGCATTAGATCACTCTGGATCTACTCTTGGTCACCATTTTCCATTTTGCTTTATGAACTCCTGTTAAGTCCCATGTTTATTAGGGTTTCACATTAGCCAAAAAGAGAGGAATTTTAGATGCGGAAACAAGGGACTTCGGGAACCCATCTCCGCGGGGCTGAAAACACACTTTCTTATTTTTCTCTCAGGTGCCCCATTCTTTAATATAATATAAGATTCTTTTTATACATTGTTCTTGTCTTGTTCATTGGATGCATGGAGCCATTTTACATTTTATCTGCTTAATATCTTTTATGCTTAGATCTAATTTTATGCAGCAAACTTAAAGATATTTTTCAGCCATACTTGATGTTAAGGCTACTTGATATGCATAGCTAAAGTGATCTTTTACGACGAAAGAATCATACTAACATTGAGAGAAGAACAGATAGATGAGATCTATCATGGAGGATGTGAGATCTGTCACTCCTTTCTTTAGATCCATGCAAGATCTCTCCAAGGAGGGCAATCAAATGAAGGAGGAAGAACAGAGAGAAGATCCAAGAAGAAGATATGATGAGGAAAGCACTTCCTATGAGCAACAAAGAAGACCGGAGAATCCTAGATCTCCTCATAGATCCACTATGCCCGCTTTCTTTGGAGAAGGTGAGAGGTATAGAAGTGAAGAAAGGCATGAACCTGAGACTCATGAGACTCTTAGTCTATATCTTGAAGAGTACAAAGCACATTCTAGAGCTTTTAAGGAGAAGCTAACAATAGAAGGAAGAGGCATAATAGATTCTATTTTCCTAGATTTGATGGATCTTCCTCAAGCAATGTCAAGGCTTGGAGGAGGGAGTTAGATTAATTTTTCAAGCTACATCATGTGGCTGAAGAGGAGGCTATTCAAATTGCAACACTTCATCTCTTAGATGAAGCAGAAGATTGGTGGTTTGGGCACCTAAAGCATGCAAATGTGACCACGTATTCAAAATTCTTTCACAAGTTGAGGAAGAAGTTTGATATGGAGAAGACAGAGTTGTGCTACAAAGGGGAATCTCCCAAGGAAACCAAGGAGAATGTCAATCTTGTCACTCTGGACAAGAGGTCACTATTTTCACCACCTGCTGCAGAAGTACTTGTATCTGGAGAAGAGACACCTGCATCTTTGCAAGACAGCCTTGAGCTCTTAACATATGGAGTCCCATGCATGGATCAGGAGCTGCAAGAGGAAGAGGAGGAGGATACCAGTGCTGGTACACTTGAAGAAAAGAGGCCATCACTCTTAGTAGCAGTTGGAGATACTATTTTCCCGGTTGGAGGAACTCTTGTGTTCTGTCAAGAGGTTCCCACATATTAGTTGATCCAAGGTATGCACAAAATTTCGGCACATAGTGTTTCAAGATCAATGCATGACCAAGGATTAGAACAAAATGCTGATTTGAAGCAGAAACATATCACAGCGCAGAGGACCCTTGATCTAATCAAGGAGGAGACTGAAAACTATCCCTGTTCATCATTGTTGAGCTACATTCAACCCCTTGAGTTGAGATGTGGAGTTTTAGGAAATGGGATTAGCATTATCCTATGTACAATGACTAATTATGAGATCAGTATTGTGCTTTACTTTGAGACAGCATATGTATTACCTTGCAGATCTACAATGATGTCACTTAGTAGCTATGACAAAGAAAGGGCTTCATCATTCCTGGAGCATTCTGAAGGTAGCTTCACTCATGAAGCAATGGAAGAAAAGATGATAAATGGTAGACATATTGAAATGAGAAACCTTTTCTCCTTTCTAGATGACCCTTTCTCAATGAGCCTCTCACTGCTCAAAGAGGAACTTCTACTTGCATTAGATCCAAAAATTCTTTGGTTTTGGAGGGCATTTGATGGAGAGAGAATCTCATGAGAGATTCATTTTAACATTTCATGAAATGAAAAACTCTTCAACAGTTTGGGAAGGATGGCATTCTACAAAGGGAGGATGCCATGATTATGCAGTACCTCATTCATCATCCCCATGGGAGTGAATGGGTAAGGATGATAAGAAAGGGGTTGCAAAGCCACTTGCAGACTTGTATGGGCCAGCATGTTGGGCTACGTTGGCTACCATTGGGAGAATTCTGTCACTCTCCAAAGGCACCTATTTTTCTGATCCATGCCTTGAAAAACACATATGAAATGAAGAAGGAGGCATGGCTGAGCTGGCTGCTCTTGGGTGAGTATGGATACCACCCAATAGCTCATCATTTTGAATCGTACCTTGTTTTTCAATGATAAATTGCAGCAAGGGAAGGCATGTTCATTTTTGTTTCACTTGAGAGAGTTTGGCCACCACACGACATCTCCCATGTCTATGTGTTTTGTATTGTGTAAAACTTGGCATAATGATCTCATGATGTGCATTGATGATGTTTCTGTGTATGGGGCTGATGTGACATCTCATATGTCCATTAGTATGATTTTTTTTCATGATGCACATGAGGAGGAGAGAAAGCAGCAAGATCTCTTGTTGCTTGGATTGCTTTTGGGGGAGTTTGGCTTGTCCATCTTACATGGAGGAGATAGAGGATGGCAGCAAAGGGCCTTACTGCGGTGGTTATTGTTAGGAGAATATGGTTTGACATCTTTGTCTACCCATATTACTTCTTCCCTTCTTATTTTGCATAACCTTGGAATGATGGATTTTGGGTCCAAAAAAGCCAACAGGGCTAAGTATGAGAGCATCTCAATGCTCAATCTAATCCATGAAACATGAGATGAAGATATGTATTGTGTGATGGAGCTTTTCCCTTGTGAAGAGAACAACCTTATTGTATGAACCTCATGTATTGATGATGATGTTGGAAATCATATGGTTTTCACTTGGTACTTCATGATGGAAGGGGGACATCTAACTAAACAGTTGGAGGTCATTCTTTATGTTTTTAAAAGACAACTTTGGAACCAAACATACATAACCTATTGCAGCAAATGGAGGAAGCCTTCCTTATGTGGATGCCATATGGAGGGGAATAGATGGCCTTGCATCTACTTTTGGATTTTCTTGAGGACAAGCAACATTTTTCTGGGGGGGGGGGGTGGGGGGGCACTGTAATATTCCCAAATTTTCACATTACATTTGGAATATTAGAGTCCTTGATTTTATTAATGAATTAAGTAAATAAAAGGGTGGAGGGACCCACAATCCTCAATAAGAATAAATATCCACTTTGTGTGTGTGAATGTGGATTAATCTATACTAGATCTGCAAAAGAGGTAGTTGAGCAACTACTAATGTGAATGAAATTGGAGATCATGTCTCATTTAATGAGAGAGATCATGGAGGGTTGATTTAGTCAACTAAGATCTTGAAGATGTCAAACAAAGGGTCATTGAGAATTAATGATCAAGTGGTGTAGGATCATGTGCAAATGAAGCAAACATGATGGAGGAGGTGTACATTACACCTAGACTGTTTGGTTGATTTGGTCAAACAACGCTGTCCCACTTGGAGGATATTATCCACATGAGACAACATAGTCGAGATTAGGGCCAAGTATTGGGATGGCTCAATATTTATATAGGAGATGAAGGAAAAGGTGAAAGAATATTGGATTAATTTGATGTATGATATTTTAGATCTGGAATTGTCAAGTGACATTCCACTACAATCTTGGGCTGTTTAGTAGAGATTACAGGTGTTGTTTAGCACAGGGTGTTCCCGAGCGGGAATCCATCCTCTTTATTTGAGTGATCTCTAAGGAAGAGGTTTGTACTTCATTATACATCAGGCTTTAAGTGCCATTTCCATTTCCTACTTTCTACAAAACATTCATATTCAGAAAACTGCGTTTTTCTGAAGATCAGTTTGGAAGGTGGTAGTTGTCTTCGGTACTACAGCTGGAGAAAAGGGTGAGGGATTATTCCCATCACTTGGGCTTATATTGCAGCATTTCCAGAGCCACATTGCAGATCTGGCATCAGGCCAAAATTTATTGACCTCCTAGCAGCAGTATTCTCTCCAAGGATAACGCTGTCCATACTGCAAATCTGAAAGGAGGAAGGAAGTTGCTAGTATTTCAGCTAGCAATCCAATGGAGGATCATTCCTTCACATTTCCATTAGTCTTACCATCATCCTGGATCTTATTGCAACATTTTTCAGCAGACAGAAGGTCTCTCTTTCCCTCACAACACAGTTTTCAGAGGCAGTTGTGTTGCAGCAGCTGTAATCATCTTTTGGAGGGTTGAGAAGCTAGATCTAGAGGTCCTAGGTCATAGATTTGAGGAAGGGATCAACCCTTCAAGCATAGATATGATCTGAGCACATATTTCAGCCATCTATTCTTCAGATCTATCTTCAGATCTGTATTTCCTAGCAGATCAAGGATCAAACCCTAGGGAGGTGATTTTTCCAAAGTTGCAGATCTAGAAAATCCTTTCTGGGTTATCTTGGGAATCCATCACAGTGGCCAGATCTTGAATCTTGGCATCATCAGAGCTCCAGTTTTGAGTAGATCTGCATTTCTCTTTTCAGCCTGCAACTCCATGTTTATATTCTGCTGAAGAGACAATGCAGTATTTGCTGCAGAGCCTCAATAGTTACGTTGTACCTGCTTCACACATGTTTTCTAGGTGATATTAGCTCATCTTTTTGGCTAGATCTACCTATATCTTGTACTTGTGTAACTGGTTCATCTCCAATATAATAAAATGGCTTAGCTCTTTCTGCATATTCTGATTAGTACTTAGATTTATTGTCTATCTTGCTATTAGTTCTTACATTGTGTGAAGTATTGCTGCATGTTCCCATTTTGGGATATTACACTAGCCTCCACTAACTTACGCCATTCCCGGTCGAATATCTCCACTCCCTTTGTCACGATTGCTAAATATCTTAGTGATTTTACTGGTGCTTCTTCTTTCTGGATCATATTAGTAACAACCATGACGGTTCTAAATCGGTCGACCACTCCATGCATGCTCAGATCTTCAGATGGGAGTTCATTGATATGCTTGATGTATCTCTTTGCTGCTGCTACATTTTCATCTCCTTCCCTGCGACTTACCTCCAACTGTACCTTATAGTATCGGATGGCATTCTTCTTATCATTGGCAAGCATGATGAGCTCCCAATGCTCTTTCACCTCTGCTATGATCTCTGTCTAGGCTATTTTCCTAGCTTCCACCAATGACATATTTCCTTTAATGCGCATCTTCAAATCCTTGATCGACTTCTCGTGTCCCTGGGCCTCCTTGCGAAGGGTCTCTACCTCTTTATGGAGGAATAAGACTGTATTCTGGTTTTCTGAGTAGGCCGCCTTGGCTTCGTCCAGGGGTCGCCGAGTGGTACGTGTCTCATCCTTGGACATCTTCAGGTCGGCCAGAGCCTTGGTTAGCTGCTCTGGAGCACGTTGAGGATCCTCTGGTACCTGCACTAAACACATATGATTACCATGAGCCAGTTGCAACTCAGACAGTTTCTCCCTTAATCTCGCATTCTCTTCCTCCTTCTAAGCAAGCGTCTCCTCTTTCTAAGTAAGAGCCTCCTCTTTCTGAGCAAGAGCCTCGGAAAGAGCCTCTTTTTCCTTCTCAACTTTGGCTAGCTCCTCTGTTTGGATGCATTCCAAACGAGGGATGTTTAGTTTGCGCCGAAGCTCCTACAACTCCAACTCAGTTTTGCTTAGAAGATTCTGCACTGCTGAGTTGGGATCAACTCCCTTACCTCTTATCATATTTTTGCAGTCCTCCAACTGTGTAGCAAGAGCTTTAGCACTTGCTCTTTCCCTTTGCTGAGTGATCTTCATCTGAGCCAATCTCCTTTCCGCTTTCTCCAAGGCGATGATATGCTTTAGCACTTCATTTTGCAGCATGTCCCCAATGGACTTGTGCAGATTTAACTTATCAGACAAAGGAATGGAAGCCAAATTCAAAATTATTTCCAAGGCTTTGTACTTGGATCCTGGAGATAGGGGATGGGAGGATGAATGCTGGAAAGCAAAGATAAGTTGGTCTTTCTCCACATCTAAGGCTAAAGTGAGCCTAGTATGATGCTTGTCTACAAACTGAGACAGTCCTGCCCTCAGCTTCTCCCTTGCGGATTGGTTCTTGGCCTCAATCTGCTCTCTTGTTTCTTCTTTATCCAACGTGACAACTTGTGAAAGCTCTGAAGGTGCAGAGGAAGAAGCGGGATCATATGAGAGTTGAAAACCTAGTCGGTCTTTGTCACGACCTGTGAGCAGTGAGGCTTCATCATCACGGTCCGGTGTTATTCCCTTGAACCTTCGAGTTCTCTTGTCTCTTTTTGGGGTCGTCTTCCTCCCCCTCCTGATCCAGTGAATCTGATCGATCAAGGTTTCTGTTCCCGGAGACCTCATCACCTTGTTCTTGTCTCTTTACCTTTGGAAGGCAGGGATTGTTACAGTAAACACAAAAATAGAAGAAAAGAGATATCCTTTCAAATAAGCCGGTTCGAGGGGGCAACCTCCAATACATTACATAAATGCACAATTCTTGGATGATACAATTTACAAAACCTCCTTTCTGGGAGTCCATGGGGCCATAATGTAATCCTAGTGGCCAATATAATCCTGTCGACCTAACAATAATAATTTAAGGGAACAATAATAACAATATGGGGAGTTGGGGGTACAATAATAACAATAAGGGGGCTACACTAACATAATAAGGGGCTACACTATTAATATGGGGACTTAACATGCCCCTCTCCTTCAAACAAGTGTTGTCCTCAACGCTTGATTATTTCTTGATGCTTCTGTATAAAATTCTCATCCTCCCATGTGAAATATTTTACAGGAAAGTTCTTCCACTTGCTAAGATACTCTGAAATTGATCGTACTTTTCGAGTTCTTGTTTCTATGACTGCTTCATAACTTCTTTCGATGTGATGTTGATCTTCCTGTTGTTTCATTAGATTCTGCACCAAAGTTGGGTTATCCTTTGAGAGTTGGAGAACTTGTTGTTGATGCTCGATGTGATATTCCACTAATTTATCATCCATATTTGCTATTATTTGATCCTTCAAAACATCCAACTTAGCCTCCATTTCTGATTTTAAACCATCTATTTCATCTTCAATTGCTCTTCGTAAGATCGAAACTTGTTGCACTTGGTACCGTAATTTTGATATCTCATACTGCAACTCTTCCTCTTCATGCGTCATAGTATAGCTTTCCAAAGGCTTAATGGGTGTTGAATTATTTTTAGGGGCCATTTTATAATCCAATACTGATATCTATTCTAAAATATTCCCTTGCAATCAATTCAACTTGATTCTTCAAACAAGACTTATGCAATTCGGAAACAAATTCACACCTTTTACTAGCTTTTAGGAGCTCGATATTGAAATTGAATTATCTCTGTAATTGAAAATCTTCGATATCTCAAATTCAGCCCTGTAGTAGCCCTCTGAAGCTTCTTTCAAATGCCACAGGTATGACCTGATTTGGATTCTCCAAGACCAAGTTGTGTCCAATCTCCCACAATGACCTAATTATGGACTCGTTCAGTAGAGCGAACTTGTACGACTTGAAACGTGTCATTGTTTCATCCTTCATCTCTGAAATTGATAGCCAAGAAACTATAGTTTGTGTACTTGCAACCACTTTTTACGGAACTCCAATCCGATGCCCAGAGAGAGAGCTATTGAACTTTTCCCACGATCACCTCTTTGAGATGAAATTTAGCTACCTGAAAAAGCACTACATTCCACAGATCATATCTCAAAAAATATTGTAAACCAAGCTCTGAAATTTTTTGATGAATTTCCTCAGGATTTCAGCTTCGCACCATATGAATTTTGTATTACCGAACCTTCGTAGAAAAAATTTATAGCGAAAATTCCACGATTACTTTGTTTGAGGCCGAAAACAGACTCTAACTTCCACAAATGATATCTCCAAAAATTTTGCGAACTAAGCTGCGAAATTTTTAGAAAATATTCTCGAGTTTTAAACTTCGCACCCTAAAAATTTCAACTTCTAAAACTTCGTAGGAAAAAAGTTATAGCGAAAATGCCACGATGACCTGTTTGGAGCAGCGAAACCCTAGAATCCAAAGCTCTGATACCAAATGTTGTGTAACCAACTTCAAAAATAGAAGAAAAGAGATATCAACGCCTTAGAAATAAGCCACTTCGAGGGGGAAACCTCCAATACATTACATAAATGCACAATTCTTGGATGATATAATTTACAAAACCTCCTTTCTATATATAGGAGTCCATGGGGCCATAATGTAATCCTAGTGGCCCACAATGTAATCCTAGCCGACCTAACAATAATAATTTAAGGGCACAATAATAACAAAATGGGGGTTACAAGGGTACAATAATAACAATGAGGGGGTTACACTAACAACAATAAGGGACTATACTAGTAATATAGGGACCTAAGATTAAATATATTGTCATATTACCAGCTGGACCACGGTGGGGCTCGCCGATGTTGTTGGGTCAAAAGTTGAGGAGTCGTCCCCCATCTTGCCCCCGAGGGAGCTCCTCCAATTGGCCTGGGGAAGCTGACGTCATCTCTCCCGGTGGGTGGTCGCCACCTTCCTCTCCCAGGCACCGTCGGAGCAGTGTAGTCTATCTCCTTGGTGGGTGGCGCCGCTACTACCATGGATTGTGCCACATAATTGGAGGATGTGCAACCACGGTGGTATGCTTGCATGGGGATGTGTCAAGGGAGCTATGGTGCTTCCCTTTAGCCTCCCGATTTTCCCATTCTTCATTTTTTGCTTCATTGAGTTGGCTCCCCGTGTTGTATTATTCCTTCATGAAAGTCACAAGCCAACACAACCTAAGACCCTAGATGATAATGGATGACATGAACTCTGATTGGAGTGAAGGGAGCAGCATTTCAGACCTAGACACATTCAATGAACACAATTTTATTCGAAATTGACTTGAAAAAAAGAAATTTTGACCTAGGACCAGTACTAGGTAAACCTGAAAGAGTATGTTGATGACTAAAAATTAAAACACTAACAAAACTGACAATAAAATTTATATCCAACAAACTGAGATTAGAATTTGTCATCAATTTGGCCAACCCTTGACCCTTTATCAACTTGGTAGGCTTAATCTCCATATCATACTCCAGAATTGTTGCTATCCATCCACCTTTTCAACCTTCAAGATGAGGTTGTGTTAAAATTACCTTTACAACAACATTTGGAACATAGGTAATCATATGGGAATGAAGCGCATACACCCTAAAATTCTTCAACACCTTTACCAATGCATACGCCTCTTTCTCCATAATATTATACATGAGGGAATAATCCCTCAAACCTCTACTAAATAATGCTATGGGTTTCTCATTACCTTGCTATTTTTTCTGCATGAGGACCGTTGCAATAGTGTGTTTGGATGAAAAATAAAAAATGATGAAATCTTTAGGATAATTTGGACTTGCCAAAGTAGTAGCAGTAGCCAAAGCATTTTTAATCTCTTCAAAATATTTCTTAGCTTCAACAATACATCTGATTTCACTTTCCTTCATTATCATGTAAGTCAAAAATCTTATAATTTCTACTCAATTAGTAATGAATCTCCTCAAGACGTTAACTCAACCCAAAAATGACAGTACCTCCTTTTTGTTCCTAGAAAACCAATTTTATGAATTACAAACACTCTGTTTGGATCAATTTTGATACCATCTTTTGAGATGATATGCATGAGTGTATTTTCCTCCTCCATTGAAAAATGGGACTTATTTGGGTTTAAGGATATGCCATACCTCCTGCACTTCTCAAAAAATTGTCTCAAATGCTTCAAATGGTCAAAATCAGAATCTGAAAAAATAGTGATATCATCAAGATAAATGACGATAAACTTATCCTTTTCATAGACGAATGCAATGTCCATGGCCCTCTAAAAGGAAGGCCCTGCATTCATCAACCCAATGGGAATTTTGGTATACATGAAAGTTCCCCATGGAGTGATAAAATTTGTATTTTCTTGGTCATCAGGATGCACCAAAATATGATTATATCCTAAAAATACATTAAGCATGGACATCCTTCCTGGGCTAACAACCCTTTGCAGTATGTGATCCATCTTAGGCAAGGGGTAGTTATCCTTAAGAGAGACCTTGTTGATATTTCTGAAGTTGACACAAAGCCTTATATCTCAAGTCTTCTTCCTTACATGTATTAAATTAGAAAATCATTTTGAAAACCTTAAAAGGAACAATAAATTTTGCATCAAACAATTTTCTAACTTCCTTTTCAATAAGGGGGAGTAATAATGGGTTTGTTCTTCTCAAATTTTGTTTGAAAGTATTTCTATATTGTTTGATTGGGATGGTATGTTGTATGATGCTCTTGTCATACACTTTAAGGTCCTCATACCCCCATGAAAACACATATGAATAATCCCTCATTAGATCAAGGTATTTCTTTCTAACTTCAAGAGTCAAGGATTTTGAAAGTTTAACAATATTAGGATATTGTTCCTATTCCTATATTGCATTCTTCTACTTTTGTTTCAAAGGGAATCACTCTAGGATTCTTTGCCACATTGTTTTGGTCAAATAATTCTTCAAGAGGCACCAAACCCTTTGGAATTGTGTTGTTTTTAAACTGTATAACATCATTTTTTTCCATATGATTTATAAAACCATCCAAATATGATCCTAAATTATTTTTTTCATCCCCCCCAAATTTTTTTTCTTGATCTTTATGTGCATTAGAAAATTCTTCATTCATTTGCAGAAAACTAACACGTTGTTTATCATCTTTGAACACTTGCCAATACTTCACATTATCAGGGATTATCAGGGACTGGTGGCCTATGTTTAAATTGTATTTCATATTTCCTATTAGGATAAATAAGAATACTAAATGTACTATATGAGGTGGCCAATACATCAACAATTTCATTTTTCTCTCTAGTAATTAACTACAAATTATATTCATGAAACATTTGCAACATTTATATAGGTTCCCATCCGAGGATGTTTGGTTTGATACACACCTTTAATTTGGTTAATAACCAATTCTGAATCCCCATCAACTGAAATTCACTTCACTCCCAAACCTTTCAAAGTTTGCAGTACTATAATCATCACTTCATATTCAACCATATTGTTTTTATAGTCAAAGGCCATTTTGTAAGAACGCACCCTCGACTTGTCCACCTTTGGTTTCATTATCCATACTCCAGCTCCAATAGCTTCTTTACTGAACATGCCATCAAAATTAATTTTCCAAAGTCCCTCTTCATCACCATTGCGTTCTGATTTTTTCTCCTGCAATTCACCTACAATCTCCTCTGATTTTCTATCCATGTTTTGATTATCTTCCTCCAAACATAGATCATTATATAGAATGAAAGAATCCATATCAAAATGCGTTGAATAAATAGGATAATTTTAAGGATTTTCCTTAACAATTAGCATGTACTTCATCAAGGTTTCTCAATACAATCTTCTCGGCTATCCAAAAAAAGGAATTGTGGCATATGACATGTCCATATATAGAGTGCAGTTCAATTTTGCAGATCATTATCTTGACAGAAACATACCAAACTTTGGGGGAAATGTCAGCCACAACTATGTCCATTACTAAGATCATTGTTGGGATTTGAGTGAGAGATATGATCCAGGTGGATATTGGTTGCCACCCGCCTATTACAATTCGATTGCCACCATTGTTTCTTTCAGTTTTCAGTTTCCTTAATTGTAGCACAATTTACTATTTTTGGCAGTTTTTCGGGTCCTGAATTTCTGAAGCCATTTTGAGGCCCTAAAAGAAGTTTTTTTGGGAAAACATGGGGACAACATGGGTCTTTAATTAATTTTTTCCACTCAAAGGTTGTAGCACTTGGATAAATATTTCTAACGAGGTATTGCGCATGTCAAATGAAGATTGTATGCCAAAGTTACATCCCCAGGAAGTTGATGTACCAATTTACCCAAATGGGGCCCATAATTTTGGTGCTTCATCTCCTAGGGTTAGGTTTTTCGATGTTTAGGGTTTTCCATTATTTCTGAATAATAAATAGGCCTTAGAGCCTCATTGTAACACAGTTCAGAGGCATGTAGCCACCACATATCTTCTCAAAGATAAGCTACCATTGCCCGAGCTAGTTTATTTCCATTATGTATGTAAGAATATTTCAGTCTTTGATATTAATGACATGAATTTATATTTCTAATACATCTCTGTGTACATGTTTATATTTTTATTTCATTTCATTCCTACATAAATTTAGATCAGTGGTATCAGAGCAGTATGCTCTTTCACTGTTTTTATTTGAATGTCTCCAACGAGGTCAAGGTATAAGGAGTTAGGACTCAATCTAGTTGAACCCTTGCAAGATTAGCCTTGCAAACCCTAACGAAATCCCATGGAAGACAAAAATAAATATGGGTGAGTAGGATATCCTATTAAAATATTTCTCGAGGAGGCCCTCAAGAAACAAAGGAACATGATGATGGATAAATTTTCCTAGATCCTTCACCGTATGCCCACATGTGACACATATTCATCCGGAAGCCACTTTGTAGGTGCCACTCCATTTAAGGTATAATTTAACTTTTACATTCCCACATTTGAAGGCCAAATATATGGAGATGCTGTAGATAAATGGTTAAAACTATTGGAAGGATATTTTTCTGTTCATAATTTTTCCAATAGGGAAAAGATAACTTTTGTACTCTTGAAAGTCACCCCATACGTGAAGGACTGGTGGGAAACCTACTGTGCACAAAAGGATGAGGGGGAACCCTCACTATTCTTAGTCTCACCCATTTGGAATTATTTCCGAGATGCCATCAAGGAATAGTACTACCCTGTTGGGAGCTATGAAGAAAAGTACATACAATGGACTACCTTGCGACAACAGAGGGATCAATATTTGCATGAGCTGAAAAATATTTTCCATACCTTGCGCAAAACTTTGGGTATAAAATATTATGATAAAAGTATTTTTCTCAAGTACCGCATTTGTTTGCACAAATAAATTCAAGAGGAAACGGAGTTCCTGGACATCTCCTCAGCTGTTGCAGCATACCAATATTTTTCCAAAATTGAGCAGAAATTCAAGAAGAAGAAGCAAGACTTTTAATCTGCAAACCCAAAGCAGAAAAAAGGTGTCGCCCAAGCCATAGAGGAAAGGACAAAGCTCGAACTTTACCCCACATGGCAACTCCTTGAAGCCGAAAACCAAGGGTGACATGAAGGAAAATAAGGACACCGACAAGTGGTGTAAGTTCCATAAAATCCTCACTCATAACACATATGAATCTCACACAAAGCAAGCACTGGTTTTCCGAGATTAGAGACTCAAAGACGGATGCATGTTCTTATTATAATATGGAACTCAATAAGGAAACTGACAAGGGTAAGTAGGTCATTGATGCAAAACCCAACGCGACGGTAACCACCACCAAGCTAAAAAAGGTGGAACCCAAAGATATAGAGGAGGGGGAGCGCCTCTTTCAATCACATATGTGAGTGAAGGGCTCATCGCTACAATCCATTGTTAATAGTGAGAGAAAAAAGAACCTCATTTCAGAAGAGGTCGTGAAGTGTTTGGGCCTACCAACCACACCACACCCACAACCGTACACCATCGGGTGGCTTCACCAAGGACGAGATATTTGCATTAGCCAACAGTGTCTCCTTCCCTATAGCATCAAGCCCTTCATGGATGAGGTATTGTGTGATGTATCTCCTCTTGAAGTTTATGATGTATTATTAGGCCAAACATACTTGTGGAAGCATCATTCTGTGTATGATTCTAGGCCTTGCACTATTATTATTTATTTGGGTAATAAGTTATAGATGATACCAGAGTTAGCAATTCCTACCAGCATCTCTCTTATCTCTGCTAAGAAATGTAGTAAGATAATCTCCCAGACCATAATTTTTTTTTTCTTTTTGACTCACTCTCAAAGTAAGGGGGAGATTTTAGCCACATCCATGGCCCCCAGGAAGGGTTCCTACACATAGCAGAAGCAGGTGGATACAATTTTGGAAGAATACAAAGACATATTCTCCTCCTCCATAGGGGTACATTTACACTAGCAGGTTAAGCATTTGATCGATCTGACTCTTGAAGCACCTCTACCCAATGGGCTGATATATAATCGTTCCATTTTGGAAAATGAAGAGATCAAGCAGAAAATATAGGATTTTCTCCAAAAAGGGCACATCCAACCAATTTCGTCACCTTGTGGGATCTCGATTATACTTGTACAAAATAAGGATGGGACCTCGTGGCTCTGCATTGATTATAGGGCAATAAAAAATTCATTGTTAAGAACAGGTATCCCACGTATTGATGACCTTCTGGACCAAATCAAGGGGGCCAAGTGTTTTAGGAGGATCGAACTGAAATTTGGCTATCACCAGTTCCAATAGAGCCCACAGATGTATGGAAGACTGCCTTCAAATCCAAGTAAGGAATTTTTGAATGGTTGGTTATACCCTTCGGGTTGAAAATTTCCCTTGCTACTTTTATGAGGCTAATGGATGACATATTGTGACCCTTCACCAACTCATTCGTGGCTGTCTATCTAGATGATATCCTCATCTTCAACAATAGTTTGGAAGAACACTTGCGACACATTTAGTAGGTCCTTCAAATGCTTCAACAACACAAACTGTGTTCCAACTTTCAGAAATGAACCTTTGGCATGAGCCAGGCCCAATATCTAGGTTACATCATAGATGAGCGTGGCATGTGTTAGCACTCCACTAAATCTCTGAGGTTGAGAAGAGACCAACAAAGGTAAGCAAATACAAAGCTCTCACGAAGTAGCTAGACCTACTAGGCAGGAGTGGGATCTCTCCAAGGGATCACAACCAAGATTGTTGGATCAATTATGTTTTAGGCTAGGTTAGTAGCACCAGGGATTTGATTCATTGATTTGGGTGCTGGATGAGTGAATTGGGTAAAAGAACTAACTAGGTCAGGGAAAATAAGATCAGAATTGTATACATATGATGGGGAAAGGTAGGTAAGCACTCTAACACTTTAGGGTTCTTAGGTGAGATGGATCATACTGGTGAGGTGCTAAAAAGAGCATGACAGTACATGAATTATTTTTAAACTGAAGAACTGGAACAAATTATGGTGATTCTCTGAAAACATAGCATAAGTGATGTATTCTGCCTATCAAACTTGAGAAATCAACATGTTGTAGAGCTTAAATGAACATGAATAGTAAAAAACATTCAAACATATGCAGAAGAAGAAGATACTATGCCAAAGTACAGTACCACATGAATCCCAAAAGAATAACTCCAACTCATCCAATATATTCCTACCAAAATCTTAATACACTAGTGTCTCTGATCAGTACAACAGAATCCAAATTGTGAAATGAGTCAAGAAGTGAAAGATATATCCATCAAACAACTTCTCCCAACCTTAGGGGTCGAATCCCTGAGTTGAGGAGTTGATCCACAAAAGTCTGAACTGATACCTAGACTGTAGGGTGGTCAAACTGACTCATCCCTAACTCTAATGAAACTGATTCATCAATCCTATGAAATAATTTTACCTAATGTATTTACCCCTAAGTAACTCATAAACATAATTATTACATTTAAATCCATGAATTACATTAGTAAAAACATGATTTTCCAAGGAGAAAGTCAAAATTTCAGAGAAAATTTAAAATTATCAGTCCCTGGTCAGGAGCACAGCACCATCTTGTAGCTAAGTTTTGAAGGGGTTCCCGATGTCCAAATTGAGCTTAGGATATCTCATTAGAAAGCCTATTCTAGTTTCCATATTTATGCTTATTTTCCAAAATTGACTAGATTTGACCCTCCAAAAGGTCAATCTCCCAAGACTGGTGAAGAGTGCAACGACAGGCTCAAAAAGAGGGCAGAAACATAGTTTTTTAGGTGTTTTTTAACTTTTATGTTGACCAGTTTACCAAAATTTTCTTAACAAAGTTGCTAACCTGCATGTCTTCATCATTTTGAATCCACTAGTGGTCTTGGTTTGACCAATGGAGGTCCCTAGAAGAAGTGCAACACCTAGGGTGATGCGCTTCTGATAGTCAAATTGTCTAGTGACTGTCAAGAAATGCACAAAAGCTCAAAAATCTTCGAAATTGCCCAAAACTTTGAAAAAATTTGCAGAATGGTTGTTGATGATGTGTGTTAAGCATGGAGGGAGGCCTCATCAAGGATTTCAAGCTTCCTCTTCTCCTCTTGCATGATTAGGTTATCAAGCTTTGACTTGACCTTCTTGAGCTTAGGCCTTTCAATTTGGTTTCTTTTGCAATAGTGCTTTTCCATCCTCCTCTGTATGTCATTATATTTCTTTGCCTTCTCCAGGAGGTTCTCAAGATGGTTATTAACCCTCTCAAACTAATGCTCCCGATTCTCATTTATCATCATGGAAAATTGCTCATTCAAGGTGAGCTCATCTACTAGTGCTTTTTACTTTTGCTTCTCTAATTCTAAAGCTCTTTTCAGGCCTCTGGTCCTTGGCCTCTTTCTTGACACTTGGTCTTATTCCTCATCAGGATCACCATATTTATCATAAGCCTCATCAAGCAAGAAATTTTCCTTATTTTCTTCCATCTTTGACTTGAGAAGTTGCATCTCCATGATTGTCTGCTTGGTTTGGAGTTGATTGTTTTCCTTCACAAGAAAAGAAATGAAAAACTTAGATCTATCTAAGTTAGTCTAAAGCTCTCTAATTTTGGCATCCTTCTCCTTGATATTCAAGGAAGTGTCATAATCATTTAGTTGATCCAAGTCAACAAGATCAAATTCTGTCTCTGTTTCATGGAGGTCTTCCTCCTCATGCCTGACTTCCTCATGAACATCTGTCTCTGTCATCTTTTGCTTTCCCTTATGTACCTACTTTGCTGATGAAGAAGGCAAGATCCCTTCCACAACCTGTGGGTCAAACACTTACCTATGCTCTCTCTGATATGTTCTAGCCAATGTGCCCATTTAATCTCTTTTAGGCTTGCTGGCCATAGCTTTGCTAGGTGATCCAATCTGAATCTGAAATGGTGATGATGGTGATGAAATGGGTATAGTTGGCTGAGTTGATGAAGAAGTAGGTGTTGTGGGTTGAGATGGAGGAATAAATGTGGTAGGATGAGATGGGGGAGGCATATCTTCAACATGTTGAGCTTGTGGAGTAGTGAAGATGTCATTGGCAATGAAAGTATCCCATGAGATGTTCAACTGGTTAAGGTGATGGAGGAAAATGATCTTGATGAGAGAGTGGTGAAAGATGTTGTTCATCTGTTGGTCATAATATATCTTCTGTACAATGTCAATGCTCCTGAATAGATAATATGGAATATTGAGCCTCTTAACACTTGTGAAGTGCATGAGTAGTCTAATATGATAGGTATAAAGTCTAGAAAACCTTCCTTCACAAGAGAGGTACTTCATGATTATTTTCATCATGGGGGCATACCTATCAAGGAGGTAATTGAAAGGAAAAATTCTCTTTCCTTCATTTTTGTACCTTGGATTGATGTATGGCTCATAATAGTGATCATCCAAGTCTTTTTCCTTGAACCACTTCTCACCTACATTTGGAATTCCAATGGAAGATACAATGATGGCTGAGGATATGGTGAAAGTAACACCAACAAGGGTCACTTGATTATCCCGAAGGTTTGATATGAAAATTCTAATCAAAACATGGTGGTGTTGGACTCTTTTTATCATTTCAGAAGAATCAAAGCATTCAACATGCTTGAAATAACTAACAGTCATGGGAGATGCCATTAGTTCTCTGGTGTTGGTGGGCTCAAGTCTAAGAATCATTCATCCCTTATGTGTCCTTCTCTCTTCCTTCTCTTCTTCCTCCATGTAGTCTCTGTTTTCCTCCTACATGGTATTTTGGTCTAGAAACCCTAGGGATGAGGAAATGGGAGTGGGGAGGTTTAGGGAGTGGGGAATGGGGTAGGAAAAATTAGGAAGATAGGGGAAGGGGTTAGTAAAGGGGGTTAAAATGTTTAAGGAATTGGGAATGGTAATTTTATTACATGTTTGATGGTAATGGGTGCCTAGGAAATTGAAATGACTAGCACTTAGGGTTTAGGGGAAAAGGGATTTAGGGACAGAGATATAGTAATGTAGGGTTTGGGATAGGTTTCACTGTGATGTGAGAAGGAATTTGAGGTCTTAGGGAATCAAATTTGGAATGAGGGAATGAGATTAGGGTTTTTAACTGGACCAACTCCAAATTTTGCATGAAAAATCAAACACCATGAGGTGGAAATTGCGTCTTACTTACTTGTGAAGAGATGGTGAGATCCTTTGTTGGAGGTTAGAAGCAATTTGGATGAATTTTGGAGCTTATTGAGAAAAAATTCCAAGAGCACAGTGTCTTTGGGAGGAGTGCATCACCCTCTCTACTAGGAGTGCAGCACCTCTTGTCCAGAAGCACAACGCCACCAAAAAAATCAATGTTTCGCCCTTCAAATTGGAAATTCAAGCTATGGAACTGATAGGTCAATGTTATGAGGAACAAATAAGAGTTAATTTGATGTCTTGATGAGCTTTATACTTGGTGGATTTTATTTCTTGGGCCTTGGGACCAACTTTACCTTCTTCACATTCATCTTTAAACTTTGAAATTATACCTTTTCACTACGACTTCATTCTTTGAAAATTGATCATTTGATGGATTGAGACACTTAGATTTTGAAATTTTGATGCTTTGGCATATAAAAATTTGAGTTGGAAGCTTGGGAGCCATGAACTTATTACAAATTGAGTGACATAAAATTACATAATGAAAAATAAAAATTACATTTTGAAATCAAAATTACACCTTGAAATAAAAATTACTCCTTACAAATCATCTTTAGATGGTAAAGAGAAAATATTTGATCACTCTCTTAATTGATGGTCTTATGCAATGGAAATAGTTTGTTATTGGACCTTGAAAACCCTAAGACCTAATGGGAACCTTGATTGACTGGAATTCATGATGACATGACTAAATAGGTGATGTAATATTATGAAATAATGGACACTCAACAACTGAAAAAGTGATCCAACAAGTGATGAACTAACATTTTTGAAAAGAGTGAACTTTGATGAAAATCTGCACCAAGTGACTAAATTTTTGCATGACCTAGTGGAATGATAAAAAAAATCTGAGTGGGACCCCTAAAATGACATGAAAGAGTTAATTTTGGTCACTAGTGGAAAGATGCAAATAATAACACTAACAACGTGGATGTGGATCTGAGTAAGATCCAAGTCATTCGTGATTTCCTAGCCTTGACCACTCTAACAAAGCTTCACAGATTTTTGGGCCTTGAAAATTTTTATCCGAGGTTCATGTTGGGTTCTCCAATATCGGTTGGCCTTTAAGTCAAATTACTAAGGGCGGGGCAAAATCAAATTTTTCCTGGTCCGAATCCCAACAAAATGCATTTGTTGAGTTGAAGCAACACATTTTCTCTACATCAATACTCACACTGCCAGACCTACAACAACCATTTGAAATTGAAACAGATGCCTCCGACTATGCTATTGGTGCAATCCTCACCCAACACGGGAATCCAGTGGCCTATCATAGTGAGACACTTTCTGATACAATTTGGAAGTACCACACCTATGATAAAGAGATGTATTCCATCATGCAAGCTTGCAGAAAATGGAAGCATTACATTATGGGGAAGGATATGTTCATCCACACCAATCACTGACCTCTTTAGTTTATATAGACACAAGAGAAGTTGTAAAACGATCACCATCAGAACTGTTCTACATATCTGCAGCAATTCCACTTGAATATTAAATAAAAAAAGGGCAGCACCAATCATGTTACATACTGCCTCAGTCGGCCCCCATTTTCAACACTAAATACTGTTCTCAACTCTTGTGGCCACGAGACCTCTAGATGGCCACAAATATACAAAAATGATCCAAATTTCACCTCCACATACCAGATGCTAGTATATGGAAAGAAAGTTCATGATTTACACCTCTAGGACACATTATTATGCTACCTGGGCCACCTTTGTGTTACTTCAAGCGAGCATTCCAAGCTGATTTTGGAGGCGCACTATATTTAGGTTCTAGGAAAATTTGGTGTGGAGAAAACTATGGTTATACTACAAAAGTAATTTTATTGTCCAAAACTTTGACTGGATGTTGGAAAATATATAAAATCCTGTACCATCACCAAGTCAACCATCAAGAAGCAAGGCATGTACACTACTCTTCCTACTCCCAGAAAAATGTGGGAATCCATCTCCATGGACTATAATATGTCTGGCCTCCCTTCTACCAAGCATGATAATGACTATGTATTTGTGGTCGTGGAAAATTTTTCTAATATAGCTATATTGGTGGCCTACAAGAAGAGTATAACAATAGAGGACACTACCAAACTCTTCTTTTAACGAGTGTGGGTACATTTTGGGATCCCGTAGATAATTATATCAGACCGGGATAGAAGGTTCCAGAGCACATTCTGGTCAAGCCTCTGGACACTATTGGACACCAAAGTCACCAAGTCGAATGCAATCCATCCCCAGACTGATGGCCAGACAAAGGCCGTCAACATGATGATAGTGCACATACTCTGCATGTAAAACTCAAAGCATCCATGAACTTGGGATGAGAGCCTCCCCTATGTGCAACACAATTATAACAAATATCTCCATAACTCAACTGGTCACAGTCCCTTTCAATTAGGTCTAAGATTTAATCCATTATGTTTTATTGATGTTGCCATACCTCATGCGACTACAAAAAAAAAATCCACACATGTAATGTCTGAGGCTGATAAAGAAACCAAATTTATTGAATGTATCCATCAAGTCCGCGAGTAGGTTCACAACATCCTAGAGAAGCCCAATGAAAAGTACAAGTATCGACATGATCAACCTTTGGTGCCACACAAGTTTCAGATGGGTGACAAAGTTTGGTTGCATTTTCAGAAATAATGCTCAACCAAAGCTCATCAGAAGCTCAGACCACTTCGATATGGGCCTTACACCATTATTGATGCTATGGGAGAACATCCTTTTGAGCTCAGAATTCCCCCATTGCTTGGTGTGCACCCAGTGTTCAATGTGTACTGCCTTTGGCCATACTTTCCACCATTACTGGACACATTTGATATTGCAGAACGAAACACACCAAGCCCTAAACGACATTTTTTGGGAACCTCAGGGCAAAAACGGGGATTTGATTGATGTTTTCAAATTGAAAGTTGTATTCCTCTGATATATATTTCTAATTAGGTATTGTGCACGTCAAACGGAGGTCGTATGCCAAGGTTACGCCCCCAAGAAGTTGATGCACCAATTTACCCAAACAAGGCCCAGAATTTTCACGCTTCATCTCTTAGGGTTAGGTTTTTTGAGGTGGAAAACACAAGAATGGAAAATACAAGGACATGAAATATAAGAATTGATTCTATTACCATTAACATGATGTATATTTGGGGTGACCGTTGGATGCATATTCCAATGGCTCTTGGACTTCCTATGTCTGTTCGTCTTCTACACCAACCCTTAGAGGATTAGGTGTCCAACATTCCCCCCCTCAATCCTAAGGGGTATGTATGAGTCCAAGAATAGAACTATAATACAAAACGTGAAAAAAATATTCATGGAAACACTAAGCTGAATGAGCTCTTTGAAATGTTGGCATAAGGAGGTGGTTTAAGGATGACCACCAACACTGGAACGCTTATTTCAGTTCTTGGAACTCTTCCAAATCTAGAAACAAGCTGAGATCTTCTACTAGAGGAAGTGATCCTAATGTTTTTAAGAGGGAGACCTTAAACTTTGTAGAGGGGAGGTCTACAACCTGCAATGGTTTAAAGATGACCAACAACTCTGGAATTCTTGATGCATTTGCTGAACTCCTCCAAACTAGAAAGAAGCTGAAGTCTTCTGCTAGAGGAAGTGTCCTGAATTATTTGAAGAGGAAGAATATCGACTTTGCATAGATGGTTTAAGACTGAACAACAACCAAAGGCATGTTCATGGGAATTTGTGTCTCTGGCTACAACTATGAATCTGGAATGGAAGGTTGTGGTTCAGGCTCGCTTGAACTGTTATGTCTCTAGCTACAACTATGAATATGGAATGGAAGGCTATGGCTCAAGATCGCTTGATGTGCCGTGTCTCTAGCTAAAACTAAGAATATTGAATGATAGGTTGTGGCTCAATCTCGCTTGAGGTGGTTTTGAAGCTTGTAGATGACCATCATTTCGTCCCCTGTCAGATACAAGGTGAGATGATGGCGAAAACTCAACTACAAGACTGTTCAATATTCTAAAACAAGTTCTGACATATGACTGAAACATCTTCTTGGCTGTTGATGCCCATTTCCAATAAGCGATCCATCCAAGATGAATCTTTGTTCTTGAAGGAGGCTTGTTTTCCAAAGCATCTGTGGGAAGTATGAGTGATCTAACCATAGTGCCAGCATGGGTGAAGATCAAAATAGTGATCTTTCATATGGCCAACTCAGTCACTATTGTTTCTACTATGGAAGAGGGGCATAATATAGAACAACTGAAGGTGAGCTATCATGAAGAAATTCGACACTCTAAAATTTGATTGGCTTGGACTAGTTCAGAATATGAAAGGACACCTCCTTTTCATATCCAAGACCTCTTCTATTCTGGTTATGGAAAAGCTCTTCCCAAGGTCTCATGATGGGCTTGGGAAGTGTAGAATGAACTTCTACATCTGCATGTAGCTCTGCTACTCCATTGGGCACTGAATGTGAATCAATCACAACATTGTTGACTATCTACTTATGGGAGTCTCTTTCAATGTTCTGAAAAAAAACAAGTTTAGAAGGATGACTCCGTTGTTGTAATTATTCTTGTTGTAGCTTTGTATCAAGCTGCAAAAACTCAATTTTTTGTTGTACATTTTGTAGGCAGGTTTTAACATCATAAACTTAGCGTTTTTCTTGATTATCATTGTGCTTTTAGTAGTAGACACAATCATATTTCTCAATAACTCTAATAATTTTTCAATTTGAGCGATAAAAATTGCACTAAATCAACAATCCATATAAAATAGTTCTTACGGAAATCTTTACAAATGACCAAAGGATCACAACTTTAATTTTTTTGTGCATATACTTCTCTTTTAGCGTTGGTTTATCCTAATTTAATACAAGACTGAAACCATCTATGGATGCACTCTATAATATTCCAAATTAGGAAAAACAAGAATGTAGAACATGTAACTGAAAATTGCAGTGAAATATCAACACATCAAATGAGAGCAGATCATGAAGCAATTATATTAAACATTATAGCAGAAAATATGTACAAAATCTTGAGGAAAAAGACAGTCAAGTTAGGCAAAACAAGCCTCTAAGAACCCAGTACATGAAACATGAAGAATAGCTACTATATAAGAATGTCGGAGTCTAAGAAAACACAATTTTTGCAGGGGGTAACTACTGTTGTAGATTAAAGTACATGGATATGTTGATACAATTCTTATAAAATTTCGAGATCAGAGATCTAGGCCTTCTAACACAATTCCAAGACAACCCAGAAAGGGTTTCTGGAAATACACAAAAGGAAAAAATACCAAAATGTACCTCTAGGGATGAATAATGCTCTGCAACTAGATAATTGATATGAGGTGGCTGATCTGATCTAGAAATGGCTGATAATCCTCCAATAGATCTCCTAGATGAAGGGCTACTCCCCTCACTGGGAATCTAACTCTTAAACTTGGGCACTAATCCCTCCATTGCAACTGCCCTGAAAAATAACGTAGTTTTTGAAGGAGACTGTGTTGTATATGATGGAAGAAGATTGGCCTGGTGCGAAATGAAAAAAAAATTCTGAAGGAACTTCCTTGCTAGTATCCCAGATGAAGGGATGCTCCCCACTGGAAAACAAGCTCAGAAACTGGATCTATCAATCCTCCACTGCTACTTCCCTACAAAACAACACAATCCTGAAGGAGACTGCATTATCGATAATGGATTAAGCTTGGCCTGATGCTGGATGGTGGAAATATAGCTCAATGAGCCTCTCTTGAGTAGGCACTTGAATTCCCTCGAGGATGAGGGTGGGATTTCCGCTCAGAAACACCCTTGTGCTAAATAGCACAACAGACTTCGCTAAACAACTGAAGCGTGCAGAAAGTCATAAAATACAAAGACATAAACAATATTCAGGATGCCCTCTACGACTTCCATCCCTTTACTTATATGATTTGGGAGCCTTCTCACCCTTGGTCCCACACATTAAATATGCTACTCTCATAGAGACTCCCTCCCACTAACACTGCGCTGTCCCTCAATAATTCTCCACTTCATAAAAACGTTGTTGATTTGGTCAAACTTGACCCCATCTACTTGCTTCAACCTCTATTCACACCTAAGAGTGCTTTATCTAGATGATAAGATGATTAAAATTCACATTAGGAGTGGTTTTATTCCTACTAAGGAGATTTATGGGTCTCCCTACCCTCTTATTCATCTATCTAAATGACATAAGTAAAATTTAATATTCCAACTAGTTGAAAGCTAATTAGGAATATTACAGTCCTCCCCTCCCAAAAGTTGCTTTTCCTTAAGAAACTATAAGGATGAATGCTGCAAAATATATTATCCTTCCCTAGTGGCACCCACATCCGATAATCTCCTCCACTGAATCAGATGTTCTCCAATCAATCCGCCCCTTAGTTTCTCCTCCCAAGTGTCCAAGTTAGCAAAATGGCTCACATCATGAGGAAGTAAGAGATCCATGGTGGCAACTATATGCTGTCTAATGTCCTCATTGAAGCATGTGACATGAAAAATGTTGGAGATCTTACTCCCAATGAATAGCTCCAATCCATGTGCCATTCCTCCAACCATTCAAACAATAATTATTAAAACATTTTCAACATATGGAATCGAAATCAGAGATGCACTGATTGCCATATGAAATACCGAAGGGTGATAATTGTCCCTCAAGTGGAACCAGCGTAGTTCTTCTCCTTGCTACCCCATAACATAATGTGGAAAGTGGCTTCCTAGCCACTTTCTTGCTGCCCTTCTCCGCTCATATGCTTGGGGGTAGTAACTAATGTTTGGTATCAACTGAGTACACCCCAAATAAGATATCATCTCCCCACAGCCTCCTAGTAAGTGGTCATTCCCATCACTGATTGTGGCTCCAAGAATACCATGAAGTCTAAAGAGAGGCTTGCCCTCTTGTGGAGAAATTTAATATAAATGAATGTTAAAGGAATGAAAATACTTGGTTATTTGATCAATGAGTACAAAGACATAACCCTTACAATTTATTGTTGGCAAGCTGGTGAAGAGGTCCATAAATGAGCTCTCCCATCTCTCTACCTGAAAGGGAAGGGGTTGTAACAACCTTGCATGGTGGTTGTTTTCCTCCTCATTCTTCAAGCAAACCATACATCTCCTGATATGTTGGAGCACATCCTCCTTGAGACCCTCCCATGAGAATATCTCCCCAATGGCCTGATAGGTCCCAATGAAATCTTGGTGACCAGAAAGGAGTGAGTCATGTGCTGCATGTAGAATCTTCTTCTTGAGCTTAGAGCCTCCAGTCAAGAAGATCCGATCCCGGTAGTAGATTACTCCACCCATCAATTTATACCTCTCATCTGTCACATGCTCCTCAAGCACTTAACATGTGAAGTGATCCTTGGAATACTCCACCAATAGCTGGGACTCCCAATATAGATCTATACCCAACAATGACAACGTGGTGGAATTTGTGATAAGGCACCTGTCACTTTATTGCTTTCCTCTTTGACATGCTCAATGAAAAATCCACATGCTAGAATACTGCTATCTAGCTTTTTCTACCTCCCTTGTAGCTGCTTCTGCTCAAGTAAGGGTTGGAGTTTATGGAGGTTAGTCCTAACTTGGAATCCATTTTCCATCCACAACTTCCTAAGTTTGGTTAATGTATGCATGAATTCCAACAACCTTCTACCATATATGGAAGACTCCTTCCCATGTGGAAGTATCTTATGAATCTCAAAGGCCATGGAGTAGCCCCCTTGCACCATGATTGTGCCATCATCCACTCCTGAAACATATCCTCTTAGCACAAGATGCTTGATGCGAGTTGGTAATACTGATACCAAGAGAATATCCATCTTCTCCTTGAGCCTACCAAAGACTCTCTATGCTATGCTAGAATCACCCAAGGCTCCTATCTCAGCCAGATCTATGAATGGTTCAACTTACTGCAAGAACTCTTTAACCAACTCCCAGTCTAGGGGATTTTCTGGTGGAATGCCTCCAAATAATACCACATCATGGTCCAGAGTCAGTTGCATATCTGAGTGGATTGATGTGTCCTTGCTCCCATTGCGCAATTTAGGCTCCATATTATGTGCAGAATCTATCTAAGGTGGATAAGTGTGCATGCCACTGATCATCTGATGCTTACCACTCTTCTTATCTACCCATTCCATCTACAAAGTTTCCTAATATGTGGTCAATTTACCCAATTTAATCAGCCACTGCACACCCAATATCACATTGGTGTCAGGAATGTCGACCACAAAGAAGTGATCAGTCAAAGTATATGTCCCTAAGGTTATTAACAATGATGGAACATACTTCATACACTGCATGGTTATAGCTCCTGGGACCAAAACTGAAAATACCTCAAAATCATCAATGGGTATTGCTCTCCTCTGTACTAATTGAGCATCCATAAAATTATGGGTAGACCCACTGTCAATCAAAATTGATACTCTTTGATCCTGAATTATACCTTAGAATCTCAAAGTCAGATAATTGGGTACTCATCGCAAATATACAAGGGCCCCTCCAACTGGAGAAAATTCCCCATTCCCTCCTCCCGGTGGTGGTGGATCCTCCCCTACTATCACAATGCTGTTATCTCATTCTGGATCCTCTTCTTCCTCCTCCTCACTATCAGATAATACCTCTATATATTGTGCCTTTCCTGCAGCACATCGATGCCTCGATGCCCATGGTTATTTGCATGCAAAGCAAAGCTTCCTTTTCCTCAAGTCTCTTCGGACATCATCACTAAGAGGCCCTTTTTTCTAGTTCTCCTTTGAAGGAAGAAACTTCACATCTTTCCCCTTTGACGGGAAGGGTGGTATTTGCTAAAATGGAGCTCTTGCTCTTGGCAAAGCATCCTATAAATCTCTAGCCCTCTCAATAGCATCTTGGAGAGTAGTTGTTTTAGTAGATTTGACCAACCCATGGAGAGGCTCTACTACACATCAATGAACATATAAACCCTCCTAGATGCAGATAAATCTGTAACCATGAAAAAAAGTTTTATAAATTCAGAGATATAGGTCTCTGGACTACCTATCTACTTGAGCTTGGCTAGCTCAATAAAAGGTGCCTCTGGATCTCTTCGATCAAACCTCTCTACTAACCTCCAGGTGAAATCTGAATATGCAATCACATTGGCACGCCCCAATGTAGAAAGACCATGAAACCACCAATCATGTGCCTCACCTTCAAGGTAAAGCACTACTATTTTGATGGATTCCATCTTTGGTACTTGGTTCAGCTGGAAGTAGATGTCTATCTTCTCCACCCAAGACTTGGTTGTGCACTTGGATGACCCATAAAAAGCGAGAAAAAAGAATATACCCATAGTTCGCTATAGATCATTGTTCTACATGAATCCTCCACTTCTATTGTTATGTTTGGGTCTCCTATTTTCCTTGATCTGATAGATATCCTGAAAGTTTAGGTTATGTTTGAATCTCTGAGATTGAGACTCATACTCTAGAAAATAGTCTTCAAGAGTCTCTTGTTCTTGGGGTCCTCCACCTCCATTTCCCACTACTAGGAATGTAGGCATAGTGGAGCATTGGGAAACTTGTTTCCTTACTAGTTGCTCATACCAGTGATGTGAAATGCCAGAGCTTTCTCCATGTAGAAACCCTGTAGGGGAATTTTTATGTTTCTCCATCCCCATCTCCTTGATTTCTCGGGAAATATCCTACATGGTTTGGAGAAGAATCTTGGGAAACTCCTTTTCATCCACCTCTCTTGATATGGGAGTTTTTACTTTGTCTCATTTGGGGTCTGTATAATCATATCCCCAGTTTCTATTAAGATACCGCTTTCCCCTTTCTGTGATAGGATCTTCTTCTTCTGATGACATAATTGTCATTAGGGGAATTTTTAGGTCTAAAATGGGCTTCCTAAGAAAAATGTACAGCCAAAATAAACTTTCTAAGAACCAATAAGATTCAATATGACAATGTCAACCATGGAGTATGATTCACCATTTTTGGAGTAAAAAAGTAAAAAGATTAAAAAATAATAAAATAATAAAACTACTTTTTCAATTCATATTTTGAACTTATCTCCCTAAGGGTTTACTCAAATTTCGAGTGGGAGTACTCGTTGGATGCAAATTCAATTCCTCATATAAGGAGTACCCATGTTGCATACTTTTGATGAACCCTACTACATGAAAAATGAGAAATACATGAAAATACACGATTGCAATCACGCTTTTCATGTAATTATATTTTTTTGTGTAGAAGATTCCATAAAAAGTATGCAACATGGGTACTCCTTGGATGAGAAATTAAATTTTTCATCCAACGAGTATGCCCGCTCGAAATTTGAGTAAAACCTTAACGAGATAAGTTCAGAATATGAGTTGAAAAAGTAGTTTTTTTCTTTTTTCCCTCTAAAATTTGATGATGTAGTCAAAGCTTATTTTATATTTTCCACTATTATTTTATAATTTCCTTAGGAGGCCCATTTTAGACCTGAAAATTCTCCTAATGTGTACTACATAGGCTGAGCCAAGATTATGCTGTGATACCACTGTAATATTCCAAATTAGGAAAAGCAGGGAATGTAGAACATGTAACTGGAAATTGCAGTGAAATATCAACACATTAAATGAGAGAAAATCATGAAGCTATTATATTAGACATTATAGCAGAAAATATGTACAAAATATTGAGGAAAATGACACTCAAGTTAGGAAAAACAAGCCACTAATAACCCAGAAACATGAAGAAAAATTGCTATATAAGAATGACGGAGGATAAGACATCGCAATTTTTGTAGGGGGTAACTTCTGCTGTAGATGAAAGTACATGGATCTACTGATATAGTTCTTATAAAATGTTGGGATCGAAGATCTAGGCCTTCTAGCGCAATTCCAAGACAACCCAGAAAGGGTTTCCGAAAATACACAAAATGAAAAAATACCAAAATGCAGCTCTAGGGATGAATAACACTCTGCAAGTGGATAAATAATAAGAGGTGGATGATCTGATCCAGAAATGGCTGATACTCCTCCAATAGATCTCCCGGATGAAGGGATTCTCCCCTCACTATGAATCTAACTCTCAAACTTGGGCACTAAGCCCTCCACTGCAACCGCCCTGCAAAATAACATAGTTTCTGAAGGAGACTGTGTTTTAGATGATGGCAGAAGATTGGACTGATGAAAGAAAAAAAAATAATGCTCAAGGACCTTCCTTTCTAGTCTCCCAGATGAAGGGCTTCTCCCCTCACTGGAAAACAAGCTCATAAACTAGATCTATCAATCCTCCAACGCTACTACCCTGCAAACAACACAATCCTGAAGGATACTGCGCTGTGGATAATGGATGAAGCTTGGCCTGATGATGGATGGTGGAAATATAGCTCAATGAACCTCTCCTGAGTAGGCACTCGAAGTCCCCCAAGGATGAGGGTGGGATTTCCGCTCAGAAACACCCTTGTGCTAAACAGCACAAAACACTCCGCTAAAAAGTTGAAGCGTAAAGAAAGTCATAAAAGACCAAGACATAAACAATATTCAGAATGCTCTCTATGGTTACCATCCCCTTATTTATATTATTTGTGATCCTTCTCACCCTTGGTCCCACACATTAAATATGCTACTCTCATGGAGACTCCCTCCCACTCACACTGCGTTGTTCCTCAATAACTCTCCACTACCTCCACACTAGCGCTGTTTATTTGGTCAAAATTGACCCCATCTACTTGCTTCAACCTCTATTCACACCTAAGAGTGCTTTATCCATGATACACATTCACATTAGGAGTGGTTTTATTCCTGCTAAGGGTATCCCTCTGATGTTGATGGATGATCTTGAGAGAAGAGTCTAGGTCGACCTATCATTCATTACAGTAGGGTTTCAAGCAGTGTTCAAAAATTAGAAGATTGGTGTGGAGCGGTATAACCACTGTTGGGATATAATAAACTGCTATGTTAATAGTGGTATAGGGGTTGAGGGTGTGTATTAACATGGAGTCGGAAGAATGTGGAGGAGGCCTGAGCGGAGGCAGCTGTGAGGGAGTGTCGAGGCCATGTTTGACGGAGGCCTGAGCGGAGAAAGGGAGAGGTGAAGTCTGACTGCGAGGTGTCAATGAAATTGGAAACAACAGAGAAGAGGTTGAGGGTGTTGAGAGCCACGACCACAGGCAGACCACATGAGAGGCTAATACAGTATGTGAGAGGAAGAGTGGTGGAGGAGCGGTGTCATCGGTGGGAGATATATCGATGGAAAAAATGGTGTGACGGTCAATTCAAAGTGATTGTCATAGTGTCGAATAATTTCACGACAAAGCCTACTTCACTTCCCAATCCAATGCAATCACTATGGTTTCCACCGCTTCAACTCCCATGAACGTTAAAAATTCAACTCCAGTGACCAGGAACATTTTGAAATAATTATTGTAGTGCTATTCGTTTGCATGGATTTTAGGCTTGATTTTGCATGTTGTTACTTGAATTGTAGTGGGTAGATAAACTGTTATTCAAATTTGTTGGCTTTGGCAGACTCAGTTGTTATTTTCTACACATAGAGTAACACCATGTTTATAATGATTTTCCTTTAACACGTCGATATGCTTACTCGATGATGCTAGTAATAAGGTTTCAGGTACGTGAGATTTCCTTGTTAAATGGCGTGGGCACAGGAAAGGTGTTGGCATACCTGACACAACAAGAGGACAATGCGTAGAAAGGAGTGATGAATCTTTTGCAATAGTAGAAATGCTACAACATTTTGGACAAAAGAAACAAGCCATAAAAATTGTATTATGATTACCACAACTCATTGTATAAAAATAGATATCAGTAGAAAGAGTAGATAGAAATAGATACTTCAAGATTATTACAATACTAGAGAGGAAAAAATTTGGATATTTAGATACAATAGCATGAACTTCCTAACCAATCATGATTTTGATAAATATTGCTCCAGTTGTATGAGAAAAACCACTAAACTAGTGGTTCAAATTTGAGCAGGGAAAGAATTATCTGACTCTAATACCATGTCAAACACAGGCATGGCGAAGAAAAGGATGGGAAAGATAAGAATTGATGCTATTACCATTAACATGATGTACATTTATAATACATTGTGGGGTGATCGTTGGATTCATATTCCAATGGCTCTTGGACTTCCTATGTGTATTCACCTTCTACACCAACCCTTAGAGGATCAGGTGTCCAACAAGATGTTTAGAGTTAACCATTATTTCTAAACAATAAATATGCCTGCAAGCCTTATTGTAACATAGTTTAGAGGCATGTAGTTGCCACATATCTTCTCAAAGATAAGCTACCATCGCCCGAGCTAGTTCATTTCCATTTTGTATGCAATAATATTTCTTTCTTTGATATTAATGAAATGAAGTTATATTTCTGATGCATCTTTGTGTCCATATTTATATTTGTAATCTATTTTATTCCTGCATAAATTCAGATCAAGAGACCATGAAATCCTTGATCAAACCCAAGCATTTCACCTTACTTTAATAAACATAGAAAAGATCTTTGTAATGCATTGTAATATCTAAACCAATTTTGTCAATGAAAACCTTCAGCATTAAGTTGTGTGATACACTTGAATCGAGCAGTGCATTGTGTAGAATCAAGTCATGCACATTGAAACTGACATAAAAAGGTGGGGCATTCCCATCCCAAAAATCCCCATCAACTTTTGTGCCAAAAATAAATTCAGATGATCATCATTTAAATCGATAGTATTTGACACTTCTTGTATCTTCAATTCTTTGACAATTTGATTCTTATACACATCATTTTTCATGAATTCATTGAATGGGATGGAAATATTTATTTTTAATATCTCATTTTCCAAAGTAAAAGATGACTGACCTCTTTCTACCTCTTTGGTGGATGCATCTTTCTTCATAGGAATCTCCTTTGGAGGATCAACCTTCTTTTGGCTGGAGGTAGGTGTAGCAACTTGAGCTTTCTTGGGAGGATTTATTGGGACCTTTATATTTATCAAATTGCACTGTATTTGAACCTCCATGATGGAATTTTGATACTCCATCTTGTATTCTTCTAACTCCATATGCAAAATGTCTTCCCGTGGCTGAAAAAACATGTCTTGTTCCTCCTTTGTCAGGAAGACATCATCTTGTTCTTCACCAAAATAGTGAATCTGATATTGATCTTCTGTTATCTCTTCATCTTCTTCTTAATTCTCTTCCAAACGAGGCCTAATACACTGCTGATCTCCTTGGTTTCTCTGCTCTCTTTTCTTAATCTGCACTTGGGGACTCTGAAAATTTGGATTTCTCATTTGAGGACGAGCTTGTTGATATATACCACAACCTTTTTTATCTAGGGTCAATTTCTCCTCCAACTTCTCCACTATTTTCACCATGACCTACAAATTTTTGTCTGAAGATGAAGCCTCCTTTTTATCTCCTTGTTTTTCATCCTTCATTTTGGCCTTCTTGTTCAACAAATTGGCCTCTACTCCAACTGCATTTTTCTACATATCCTCCAAAGTAGATGGATTTGTTTCCCTCAATTGATATACAAGTTTTGCATCAAAACCATCTGGGTATTGAATAAAATACAATCCTGGAGGGGGGTTTAGTTAGCTGGTATTGAATTGTAGATTTTTTTGAATCTCGCTGGAAAATCCTGGACTGATTCACCTAGTGCTCTCCTCAAATTGTCATACTTAGCCAATATTTGAAGAGGGCTCTTTTTTACTTCCCACATGGCAAGAAATATTTGTTCAAGCTGTTGTAAATTGGAATTATGCGTGGTAAGAAAAATTATAGACCATTTCTTGACTTCTCTCGAAAAACTCTGAGACAAAATCCTAATCTTGACATCCTCATGGTCCACCTCTTCCAAATCTATAAAATTATTTAGTTTTTCAACATGTTGTTTTTTCAAATCCCATGTACCATCAAAATGAGTCAATCTCTGACCATATTTTAATGGAAAATCATGGAGTGGGTCTTGCAAGTTCAATGATGCATAACGAGTATCCATAACTAAATTAGAGGAACTGGTACGGGTTTGTGGAGTTTGAAATGAAGGGGAAGGAAGTAATGGGACTGATATTTGAGTAGCTGATGTAGGAGGACTAGAAAAAATCAATATAGTAGGGGCTGAATTTAGTGAAGTGTTTAATGGAGAAGAATGTGGTGGGAGAGAGACAATTTGGGCAGAATGAAGTATTTTGGAGGGCTTAGAGGCAGATTCTTAGAGCCGATGGACAAGATTTTCAAGTTTATAGAATTGAGGCCAAATATCTTGATATGCTTCTAATACATCTACCTTTTGAAAATAAATAGAAGATTGAAACATTGGCTGATCAAACACCGTGTCTATCAAACTACTTTCTAATTTGGATTAGAAAAGACTTTGTTCGAACCTCAAAGCAAACTAGATGTGGTCAACTAACTCGACCTTTTTAGGTAGGGACAAGTATATTTTTATGTCACTAACCTTGGTTTATTTTGTAGGCTTCTTATTTTGAAACAAATTCTCTAGGATTTCCAAATATTCAGGTGGATTAGGATCTGGATGATGTCTGCTGTAAAATTTCCTAGAACCCAGATTTCCTTACAAAAAATTGATTTCATATTATCATAAAATCACTAGCAGTTGGGTAAATATTTAAATGTCGGTCTCTAGTTCTCTGTCACCCTCAGGATCTAGATTTTGTCTCTAATTGAATATTTTTTCCAGGGAAAATCTTGCGCTACCTGACAACAATGCGAGAATGTTATCACTTCTTAATTTCTCTAGGCTGAAGAGAGAAAGCCAAAGGTAACCACAAAACCACTTGTGAGATAGAATATAGCTCTTCTAGCTATAGATAGGGATATATCTGTATAAAATGTTCAACAAATCTAATATTAGGCTACGTATGGTTCTTAGTAAGGCATAAATTTTCAAAGATTTTCTGGTAGGAAAGGAGGTTGATCCATTGGGAACAGATTCATGCCTACTCGATTAAGTTTCGAGTGATGAAATGAAGAGGAATGAGAGCATCTACATGGGCAGGGTAAGTAGTATCTTTGGCGTTTTCAATTTTAATTCATTGTAGGAGTGTGAGAGGAAGAAAAATTGTAAATGACAATAGAGCATCAAACAATAAGATGAATTCCAATTGTCATTTCAGCAGAAAAACACATATGTCTAGAAAAATGAATAAGAGCACAATTTGAAATGAATTCTAAATCAATATATTTTTTTAATTAAATAAGAAGACACATTTAAAGTATGATTTTCATATAATATAACTTTCAAAGAAGAACAAAAAAGCACATATCCAAAGCAAACTAACACAATAATCCCTGTAAATTCCACCTTTGTCTTCATTCACTGTAAAAATATATCAAAAAGAGTGCAGTACACAATGTAATTTCTCCTAAACCTAACCAACCATTTTTTCAATTACATTCACATCATAAATAGAAAAAAATGAGTCAATTCCCACCTATATGGGGCTAATTACTCATTGTTATTTTTGTTTCTAACTTATGCAATGAAAATAGACATAATTCTGAAAACTAGGAATTGCTTCACTAGATCTTTTCTAAGCCTTTTACATTAAAATTTCAACCCAAATCGATTTCATGAGTCACTAGATGCTTTATTACAATGATTAAGATCATAATAATAAATTTCATAATATTTTGACTTGAGGAAATTGGTCAAAAAGATGTTGTTTGGAAGCACAACGTCGATGCTGCACAACCTCCTAATTCTCCAAAACATAAAAAATCAAGCATGAAAACAAAACGGTCCATGCTTGAGACACCTCCATTTGATCCCTGAGCTTCCTGATGACTCCAACATGTGTGAAAAAGCATGTACATGAATAATTTCCTCCCTAGAAGATTTATATCGCCACACAAGTCTTCCAACTTTGACAACTTCATGATTAGTGTAATGTCCCTTCCTAAATTATTTTGTCACAGGATTTATTTCTATGTTTTGGGGGCCAATTTTGGTGATGTCAGGACCCATTTCATTTTTCATTAGAATACCTAAGAGTTAGAGGTTAGTTAATATTTTGCTATGTTATTTTCTTGGTGATGAATGTGGACCACCCACACATGAAATACGCACACCCTTAATAATTGGTTTGAAAAGCAGGAGTAGGAACAATGTATGGAGGAAAAAGGCGAGAAGAAGGCTCAACGAAGTTTATAAAAGGAAGGAAGATCATTTTATTTTGTATTTTTCACTTATTGATTTTATCTTTGTTGCTCGAGCTGCTTAGCTAGATCACTTGATATTTAGCATGTAAGCATGCATTTTCCAGCGAGAGAGATCACCCATTTTTTCGGGGGGACTTAAAATTTTGCCACCCACCTTGACGGTTATTCATTGTCATTCGAGGAGTTTCATAGCATTATCTTCAACATTTTCATTTTAGTCTCCCCAACAGTACCTATTTCTAGAGGACACAGTTGTATTTCTTGTGTTTCTATTGGTGCTTGATTCTAGAGGTTTGTTTTTGGGAGAATATTTGGAGGAGAAGGCTTATTAGCTTGCTAAGATATTGGGTGAGTTTTGGAGGCTGCGATTGAGAGCACATTTCAGGAGTTGCATGGAAGTCACTTGGTCAACTTAGAGGAGGAAATTTGGGCACACATGTGCGGCAGTGCATTAGCCATTTGAGCCATTGTATGCCGGGAGATATAAGGGAAATGTCGGAGGAGTCATGTACTGCATTCTTGGAGAGTTATGGAGTATTTTTCTGGTGATTTTTTTGACATCATGCTTCAACAACTATTGTGGAGCATAGGGCCTATTGGAGGTCATTTTTTAAGGGTCATGATTAGGCCAAACCATTTCTGGGTTTTGGTCAGATTGGATTGAGGAGTTCGAGAGTAATTTTGGAGAATTTTCTAAGCACTGGAGGTGGGGTTTTCATATATTCCATTGTAGCAGCTAGTGTAGATTCACTGGGATAGTGCAGAGGATCACTAGGCATATTTCTGGGTATTGTTGTCTCATCTGGGTTTTTCTCTGCCTGCCAAAAATGCAATCCCAGGTGCATTTATTCTATATATTTTTACTCTTGCCCATTTACATAATAAAATGGCTCAAGTGCTTCTATGTTCAAATTTTTCTGAGTATTTACCGTGATGTTTGAATTTCCATGGTGTAAATTTATGGTTTTTTGTATTAGAAATGTTTTTCCCATTTTGGAACATTACAATTAGCGAAAAACACAACGACAATTTGAAAAGTGCAACACCATATATTTTCATGGTTTGAGTGACTGTAAGGTCTCTGGACAAACTTCTCATGTTGAGTATGATACTGACACTACAAAAATCATGCCACATAACCCTATCAAGCCTCTTTTCATGAAAAATGAAAAATGTTCCTTTGCACATAAAAAACCCTAAACCTAATGCTAGATAGGGCACAAAATGTTGTGAAAATTGCTTCTTCAGAAATGATTTCAAAATTTTGACTAAATTTGGTTGCAAGAGGGATTTTATGCAAAACATTTTCACTTGGAACTTCAACCCCATAAACAAGGATACCTCGGGAAAAAATAAAAAATAAAAATTGTGTTATTCACCCCTTCCAACATTCAAAATTTGGCTACCTCAACGAATAGGTCCAACCCACCTCTATCTTTCTCTTTCATATCTTTCAATTGCTGCTTGGTGGCTCTTAATTATTTCCTCATAGAAAGATTCTTCCTGCATATGTTTTTCATTTGCCTATGTAGTGGGATATACCTCTTCAACATATATATAACATTCTCCATAGATGGTTCATACATATCCAAAAGTTCACTTACCTTCTTCCTAGTTGTCTCATCTTGTTGCTTGAGATCAACAATCTGACTTTTTTCCTTCTTCAATTGCATTCTCAATCTGTTAAAGGTGTGCTTCCCCTAATCTACCTCTACCTTTTCCACTTCTTGCACTGTCTGCTCTTCTTGGATTTGTAGCTTTCTAGATGAGTATTTGGTTACTCTAACTTCTCAAACTTCTGACTTGTTAACATCTTCTATCACTACCTTTTCCTTTCCTTTGGATTTGGTCACAACTAGTGTATCTTTATCCACTGGAACATCTTCACTAGATTTAGTTGAATTTTTAAAAATAACTTTCTTTAATTACATATTGTCTTGCTTCAATTGTGCAATAACCATAAGGGTCGTCTTTAATTGTTCTCTCAACATTGCAATCTCCTTAACTTTATCATCAACAACTTCATATTCTGGTATAGTTTCCATGGCTTCAGATTTTTGCTGCAAGGGAGATCTTTTTGCAGTAGACCTAGTGAGAGGATTTTTAGGGACATCAACCACTTCTGGAGAAAAATGTAGTTTCTTTCATTTCTTCTTTTATTTTTACTGCATTGTATATGAGGGCCTTTTCACTGAACTTCAATTTGGTGATTGAGTGTCCTTTGCCACTTATATTGAGGGTGTTTCTTTCTTGCTGAAGGAACTAGTTGACACATCAACCACCAAATTTGAAGACTAAAAATGACTACCATGATTGATTTATTTTGTTTAACTCCTTAAATACCAACAAATTAGTTAAGGAAAAGTTGAAAAGGTCAGGTTCCAGTTGGATTTTTGTCTCCATGCACTTTTTCTACCATCTTGTTGAGGCTCCTGAATAGATAGAAGGGAAAATTCAAGGGGATATTCCTTGTAAAATGCATCAAGATTCTAAAATGGTATTGATATATCCTTCCAAACCTACCCTCACATGTAAAATATATCTGAATGGCTTGTAAAATCTTGTTGTGATGTTTAAGCAGACATTATTTAGGAACAATGGACCCATACTGCTTATCTTTGTACTCAGGCTTCAAAAAACCTTTGTAATGGGAAATACCAAGAGGCATCCCCTTGAACCATTGCTCTCCCTGAAGGGTAATCTATTGCAGCTAATATTATGACATACAAAACTTGAAAGGTGCGTGCTCCATCCTTAGCTTCCAACCTGTTATCACTCCCTCTATTTCCCAAGGCTGAGAATGGAGACTAAAGGAGGTAACCAAACCAATATTTAGATTTGGTAGGTAGTCCCACCAAACCAGAAAGGGATCTCTCAATGTCACTTTTACAATCAATGAGGTGAATGAAGATGTAATGATATTAAGCTAGATAAAAGCTCACTAAATTAGGGTTTTTTTTTGAATTTTTTTTAGATAGGAATGTCAGTCTAGGAACTAGGCATAGGTTTTAGGTCTGATTTCAAATGAACAACTACAAAAATGAAGATGAGTCCAGGTATGTATACTTAGAAACATACTTAAATTTTCATTGTGGTATAGGGTTTGAAAATAGAGAGAGAGATAATTAGAATGAGCATATTACATAAGTTCATTCATCATAAGAGGTAGAAAAAAATTATGAAAATCTTATAAAACAGAGCATAAAAAGCAAGAATTATGTTCATAGACCCATAAGATTTATCATATAGAAGCATAGATGTGATTTCATGGTAGAATAAAAATTCAACATGATGGTGTTACTGAGAAAAAAAAATGCTCATAAGCATACCACTGGAGTCCCAAAATTATAGCTGCAACATGTCTTTGATTTCACTGAAAAGGATTGTACATAAGCTCCATAACTGCAATATCAACTATACAACCTCTAAAATGACTTGATTTGGACTAAATATTGAAAATAGAGAAAATTAAACCTAATTGGGTCGAAACCTGATCCAAAATACATCATCAATGCACCTAATGAGTCATTACCTATAATTTATGGAAGTTAGAAATAATCCCCCTAAATATAGCTAATAACTAGGAGTCTTTGTTTCCTTAAGTAATTACATGATTCCTCAACAATGAGGGGCAAAAAAAACTCCCTTATCTACAAAAATTCTCATGGGACATTTGTAACCTATACTTTTGGACCAATTTTCATTGGCACTTGTCCAGAAAGAATCCAAGATAGAATTGTCACGCAACACACAGAAGCGTCGCACTTTTTAGCAGAAGCGTCATGCCACTTTGAGAGAAATTTTAGGTGGCTTTAAGGCATTCTCCTGCTGATATGAATATATGGAAAGGTAGCTTTGGATTTCATCCATCCAACCCAACCTTGAAACTGACAAAAAACCACCTGCAATACCTTCAAAATTCCATTTTTCCAGGCTTACTCTAGAAGCACCGCGCACAGGGAAACACAATGTCAAAAGCATGAAAAAGAGGGCATTTTTCGGGTTTTTCTCCAAAACTGGGGGGTGTCATGAAAACCTAAGACCATATTTGGAATTTAAATTGCAAGATAAATCCAACCATGTAGAAAAATCCTGATTTGGAGGCTCTGAGGAAAATTATCGCGCAACTGCGTGACGTTTCTATAAAGGTGAAATTCCCAGATTTTGTCAAAAATCACAAAAAATACCAAAAATGCCCAAAACTTGTTGAATTTTTGTCCATGGTATCCTTAAATGATGAAATAGACAACTAGGGATCCCTCAGATAGCAAATGCAAGTTATATTTCTCCTTTATCTTAATTAGGGTTTCTTTAAGCTTTTTCTTCAAATTCTTGACCCTAACTTTGGTGATTTGGTTTCTTGTGAAATAGTGTCTCACCATGTGCCTTTGGAGGTTATTGTTTCTTTTTGCCTTCCTCAAAAGCTTCTCAAGATGCACATTCACCCTGTCAATCCAAATATCTTTGTCTTGCTAAATCTCAACAACGATCAACTCATCAAATCTTAGCTAACCTAATGGAGGAGATGAATATTTCCATTGTTATTTTTTCCTGGTTAATCCTCTTGTTCTTGGCCTCCTTGGCTTTATTTTAACCTCCATGTATTCCAACTGATCACTATGTACAAATTATTTTCCTTTACCTTTGTCTGCGTCAAAATCCAACTTTGGTTTTCTTTGGAGCAGCTTTTTCACCTTCAATTGCATGTATTCTTGTTGTAGAAAGGTTATCATGAAAATTTCCCTTGAGAGGTTGTCCTTAAGCTCTTCTATCTCTACATATTTTTCTCTGATTATCTCCTTAGATGATTTTTCTTCCATCTTCTCTGCCATGTCAACCTCCATAGGTGCTTGCTCATCATGCTGCTACAAAGGTGACTCACCATCATGCATAGGTGGCTTCTCCATGGTTTCTCTTTGCTCAATTGTAGTTCCAGGTGAAAGCACACCTTTGGTCATGATCATAAGAGAAAAAAATATTATTTTAACCTTCTCATAAGTTTGACTGATTTCAGCCCTTGGCGTCTTCGGAACTTCTGCTTGTCTACTTGAAGAGCCAAACTCCTGTAGAAATTATACAAAACACGTGTATGTCATGGATTCTCCTGATCTAAAAATGCGCTACTGTTAAATAAAAATCACTTCTACAAATATTTGTAGAATTAAAAACACAATCGCCAATTACAATATCATGAAGAAATAACAATCACACACAACACAGATAATTTCTCAGGGAAAGCTTATAGCTAAAAACCCCACTATCTTCTATTGCATATTATATCATGGATCATGAAACAATTACATACAAAGCTCTAATCCAAGAGCTCTCAATACATGCGCTAATTGTCTCACATTGTAATACAAAAATTGGCAAGTTCCTTAGCCAATTTACTATCTCTAGACAACCTGCCTCCACTGTGAAATCCCTACTGATAACAATCCCTGAATGAATGAAATATTTCCTGCCTTGACTGTGAAATCCTCATGGGCACATCCAATGTATGTGTGGTTGCATGTGTGCAACCGGATAATGTCACAACTGATAGTTTACTTCCCTTTCACCTAGAACTCAACTGGGTCTCCACTGGATCTGACATGCATGCAGTTAATAATAATAAATCTTCAATTTTATGTGAGACCACTGATTGTGAATTAATTAATAATTAATTCACTTGATCTATCACTAGTGTATCTTCAGTTACAACTATAAAAATTGAGTTTAACTCACTTAACTGAGTTAAAATACTTTACAACTTTCACAACTTCACTTCCAAATTTGTTACAACTTCGAATCACTCAGTTGCAACTAAGTCAACCTGCATGTCCCACCAACAACTTAATTCAAAATTCCTTTAGCGAACTGATTTTCCACTTCAGTTAACTATTTCCAAGTGCTCATTGAGAATAGATTATAGTTTATTGTCCAACTAATGTTAAGGGATAATAATAGTAGACATGCATCTATAAATAGACATGAATTCTATAAATAGATTATGCACATACATCTATAAATAGACATACACCTAAAAATAGCCTAAGGCTCCATCTTAGTGTAGGTGCTTAATTTTCACTAGGATCTTCTTGTTTAACCTCAACACTCCCTCTCAACAAGAAAGGGATTATCATTCACCCTGATACTATCTCTATGGCATTCGAATTTTCCCCTGGTGAGCACCTTCATCAGAATATCTGCATCTTGATCTTTCGTGGGAATGTACTGAAGCAACATGATTCTCCTCTGCACACAATATCTGAGATGATGGTATCAGATATCTATATGCTTAGATCTATCATGAAACAGAAGATTAATTGAGAGTTTAATGCAACTCTGATTATTACAATGAATCATTATTGGATCCATATGAGAACCAAACAAACCAACCAAGATATATCTCATCCAGATAGCCTCACGTGCAGCTTGAATCGCTTCCATGTATTCCGTTTCCACTAAACTAAGTGCCACGGATCTCTGTTTCCTGCTGTACCAAGAAACAACTGTAGACTCGATACTAAAGATCCCCCCTAATGTGCTCTTTCTATCCGATGGACTATCCACCCAATCTAGATCTGTGAAGCCATGAAACTTCATTCCATCCATCTGTCTGTACCATAAACCATACTTTGATGTGCCCCTTAGGTATCTTAGGACATGCTTACCTGCCTTCCAAAGGAGCTTGCTAGGCTTAAGCATAGCTTGACTTAGCTGGTTAATTGCATAGAAAATGTCTGGTATCATGTTTGCTAGATACATTAACGAACCCACTAACTGTCGATATACAGTAGCATCCACTACCTCTCCAAAAGTAGCATCCTCTTTCCTCCAGTTTCTCGAAAGAGGAGTATCCATGGGTTTGTAGCCCCCCATGTGAAACTTACCCAGTATCTCCCTTGCATACTTTCCTTGAGACACAAAAATTTCACCATCTCGCTGCCATATTTCCAATCCAAGGAAATAATGAAGGAGGCCCATATCCTTCATTTCAAACTCCCTTGCAAGATCCTCCTTGCATGAGTGTATTAGCTGCTCATTACCAGTCAATATTAAATAATCAACATAAATAAAAATGATTAAAATCTTACCCTCCACCATAATTTGGTATAGGTTTGCATCTGCTGCACTTTTGGTGAAGCCTAGTCTAGTGAAATAGTTGTCTATCCGAGTGTACCAAGCACGGGGTGCTTGATTCAACCCATACAATGGTCTTTTGAGTCGGCACATATGAAACTTGTTGTTGAAGATCTCTAAAACTTCAGGCTGCTCTATGTACACATATTCCTCAATGATCCCATTGATAAATGTAGTTTTCACATCCATCTGATGAATTCGCTAGCCCATCTACGCTGAGAGAGAAAGGATGGTCTTTATGGAAGAATACCTTGCGACAGGTGCAAAGGTCTCTTCATAATATATCCCCTTGATCTTTGAGATGCCCTGGGCCAAAAATATAGCCTTTTATTTATCCACACTCCCATCAACAACTTTCTTTACCTTGTAGATACATCTCAAACCAAGCACTAATTTATCAACCGGCCTTGGAACAATTTCCCAAGCATTGTTTTCGGCAATGGAGTCATACTCCACCATTGCATCTACCCATGTGGGCTCCTGCACTGCTTCCTGAAAGGAATATGGTTCAGTCACAATACATTTTTTCATGAAATCCATGTATCCAATAAATCAGTTAGGAGACTGTCTTTGTCTGCGTTGTGTAGGGGCTCCTACATTCTGTGCAACATCAAGTCTCAGCCTATCACCTTCCGTGGTATGACTACTACCATTTTTGATGGAAGACTCTGTGTCAGTGGAATCCTCCACTCCATGAACCTCCTCATGTGGCTGATCCACATCTTGAGACTCATCTTTGGGAACCAATAGTTCCTCCTTTGCATGCAAGTCCAACTCCCTCTCAAGCAACAACCGCATGGCTTTGCCCTCATCAAAATTTATATCCCGTCAGACCACAATCATTCTACTGTTTGGAAAATACACACAATAATTATGGGGTGTTTCTGTGTACCCCAAAAAAATCCCAACTTCAGCAGTCGGCTCCAGTATCTTCCCAGTGTCCTTGGTCACATGCACATAAACAGATGAGCCAAAAATCTTAAAGTGTGAAACATCCAGTTTCTTACCAGTGAAAGCTTCTTTAGGTGTACTCATTCCAAGTACTCTATAAGGAAATTTTTTTTCACATAAACCATAGTGTTGGATGCTTCCTCTGATAAATGCATTGATAGGCCTTGATCATGCAACATCACTCATGCAACACCCATGATCGTTCCATTCTTCCTCTTCGCAACCCCATTTTTCTGTGGGTTATGAGGCGTTATGAGTTCTTTTCAAATTATTTCTTTGCTACAGAAGTTCTTGAATTCGTTAGAGATTTATTCTCCACCATTATCGCTCCTAAAAGCCTTCAGTTGCTTCCTCGACTCTTTCTCCAAAAATGCCTTAAAATCAGAGAAATTTGAGAATGTTTGATCCTTCTCCTACATGAAGAAGATCCAACATTTACAAGAAAATTCATCAACAAATATTACATAGTACTTATGTTTTGTTGTTGAAGTAACTGAGAACGGTCCACACATGTCTGTGTGAACTCTCTCAAGGATCCCCAAAGCATGGTTCTCCTTCTCATGAAAGGTGGAATTTACATACTTCCCCATGGTGCAACCCTTGCACTGATCTAACTGAGCAAGTCTTCCCATTGGAATTATAGTAGATATTTGCTACATGAATTTCAAGGCTTCATGAAAAAGATGGCCCAATCGCCTGTGCCATAATTCGCCCCCATCCCAGCTCACCACCTTTTTTTCCTTTCTCATCATGGCAGCGCAACCATCTACCTCCATCTTGTAGAGATTCTTAACTCTAATCCCTATCCTCTTGGTTTGACCCCTTTTTTTATGTCATAGGAAAAATTTTCCATCACTAAAAACAATGTCATAGCCTCTGTCCTCCAACATTGCAACTGAGACCAAATTTTTCTTCAGACCTAGAATATGAATAACATCTTTTAATTGAAATGGTTTATCTGAATTCCTCTGAAAGGTAATGGTACCAATCCTGGTAGCACTATACCATCCATCATCACCCATCTCTATATGCATCTAGAGATATTTCTCCTCCAAGTCATTGAAAATTTCCTTATCTCCCGTCATGTGAAAAGAAGAACCACTATCCAAATACCAAATTGATCCTAATGCACTTGACACCATGCATGCAATCAAGGAGAATTCAAGCTAAAATTGCAAGGCAAGGGCCTCACCAGCTGCAGCTCCAACAACCTTCTTCTTCTTCTTCTTCTTTTGTGGACAGTTAGTAGCAAGATTTCCATGTTCGTGATAATGTAAGCACTTCACCTTGGCGATAGCTAATCCTCTTCATCATCATGCTTTGATGAAGAGCCATTTAATGATACGCACGAACTCCTCTGCCACTAGTTTTGACTGATCGTTCCTAATCCGAACCAATTTTTCTCATCCATTGATAGAGTCATCAGAACTGTGCCAACTCTTAGGAAGTCCCAAGAGAGCCAAGCTCACCAAATCATCATCAGCAACAATTATTCCCACCCTCCCTTGTTCATCTCAACTTTGGACAGATTTTGTGAGATACTTTGGAATGGTGTCACCCTTTTCCATCTTGATCTTCCTGAGTTTATCTTTGAGTACCAATTTCCTATGTTCGTTGCTACTTTGGAATACATCTGTCAAAGTCTTCCACATAGCAAATGGTGTGGCTTTCCCATTGAGGCTTGAGACAATGTGGTCTCGTACTCCCTCCAACATGATCTTCCTTGCCTTTTCCACTTTATTTTTCCATGCATCAAGATTGGCAGCATCTGACGAAGCAGGCTTAGTAACATCATTGTCAATTAATTCCTTCAAGCCATTGTCTTCGAGTACTTCCTCCATCCCTTCCTTACAAGAAATTTAGTTCGAGCTACCCTCGAGTGCATACTCTAATATTAAGCCATTGAAAGCCATTTCGATCTTGAATCAGCTATAGCACCAAGAAATTCTTTCTGCAAATTCGAATTCTTTCCACTAACAAGCTCAACTCCTGCTTCACTACTGTAATTTCCTGTGATCTGATACCATGTAGAAATTATAAAAAATACATTTGTGTCCTAGTTTCTCCTAATATAAAAATGTGCTACTGTTAAATACAAAATCGCTTCTACAAATATTTGCGGAATTAAAAGCACAATCACCAATTACAATATCATGAAGAAATATCAATCACACACAACACAAATAATTTCCTAGGGAAAGCTTAAAGTTAAAAAATCCACTATCTTATATTGTATATTATATCATGGATCATGAAACAATTACATACAAAGCTCCAATCCAAGAGCTTTGATTACATGAGCTAATTGTCTCACACTGTCATACAAAATTTGGCAAGTTCCTTAGCCAATTTACTGTCTCCAAACAACCTGCCTCCACTGCACAATCCCTGCTGATAGGAATCCCTGAATGAATGCAATATTTCCTAACTTGACTGCGCAATCGTCATGGGCACATCCAATGTGTGTGTGGTTTCATGTGTGCAATCGGATAATGTCACAAATGAGAGTTTACTTCCCTTTCACCTAGAACTCAACTGGGTCTCCACTGGATCTTACATACATGTAGTTAATAATAGTAAATCTTCAGTTGCATGTGATACCATTGATTGTGAATTAATTAATAATTAATTCACTTGATCTCTCATTAGTGTATCTTAAGTTACAACTAGCACAACTGAGTTTGACTCACTTAACTGAGTTAAACTACTTTACAACTTGCACAATTACACTTCCAACTCTGTTACAACTTCGAATCACTCAGTTACAACTAACTCAACCTACATGTCCCACCAACCAACCACTTAACTCGAAATTCCATTAGCTAACTAATTTTCCACTTCAGTTAACTATTTCCAAGTGCTCATTGAGAATATATTATAGTTTATTGTCCAACTAATATTAAGGGATAATAATAGTAGACATGCATCTATAAATAGACACACATTCTATAAATAGATTTTGCACATACATCTATAAATAGAAATACACCTAAAATAGCCCGAGGCTCCATCCTAGTGTAGGTGCTTAATTTTCATTAGGATCTTCTTGTTGAATATCAACACCTCCTTTGGCTTTGTTGATGCTGATGGTATGCTCTGAATGATGGGTGGGCTAGTAGTAGGCACAGCTACAACTGTCTTCATGAATGTTTCCCAAGACATATTGATTTCAGAGAGCTGATGAAAAACTATAAGCTTGACCAAACCATGGTGGAACAAATTAGTGTGATGATCTTTGCCTTTACTCTGTACTTTTTCAGTCATTTTGACCAAACTCATGAATAGATAATGAGGAAAATTGAGTGGCTTGGTGGCAGTGAAATGCATCAATAGCCTTATATGGTACTGGTACAATCTTGAAAATCTCCCTTCACATGTAAAATACTTCATGATTAGCTTCATCAAAGGGGCATACTTGTCAAGTAAATTCTTGAAAGGAAATATGTGTTTAGGAGCATCTTTGCAATGAGGTTTTAAGAACAGTTTATAGTTCTCAATGTCCAAGTCCATCCCTTTGAACGATATTTCTCCATGATTCGGGATACCTGTTGATGAGGTGATAGAATATATTGATATGGTGAATTCAATACCAGCCATGTTAGCCTTATCTCTCCTAAATATGGTTGCAAAAAGGCTTGTCATTGAGCATGACAACCTACCTCTTGGATTCTCTCATAAAACCTTAAACAACCATTGTTTTCAAAAGATTTCTTAACATAAGGGGAAGCATTGATCTCCTACAAATTGTATGGCTCAAACCTTGAATTATTACCTCCCTTATGGACCTTCTTCTCACCCTCCATGATTTTTTTCAACAAGGAAAACCCTAGCTTGATGTGGTGGAAAAGGAAGGTGAAAAATTAGGAAAACAAGGGATAGTGGTACAATAGTTTTAGGGACAGAAATGAGATGGAAGAGAGTTAGGGAAAAATCCATTAAACTTTGGGGAGATAGTGTGCTGATTTAGAAACACAATTTAAGTGGAAATTTTGGAAATGTATATGGGAAAGATGACCAGAGGGTTAAAACAAAGAGTTCTCCTAGTTTATGTGCAAAAGTGTAGTGAAAACAAGGGTTTGAGTGAAAATGATAGTTACAAGAGGTATGAGTGGTATTTAGTGATTTTATATGGTATTTGAGTGATGTATGAAGGTATGTATGTGATAAAACTAGGATTTTCCCAACTTAAACAAGTGAAACATGAAGGAAACCAAAAACGTAGTGAAGAAAACCGAGAGGATGGAATCTACCCTTTGTTGAAGAAATTCACTTGAAGTAGGTGTGAGGAACATTCACTTACTTATTTGGAGGTCTATGAACCTTTGAGCAATGATGAATTGAGCCCTTGATAGCTTTTTGTAGCTTGGAAGAAAAATCGTAGCACACTGCCAGAAGCATAGCGTAGCTACTAGAAGCGTAGCGCAACTACCAGAATCGTAGCACAAAGCAGTTTGGATCGGTTTCTTTAGGCTGTATTCAATATTTGATAGTTGTGGAGTATTTATGAGGATGAGAGAGGAGCCATTTTGAATACCAAAGGATGAAATGAACTCCAAAGCTTCATTTCCCTTTATAACTCACAAAATTTTCTTTTTTTTTCTTTTAGTGTAATCATAAACAATTTGAGAAAAATTCCTTTTTCTGAAAAAAATTGATCATGTAGCATACTTATTGAGAAAATTCAAATTGTCTTTTCTTTATTTTCCTATCTTCACTTACTCCCAATGAAGGTAATTTGTATGGTGAAAATGACTCATGTTTTCCTTCTTTCATGACATTATTGGACATTATGATGGAAAAACAAAATAAACCTAGACCATGACCTAGATGGAGGTATGTTGATGATCTATGACCCTAGGTGATGATGAATGACATGACCTTAAAATTGATGACAACTATGAATGGGTGAAGGGAGTAGCATTCAAACCTAAACAACATTCAGTGAACAAAATTTTATTTGAGAATTTGTTTGAAAACATGAAATTTTGACCAAGGACTACTACCAAGTAAACCTGAAAGAGAATATTTGATCATTGAACATTTAGGCACTAACACAACCCATTAAATTTCATGGAAAACTCCTTATTGAGTTGAACATTATACCCTTTAATTTTTTCACAAAGTATAATACATCCAATTTGCTCAAAGGTAAATCTGATAATTGGTCCTGCATTGATGAATGTGAGTTTTTGGGGTTCAAATTTCACAATTTCACCTCCCTTATGTTTCCTTCCCTATGGAGTTGACATGGTTTCTTGTAGCGGAAAGAAACTCTAGTTTTTATTTTAACTGAAATTTCAATGCAAACTTAATTTCTGCAATAAGTGTGATGGAAATAATAAAAGGGCTGCAAATTAAGCTATGATGATAATTAATAGGGAAAACCCATAAAAAATACCATTTGGCACAAATTAACTTTGAAAAAACCCCAATACAATTAGTGCATGCTTGGTCCTAATGGAAGAGAATTCAAAAAGACAAACACAACGCCATATTTACAATGCATGAGAAATAAGATTCAAACACCTTTAAGGCACACCAAAATTATAGTAAGGGGATTGAATTCAGTTTAATGGCATGGAGAATTTTGTAGATGGAGGATTAAAATCAGAAATTTCAACAATTTAGCAAAGGTAAGTGCATAAATTCAAGACACAGGGAAAACACAATGAATAGAGAAAAACACAGCAATGGTAGAAAGTGAAACAAATGGAAAAACACAACGATTGTCAAATTTAGTGTTTTATAGGTTCCTAAGTTGTTTTCTTTGCTCATGCATGCAATTTGGTTCTCATTCAAAACCAAGGCATTGAACAAAACTAGATTTTTCAATCAAAGAAATGATTTGACCACTGTGTTGAGGAAAATGTGGCAATATCTGGAAACACAACGCTCCCATGCTTCCTTTGCGCAATAAAAAAAATGACCATTCATCGAGATTCTGATGGAATACATGAAGAACTCAAAGATCATATGTGAATATAACCATGAAATTAACCTCCCAAGGTGCAATAGAGTAGACTTGATGGTGATAATTATGATTTAAACTTGAATGAACAAAAGTGTAGCACTTGAAACAAGCGCAAAAATTGTCCACTTGATCATTTTACCCTTGCTGATGTCATGAACAATCATGATATGAAATTTTAAATAACTCAAGACACCTAAAAATATGTGCCCATGATGATTGTTGTACCTTAAGAGACAATCCCTTAGATGTGATAAGGAGTTAGTGCTTATGACATTTTATAATTATGTCACAAATTTTTATGTCTCTGTTTTATTAACCCTCAAGTATTTATAATCACACCCTTAAATATCAAATATTATGAATGCTTCACAATGATACCATCTGTTAATGTTGAACGAAATGAATGGAAGAAAATGTAGGAAGAAGTCCAAACTGATATGCAGCTTTATACAGAAAATAACATTCCAAACTCCAGAAGAAACATGTGAAAGAGATAGTTAAAAAAAAGGAGCGCCAATTAAGGTTTTTAACTCTTATACACAGAAGTAAGAAGAGACCTGCTGCTCATAACCTTGTTTTATTCATAGAAGGAAATACATAATGAAAAATGGAATACATTTCAACATAAAAAAATACTAGAAACTTTCTTACTCATTCATTAATCTTTGAATCTTTGAGTACAAAAATATTTGTCCAGGAAGTCCAAAAATCGAAACCTTCTTTCTCCTTGAAAATTACATTAAATACAGTAAAAAACAGTTTGGAACTGCTGTAACCAATTCTAACTACCAAAACTACTTCATGACTTCGAAGGCTGTCTATTACATTCCTTGAAAATGTCTTTTTACAATTACATTGACTTCAGAAAATAACATAAAGTAAATATCCTAATCTATAGGAATTGCTGATGACGTGGCTTCTTTTTCTTGATTGACTGATTTGTCTTTCTTTGTTACTGATCCCTTTGGTAGGTCAATTGTCCAAGCTCTGCACTTTTTCCATATTTCTACCTTCATTTTAGATGAATGTGTCAGATTGTGATATTCTAATCTGAATGCAGTAATTTGGTCATAAGAAGGCCTTTCAGAGAAAAGGGTTTTTACCATCCATAAGAGTTGAAAATGTCTCTGCAAAAAGTTGACCATTATCTCTCCCTTGAGCACCTGAGTCTTTTCATATCTGTTATCAATCTTGCTTTTTGTCATCACCAGTGAATTCTCATAAGAGCTCCATGGCAAAAGGTTTCCTTCAGCCCCCAAACATGATGGAAAGCCTACCCTTGTTATTTTATCAAATGCTTTGTCAAATTGACTTACTGCTTCTTTGATTTCTATAAGTTTCTTTTCTACAACCTTTCTGAGATCATTCCTGATAATCATCTTGTTAATTTCCAATGCATATAACATTCTGTCCTGTATATCATTCTCCTCTAACTCCTGATCTGATTTATAATTGATAAAATCAATAAATCTTTTGGCCCAAATGGCCCTCTTAATCCCTTTTTGCTTGTTAGACGTAATTGGCTCTTCACACTCCACAATAAGTGCTTTTTCTTTTGCAATTATCATCATGAAAAACCAATTGGATTTCATTTATGAAATGATATCAGTCCAAATGATATCTTTAGCTTGTATCAGTGACAAATTGCCTTTCATTCTTTCTTTGAGATTCTTGATCTCAGCTTCAGCATTTTGGAAATCCATTATGTATTTATCTGCTTCATTTTCTAGGACCTTCATCAATTTTACTGCAGTCTCTAGATCTGTATGAGCTTTCTTTCTATCCCTTTCAGCCATCTATAACTCAGTATTTAATTGAATAATTTGTGTTTGTGGGTCTTCATCACCTGTTAGTGAAAGACTCATCAATTGTGACTTGACTACTTCTTGCCAAAAGGATGGAATATCCAGGACCATTCCTGGCTTCATCATCATGGTGAACATTCCCAGGACTGATTTGTCAACTGTGACGTCATCTTCTTTGCCCAAGATTTTAGCAATACTACTCAATACATGCCAGATCTCTTCATCAAAAACTCCCATAGTAAGTTCTCCACACTCTGGCTGAAACTGCTTCATATTAGGCTTCAAATGGAACATAAATTGACTGAATTCTTCTCTTGCAAGGCTTTCATAGTAATTAATCAGTGAATCTTCTGAAAATTGAACTGATGATTCGGACTCAGGAAAACACAGGGCTTGGTAGATTAATTGGGTTGACACCTGCAGAATATTTTCCCCTTGGGAATTCATTACGAAGCATTTTCCAGGATACATTGAGGAAACCAACCAGTAGATGAACTCTGGGAACAAATGGGTCTTCAGGATGCATGCATAAAGGACTCCAACTATTATCATGGTGGAATAGACAGGGGAATTATCCTTATTCAATACAACATGTTGATAAAATGGAATATGCGTTACCGAAGCCACAGTATCTTGAATGTCTCTCTCATTGTCCATGAGAGGAATGTGGCTCGATGACCCAGAAAAAGAAGACCTTTTAGCCATAATTTAAAAAAGGAGCTGAAGGGATATTCTGGCAAGGTGACTGAAAAAAAAAAGGTGATGGAAGAATGCAACAGGTCGAAATGCAACAAACTGCAAAGTATTTTGAAAACAAAATGAAAAATACCCCCAAATAGGTGGCGCTGCTTTCATATTAAATTCCATATGCAATGTGTCACTTAACTGTTTGATTGATTTGACATGAGTAACAATTGTTTTCCATTCAGCATATGATGTCACTATGGGGGGTCTCAGGGTACGACTGAGAACTCCGGCTGGTGCCCTCGTAGTTGATATCCACCGTTGATCTCTATTGCCTCCGCAGTCAACCCAGTCAACTGCGGAGGCACCCTTTCCGTTGACTCTCATGCTGTTAGTGGCCGCGGGTTGGGTCATCCGGTTTATACTTTTAATATCAGCACTCTTCGCCTTTTGAATTGATAGGCCTTTAATCTTTGGATATAAAACCCACTTGTACAAAGTTTGAAACAATTAAACTTTAATACATCAGAGTAAAAACATTTTCTTTTTATGCCAAAGTATAAAAATATAATACTTTAACATATTTGCTTTTATTTCAATTTCAGATTTATTTTTTTGTGTTTTTAATATAAAATTAAAAGGATATGCAAATGATCCACAACATCTGGCTCCACCTGGGGATAGTGTTTTTTTCCACGAAACACTAAGAACCTGCAGATCAGTGCCTTCACTTCAGGCATGGAGTCAAAAATTGTTTGATGGGAAATATACAATGATAGAAAACCAGATATGTACAATGATGAAATAACTACTTCTAGTGCCGGAAATAGTGTTTCAAATACTACCCATTAACAGGCAGTACTACTGCTTCTCCGTCAAGACTTTCCAGCATGAAAGTGTTATTTGTTCTGGCTTCAATGATTTTATATGGACCATACCATAAAGGATCAAATTTTCCATGCTTCCCTTTATCCTGTTTTCTTGTATCCCATCTCAGTACCAAATCTCCATTTTGAAGCATGATTTCTCTTGCTTTCCAGTCGAAAATGGACTTCATTTTCTCCTGATAAGTGACCAAATTGTCTCTAACCTTATTTCTGCTTTCACTAAATTCCATCACTTTATTCATTCTTCTAATCAAGGCATTAGGTTCCTCTTGAGCATCTTGAAGGAAAGATATTACTGGCCTTACTAACTGAGTGGGAAATAATTCCTGGGTACCATAGAATAATTCATAAGGTGACTTACCAGTGGATCTCCTAGTAGTCATCCTCACTGCCCATAAAGCAAAGACCAGCTTTGAATCCCAATTCTTCTGGTTCTCATTTATTGTCTTCTTCAAGATTTTCACCAACGTTTTATTAGAGGATTCTGCTAATCCATTTCCTTGAGGGTGATATGCTGTGGAATGGGACAATATCACATTATAAGTTTGACAAAAGTTTATAAACCTGACTGAGTTGAAAACTTGAGCGTTATCTGTCACAATCTTCATTGGACATCCAAATCTGCGAAAAATATTTTCCTCCAAAAATTTCATTACAGCCAAATCATTTACTCTTTTGGAAGGGACTGCCTCTACCCATTTTGTAAAATAATTAGTTGCAGTCAAAATCCATTTAAATTTTCCACTTGATGGTGGATTGATTTCCCCAATGAAATCCAATCCCCATTGTCTGAAAGGTTCTTCAACAAAAACAAGAAGAAGAGGTAAAGGAGCTAACCTTTTCTTTTATGCAAACAACTGGCATTTTTTTACAACTTCTAACAGTTCTGTATACATCTGCAAATAAAGAGGGCCAATAAAAACATGATTTAAGAATCTTATGAGAAGTTACTTTCCAACTATAATGACCTCCACACAAGCACTCATGATACTCTTTAATCACTTCTATGGTTTCCTCTTCTGTTAGACATAACAACAACACACTAGAAGGATCTTTCTAATACAACTTAGCTTCAATTATAACATAAGGTTGAGCTTTAAGTTTCAAGGCTCTGTACCTAGCTCTGTTAATTGAAGGTGGACAAGAAAGGAAACACAAATAATGAATAATATCTTTGTACCAGTTTCAACAGAGGAATTTATATTTAATTGCTGCTTTTGTCTGAATGTGATTTTCTTCTTCAGTGACTTCTTCTACAGGTGCAAGTAAAATGATTCCCAAAGCTTGGAAATTAGATTTTGTTAGCAATTTAGCCAGTCCCAATCCTTTGACTAGCTTTGTTGGTTTGATATCCAAATCATATTTCTAGATTTTAGCAATCCATTTCCCCCTTTTCCCTTCAACATCACTCTGTACTAATACATCCTTTACAACAGAATTAGGCACATATGCTACAATTTTAGAATGAATTATATAAGTTCTGAAAGCCTTCAATGATTTAACCAAAGCATATACTTGTTTCTCCAAGATATTATACTTCAGTTCTGCATCTCGAAGCACTTTGCTAAAAAACGCTATAGGCTGCTCACTTCCTTCCTAATTTTTTTGTAGTAGCACAGCAGCAATTGTAGAGGAAGCTACAAATGAGAAAATTTGAAATGGCTTCAAGTAATCCAGACTGATTAAAATAGGAGCTTCCTTGAGAGCTTCTTTAATTCTTCCAAAAGATTCCCTTGCATCTATGTCCAAATTTACTTCATCATCCTTTTTCAACATATCTGTTATTTTCTTGACAATCTCAGCATAATTTGGAACAAATCTTCTTAGAAAATTGATTTTTCCAAGAAATATTTGAATATCCTTCTTACTTCGAGGCAGTGGAATTGTCTGTATGGCTTCAAACCTTGTTGGATCAATCTTCACTCCTTTCTTTGAAACTATATGGCCTAGCAATTTTCCTTCTTCTAGAGCAAACAAGGTTTTTTTAGGATTCAATGATAATTCATATTTCCTACATTTTAAAAAGGCTTTCTACAAATGTTGTAGGTGTTCATCATCAGAATTTGAAAAAATTGTAACATCATCAAGATAAATAACTAAAAATTTGTCCCCTACAAACGCTATATCCATTTCCCTTTGGAAAGTAGCTCCTGCATTCATGAGGCCGAATGACATCCTGGCAAACATGAATGTTCCCCAGGGTGTAGTGAAAGCAATTTTCTTTTGATATTCCTTCTCCACAACAACCTGAATATACGAGGAAAAACCATCAACCATGGATAACCTGTATGTTCTAGTTACTTTCTACAAGACAAAGTCCATCTTTGGCAAAGGATAATTATCCTTCAGTGAAGCTCTGTTCAAGTTTCTAAAATCTACACATAATCTTATCTGTCCATTTTTCTTCCTAACCGGTACAAGATTGGAAACCCAATCTGAATATCTTAGAGGAACTATAATATTTGCTTGCAAAAGTTTCTTTACCTTTTTTTCAATTGGAGCCAACAATAATGGGTTAATTTGTTTGAGCTTCTGCTTATGAGGCTTAATCCCATATTTCAATGGAATTTTATGCTGAATAATACTTTTAGCATAAGTTTCAAATCTTTATATGACCATGAAAATACATCCGTAAATTTCTTGAAAAGATCTACATACCTCTCTTTGTATTCCTTTGGAACTCCTTTTAACAGTTTGACTATTTTAGGCTCATGTTGAGTTCCTAAATTATAGTCCTCCATTTCTCCATCTTGGGATACCTTTTTCTGGTTTACTGCTACATCATTAGCATCAAACATTCTTTCAAGAGGTACCAAACCTCTGGGAAAAATATTATCTTTCAACTAAATTATCTTCTGGTCTCCAATTGTATACTTCAAATTTATAGAAATTTCACCTTGATCACTTTCATCCACTTCTAAATCAATTTGACTGTCTTCAAAATTTCCAATCATTGTCTAGAAATGATTAATCTTCTCATCATCCTCAAATACCTACCAATGATTTACATTATCAAGAATTGAAGGCCCGTGTCTCAACTCAATCTCATATCCCAACCTTGGATTGATTGGTGGTTTGAATGTACTGGCTGCAACTACCAATGAATCTGCCATTCTGTTCTCTTCTCTTGGAATAAACTGTAAGTTAGAAGCCTCAAAATAGTTCTCTACTAAATCCCACACCTCATTTCTATAAGACCTCAACCTGGGATTTTTAGTCTGGCACCAATTCTTAATTTGTCTTATGATTAGTTCAGAGTCACCAAAAATAGATAAAGACTGAATTCCCATCTGTTTAGCTTTCTTCAAACTTAAAATTAATGCTTCATATTTAGCCACATTGTTAGTAGACTCAAATTCCAATTTGAAGGAATAAGGTAAAATGTTACTTCAGGAGATATGAATATGAATCCAGCTCCAGTGCCCTCCCT